>VZRR01006238.1:0-144662 GCA_013398015.1 Oreocharis arfaki | reverse complement strand
AGCAGGTCAGTGGAGGTGATCATTCCCCTCTACTCAGCACTGGCGAGGCCACACATGTAGCACCAGGTCCGGTTCTGGGGCTCACCAGTACCGGAGAGACACAGACATACTGGAGAAAGTTCACTAAAGGGCCCCAAGAATAATTATGGCCCTGGAGCATCTCACCTGTGAGGAAAGGCTCAGGGAGCAGAGACTGTTCAGCCTAGAGAGGAGGAGGCTCAGTGAGATCTTATCCGTTTGTTTAAATGCCTGATGGGAGGGTGTAAGGAGGACAGAGCCAGACTCCTCTTGGTGATGTGCAGTGTCAACACAAGAGTTCATGAGCACAAATTGAAATACAGGAAATTCCATCTGAGTATGAGAGAACACTGAGCCAAACCTCCATTGAGAAGAGGGGTTAAAATAGGTTATCTCTAGAGAATCCTGGCAACCTTGAGTGTTCTGTGATTTATAAGGAAATTATTTGCATAAACTTTTATTTAATTTTTGCTAGAAGTATCAAGGTCCACGATCAAGCATGACTACGCTAGGGACCTCATTCATTCACGGCTGCATTTCAGTTTTACACACTTAGCCCTTTGGGGAATACAAGCAGAGGTGGGCTGATCTTTCTAACATAGGGAACTTCGTTTTTTAATTAATCAGTGAGTGACCCTGTTAGTTTATGGCTGCTCTTGCATTTTATTCAAGGTGCAGGCTGTAACCTTTTCTTCTGAGAAGTTCTCTGCAACCTTAAGAACTATAAAATGCTCCTAGTCCAAATTTACAGATTTTTCAGCATAAGCTTCATGTACAAAAAGAATGTGCAATGGTGGTGTTCAGAGTTCACCTGCTGTTTGGTGGATCTAATGTGCAACATGAGAAAAATAAATTGTCTCATTACTTAATCCTTTCAGGAGAAAAGTTACAGGATCTCTTAGATTGTGTGCTACTTAGGGTGCTCTTAAAGTGATATGTTTTATACATTATTTGGAGTTCATAACTCAGGATTATTTTAGCAAATCATCAGTGCTAGTTTTAATTAGTGGAAAATGCTTCTATTAGCGTGAGAATATGCGAAGTCATATATTTGTGTATAAAGTTTTTCAAGGTGACACTGACAACTAAGGTTGCTCTCACAAAGGGAACATGACATTCTGCAGATTTATAATTTTCAGAGGAGCAGTCTGTCAAGAAATATTTTAGCTTGGGTAATATTGTCCTCTGAATCTCCTGTGGTGAGGAGGTCAGCATTGTATCTGACATCTTACCTGTTTTGTTTAGCTGAGAGCGTTTATTTTTCAGTCTTGTTTTTTCTGTTGTTATGTCAAATCCTTTCCAGCACTCCAAGCCTGATCTCCTATCCCTCCCCTGCAATGCAGAGTGTAGTTTATATTCTGCCTCATCTCAGGCAAGTAGCAAGGCTGCTGAGTCCATGTAAAATTTTCACTCTGACTCCTCCCTAGTCTTCTAGAGCACTCTGATCATTGAAAATAAGACACTGGAGCCCGGGAGCCAGCTGCTCTCTGCCAGATTTGTCTTTTGCACAAATCTGGAGTGGGAGGAAGACTTTTGAATTATTTGCCCAATTCTCCCCTTCTCTTTGGAAGTAACAAAGGTCAGCCAATGTTGCAGAGGTCTGAGGAAGGTGAACTTGAAGGATCTTAGAGGTTATGCACTTTGCCTTAATCAGGTCTCCTCTGTCCAGCCTATCTCCAAGAAGGAGATGAAGTCCAGCATAACAAGTTTAACATAAGGGTTCTCTGACTCTTGCCATGTGGGCAAATGCATCCCCATGGAGGTAAGAGGAGGGAACTGAGTGAGTGCACAGCCCTGAGAATCCTCCTGCCATGTGTTACTGAGTTGTAGGTGAGCAGCTGTGACTCAGGTTAAAAAAGCAACAGGTTATTGACACTGAGCAACCTCAAATGAATGTCTGGAGGCAAGGTTTCTTTGAGGGCCACTAGAGAGAAGACTTGATCAGCTACTAGCCTGAAGGTGACACCTGGAGCTGTTACTTTAAAAGGATCAGCAGTAGCACAACCCAAAACCAATTCAAATTATGAACTCTTTGACTCCCACCTCCTGAGGAAGCACAAACAGAACTGTGCTCTCGTAGATCTGTACTCTGATGGAGCAGCTGGGACTAGGATTCATTTAACACAATGTATTTAAGCACAACTGATAATGAGCTGTATGCGTTAGAAGAGCTGAGAAACTTTTTATGAGAAATGTAAGAAGTAGTCATGTTGTAGTCAAAACAAAAAATAATACAATACTAATTTGTTAAAGAAGGTTATTGAATGCATTTATGCCCTTCTTGTGAGAACATAGAACTTACTTTCACTCTGCATCATATCCTTGCTTGCATACTTACTGTATTCAGGTCTTATGTTGTAGTAGCTTCAGGTGAATTAAAATATAGAACTACAATATAATTTGCTGTTTTCCAATGGCTGTATTTCTAAGAAGACAAAACACTCTGTAGGGAACAGGATTTTAACTGAGTCAGAACATTAGTACTATCTGCGAAATTAATTGACCTCTAAAAATACCTGTAAAACCAACTACATGTCCGCTTTCTGCATGACTGATGTGAGAGACCCCTTTTCTCATAAATGTGCCTATAGCTTCGTTACCACAGCAGACCTTTGTATGGTCTGGTTTAGTTATACTGATACATTAGTAGTTCAACAGATGAGCACTGTTTTCATGAGGTTATTTGCTAACAATTGCCGATTGCAGGGAAAAAATCAAATACTGTTTTATGCTCTTACTCATCCATGGATTGTCTTTAAAGTTTTAGAAAATAATTTTTAAACATCTACCACTTCTTCTGTTGCTATTCTTTTACTTGTTCTTGTTCTTTTCCCTTCTGTCCTTCTCCCAACCACTGAAATTTGTAAAGTTAGTGTATGATCTCACTGAGCCTTAGAAACTAACCGGGATTTTGTTACTGAAATATAAATTATTTAATTTTATGGTGCACAATAAAGCAATGTGAAATGCTGATGCATGTCCTCAGTATTGTTTTGCCATCATGCACAGATGAATTATCTTAACTGCTCCATGTAGAGTTTTCATGGTGATGACTTAAGAAGTATTTGAACACTGAAGTAATTACAGAATAGATGAATGTTGCAGTATGACTTGAAGTGGTTGATGTCTGTTGGAATAATTGTTTTCAAGAGACACTACCACTTTACCAAGATTTGTTGAGCTAACTCATTTACATCTATGCTTTTTATTGAACCTGTAATAACAGAGTAGATCATGAGGATCCATTTGGATGTTATTTCTCTTAATATTTTAACATACACCTCTTTTAAATATAAGAATTTCATGTTTTTGCCGTGGTGTTGTTCTAACTATATGAAAGCATGCAAAAACAATCAGTCTTTCAGGCCACACAAATTTCTTCACGGGTGGGGACAAATTTCTCCACGGGTTTCAGGCAATATCATAGCACAAGTAAAGAAGCAGAAAAAGAGTAGCCAATAAATTGCAATTCCTTCATGGACACTTAGAACAGGATAATATCTAGTTGTAATTTGCCATGACTACTCCTTTCAGAATCTTGTTCTCTTTTGGGCACAAAATAAAAACCAAAGTGGAAAAGAAAAGCTACTTTTTCATGAATCCTATTTCATACCTTTTAACATTGGTAGGCAGGCTCATTAATTTCAGTGGGCGTTGGATCAGGCCATGGATCTGGAAGCCTAAACTTACTTTTCCAAAAATAGATTACATTTTTATTTCTTCATTATGCCCTAATTTAAAGTCCCTTGAATCAGACTATTAACAAAATATTATCCTATCTCACAAAATAATGCAGATAAAACTAAAATTCCACTCAACACTCACATAGCACTTTTCTTCTTCAAAGCACTTTAGCAGCACTGATTAATCATAACATTAATTAAACGACTATATTTTTTAGAAAATTCAGCCTTTCAAAAGCTCTGTTCTCTGCAGGGAGCAGAGAAGAGCATAGCAAGGGACTAAAACCAGCTCCAGTAATCAGAAAACTTAGCCTGCAGCAATTAAACTGAGGAATCACTTCCCTTGCGGAATCTTTTTTTACCTTGGGCTAGTGGAAAGATGAAAGGAAAGATGACAGTGCAGTCTAAACAAGAAATAAATCTGTTGGTGTGTAAAGGAGCTGGTTAATTGGATATATTTGCACTAGCTGAATCAATAGGTAGGCTAACAACTCCTTTCCCTGCATTTTCTAGTTTGTGTACCTGGCAGGATATGCAATCAAAATTAATTAGAAGCTAGATTATTTGAGTTATTGCACACATGGGCTCCATCCATTCTGGATATAAAACCCAAACATGCTAGAATAAATTCCTTGGATCCAACAACAATTAAGCCCAAGGTTGTCATTTTTGTTCTCAGACAAGCCTCCGGAGCTAAGACTGCAAGGGAGACAGCCAAAGCCACCACCCAAATCCTTTTTTCTGGCCAAGAGAGCGGAAACAGCAGAAGAGTAGTAATACCTCTGTTTGCCTTTAAAAATGCTGCTTTCTTCACTGCTGAGGGTGACAAATAGAATCTTATTAGTGGAGATTTTTCTCCTTCTGTGGACACAGCAGTTGTTTGGCATACCAGGTCAGCAGATAATTAGGCAGGTCAAGCTGAACTTGAACGGTCTCATTTTTATAGTCCCAGCATGAGTGAGACAGTCAACAAATTAATGCTTGCACCTCTTCCCAAATTCATCTTCATAAACCAGGTTGCAAGGCAGAGAGCACACCCTTGAGTTGGGCTGCTTGTGTTTGGTGGTTGCTTCACTTCTCCAGCATGATTGCTTGACTGATACATGGATGGACATTCAAAACAGAAGCCATCCACTATGCTAGGTGAGAGGTGCTGTTAAGAAACAGAAAATCCATTTGGCCATGGTACACATCAATCCATTTCTGTATTAGTCTTCTGACTGTTTTGCTGCAAACATATACTCCCCTGAAGGAGAGCTAGTTTCTCCAGAAATCCACATGGCGGGCAGCATACGTGCCGTGAAAATTGCCAAAAGGACAAAGCAGCAAAGATGGAAGAGGCAGAGATGTTCAGCAGGGTCTCAATGCAATGCTCAACTTTGGGCATTAGCTCCAACAAAGCCAGCTGAAGTGCTTCTGCGTGCAAAATGCAGATGTGGATCTAGCCTTTAAAGCACATGTTGGAACATGAATTAGCAGGTTATGGTCAGCCAAAGAGCCCTGGAAGTTCTTCAATATGTAGATTTTACGGTAACTGCTAATATAAAGTCTGAGTATCTGTAGTCTTGCTGTGTGAGAGACAAGCAGAATGTGAAGGAGTTCCATTGAGAGAGGAGTAAAATCAGTATTAGAAGTAACAGCAAATTAAATAGCTGCCTGTGGAATTGAGATACGCAGAAGAGGCAATAAGAGTAGTACAAGAGCAATAGCTTTTAAACACACTAGTATTTTTGAGGCTAAAATCTGTGCTTGCAAACTAGCTAAGATGTCCTTTAGTTCAGAACATTAAAAAAACTGAGTCTGGGGGAGATGGGGATGGGATTGGGAATGCAGGGTGTGACAAAAGCAGGATCTAGTTGACCATCAAAGTGTAGTTATTTAAGCCAAAATGCGGAGAAATTGAAAAAGCTTGGCAAAGAAGGCAGATGCAGAGACGTGGCAAGACATGGCAAAGGACAATGAAAACTTCACAGTTAAGACCCAAAGGTTTGAGGGGATGCAGCTCAAGGAAGAAAAATTTTTAGTCATGTAGTAGAGGGGAGAGGGGGTAGCTCTGAGAAGATGAGTTGAAAACAAGAAAAATAATCAGCCAGAGGGAGGCAGGAAACATACGAAATTGAAAAGTTATGTTTCTGGAAGTAGAGAAGCTGAAGGAGGAGGGTAGCTGGGTTAAAATGCTGTTACAGGAAAGAAAATCTATGAAGGATCTGAGAAAGCATATTGCTGAAAAGCAGTGATTGCATTGCACCCAGTTGTGATTTCCCATGGCATGTTCAGGTTCAAAATACCAAAATGCTTCTCTTTTGTCTTTGTCCAGTGCTGATAGTTTCTATACATGCTGCTCTTTCATCCTTGTTATGGCTGTGCCCTTTGTCATTCCTTGTTCTCTTCATACCTTTCTTTTGCAAAATATAGAACCAACATCTTTAATCTTTTTCAAAAGATAAAAGCTTCTATATAGGTTACCCTTTTAGATATTTGATTCTTTTACAAGCAAATCTCAACTGACGTTGCCACGCAGTTATTGGTGTTTTACATGCTTTCATCACCCTGTGGTAGTTTGAGGGTTTCTTCCCTAAAACTGTAAAAGATGACTGTTCCTGCTCCCTGTAGGGCTTTATATGCTATGCTGCTGATGGCTGAATTTATTCTTGATGAAAAAGACTTTTAAAAAAGAAAACCAGTGACTGACACATCACATACAATGCATCAGGGAAGATACTGTTCCTCTTTGTCGTGGTCTACACCAAATACCAATCTTATATCTTGAAATCTTGCTGCCTGTCATCAGAGATGGTGAAAAATTAAAAGTGTGTATCATTTGTCTGAAGTGAAGAGGGAATCTGAGACCTCCACCAGACTCTTTGTTCAGTCTCAGCAGCCATGAGCGAAGTGCACCTGGATTTTTGGGGGCACAGGAGGGCATGTGTGTGTAATGGGTTTTATGCTTTCTTTATTCTCAAAAAATAATTTCTCTCCACAGAGTCTTAAAATTTAAATTCAAAAAAGCCTGCAAGGAAATGATACCTGTTATTGTTCTCTAGCTCAAAGTACTCATTATCCCGACTTAATTGGCAAGCTATGTTTAATGTGAAGCAGCTAAAACAGTGGCTTCCAGCCCATGAGGTTTGAGCTACTTACCAGTTTAAGTTAACTCATGACTCTTTCCCTTATGAATGATTGGGCTGAGGTGATAGTTTTTTTGGACAGAGATAATTGCAGTACTATAGTCAATTACCATTATGTAGTGAAATACATATTTATTTTGAAGTGCCAGGGATTACAAATGTTTGTGCATGTCGCTAACATAAGAAGTAAAAGGACCTGAGTATCTAACAAACATTTTTGGCCCAACATTGAGAATGATATCCAGGTGCCTAGACATAAGTGTTAAACATTACGGGCCAAAGGGTATCCAATTTTCTTTACATCTGCTTTACCAGAAGCCTGTGTGTCTTCCATAGGTCTACTGACTCTGTGCAGGTATCTCAAGTATCCAAGAGAATTTGAAACCACATTACCTCCATCTCTTTGGACATGTAAATTTCCTCCTATTTACCTGAAAATGGTTTGGTTTTTTGTTTGTTTGTTTGGTTGGTTGGTTTTTTTAAATTTTTTTTTACAACTACATCCCAAAGTGATCCAGGATGCTCTGTTCTCTGACTCTTGCTGGAAGTGGTGGGGCTCATGCTATTTGGGGCATGCTTTTCAGTCCTACTCTTCCAGGGTTTTTTCCACTTTCTTCTTCCAGTAACAATTCACGCACAGTGTTCTTAGGAATAAGAAACGGATGTGTTGTGATGAGCAGCATCACAGACTGTGAGCCAGCACAGGCCAGGCCGTGGGGGTTTGACAGTAGGCACTGCTTCAGTGTCGTAAACCTGCTCTGTCCGCTGCTGAAGTCTCGTCAAACGAGGGGCCCCATTGAGAGAGAAGAGAGCATTGCTGTATGCGAAGTGTGGGGCTTGCAGTCCTTCACGTGCAGTGTACCCTGCAGTCAGCACTGCTACAGACTGTATCTTACGGAGTAGGGTGGAGAGCAAAGTCTCTGGCTCAGTGGTTGCAGTGGAAAGCCTGTCTGGGAGCAGTCGTGAAATTCAGTGGTGAGCGAGAGGGCATTAAACTTTGTGCTGGCTCATGACCTTTGTTTCAGGTTGTGCTGCTCTGTCTTCTTTTATAAACCTTCTTTTAAAAGGGGTCCTCTTTTATAAACCAACATTGCCTGATAAGGTCAATTTTTTCTTATTCTTAGCTCACCTTTCCTGCTGCTCCCCAAAGTCTGAGGAGTAATCATCTACTCAGTGGGTCAAGTGTCTCTCAACCTCGGTACTGCAGCCTTTTTTGCTTTCAAAGATATAGGTTTGCCTCCTTCCATCCTTTACTCCTGGCTCAACTGCTCTAGCATTACCCTGCTTCATTTTCTTGGGCTTGCTCCCTCCTCTGCCCCACAAAAAGCCACCCGTGTTTGGCTCTAAGTCCCAGTATGACAGCATTTCTTACCTCCTAGCCTATTTTGTCTTTAAAATCCAGGGCAGTTTTTCCTCTTGAGTGTTTCACTGGAGAAAGAAAATCTCCCTATGAAAACTAACACACCTTTACCCTCTGAAATGAGATGAGATTGACTGCTGCTCTAATGCCTGCAATATAACTTAAATTGTCTAGGCAGTCCAAGTCCAAAGTCTGCTACATATTGCAATAAGCATAATCATTCTTTTTTTATGGGCCTTCTCTTGCACCTCAGGATGTACCAGAAAATTTCCAGTGTTCAGAGAAGGCACAGGGCTCCTCTGGAACAGCAACAGCTGGACCTGAGGTGCACTTCCAGGTGCTACACTAGTGCAAATAGTGGTAATCTATTACACTATTCTATTATACACAAAAGGTATCTGACAGTGAAAGCACGGTGCAGGAATAAACTATCAGCTGTAGTAGTGGTGTTTCTGCCTCTGCTATCATGTGATGAATACACTGACTCATGACCAAAATCTGTTCCATACGGACTAAGTAGACAGTTCTGGCACATTTATTAGGTAATGATTGAAAGTAATAATAAAAGCTTTCCCAGTCATATTCTTTTCATGAGTCTGTGAAATACTGAAGTTGAGTGGTATTGAAGACACAGGGGTGGTGAAAGTGCCCAAAAGCACACATGTCTAAGGGGAGCACATGTGTTAGCACAAAGAGAAGAAAATTCACGTACATTCTGACATAGAGGCACCAGTAGTTCTGGAATAGGGTATCTGTGTCTTTACAACAAAGCATGGTGGCATTTTGCCGTTTTTATATTGACTAGCTACATCATGTGAATTAATAGATATCTTTGGAGGGGGGAAATAGTGAACAATTACTTTTACAGGAAAAGATCTATCTCTACGACAGAGTGCTTAGTTTGAATTAATATCTGTTTGGGGTTTCTTGTGTCTTTAATAGGTCAGTTTTCCCAATCTTGTAATCTCGAACTAGGAACCATGTCACAACTACTTAATAAATTTGCCAATGTGTCAAAGGCATTGTTCAGAGATGAGTGAAAATGGGAATGGATTCAACAATGTTACAACAGCAGTGAATTTGTCTCAAGGCAATAGTAGAGGAATATTTCCAGAAGTAGAACCTTATCTGTGATGATTTTGCTCTGGTTTAATCTGCCAGAAGAATAGTTTGCTCTGCTGTTTGGCTGTGAAGGCAGAATCTCTCTTAGGACAGTTATTTGATCCCATGAAGTGAAAAGTTTCCTGAATTAAGTAACAGAGGCAGTTGTATTAAGGTGCTGTATTAAGGTGCTGAGACTTTTATCACGCGAAGGAGAAGACATAAGATCTTCATTGTTGAAATAATAAGCAAATGCTGTCATCTTACAAAGACTTAGTGCGTGGTGTTAGATGAATCACCTTCTTAATACGAAAATGATGGAAGTCTTATCTTAGAAAAATAATTTTTAAATGTATAGTGTCAGAAAAATGCTCTCCCAAGCACCCACAAGACAACCCCTTTCCTGTTTCATCTATTTAATGTCTTTCTTCCTTCCTTTAAGAGTGAAATTGAACAAATAAATACCATTTCTTTTTTCCTTGTCAAGCTGTTGGCTATGTTTAATCATATTATGTAAATCCTCTTTAAAAGCTTCAAATCAGTTTTGGGTCTTACAGTGTGTAATGTTCAAATACAAAAAAATAAAAAATCAATTTTTTTTGTAGATTAAAGTAGTTCTGTATGGACCCTAATGAAAATTAACAAGGCTGTTTATTTTTAACGTAATCCTCACACACATCCACCTCTTTTCCCGGCACCCTCATCAGTTCTCACTTCTTCCATTCAGGGAGGCTTCTTGTGTTGCAAGCTGAATTGCCCAGCTCTCCTGCTAGAGTGCTAAATAGTAGTGCTAGATAACACTTTGCTGGCATTCCAGCACTGGTTTCCATTACACATTTCAGTCTGCTTTCAGAAGAGGCTCTTAACATGGGAAAACATCGTTCTAAGTGCAAGTGTAGATGTGCAGCATGTAACATACACCAGTGCAGAAGTCAAGGATCACAGGTGGTGTCAGTTGTATTGGGCTGATACAACAGTACCCGTGGTAGGGCTTCACATTCACACCACTGTAGAGCAAAGTTTCTTCTATAGCTCACACTAGAAAACACAGCTCTTCTCTTCTTCATGTCTGTAGTAAAGCAGTAGGAACATAACTGAGTTAAGAGAAGTTAACCGATAGCTGATGTTGGTGTTTTTTTCTGTGAACATAGTGCGGTGGTTTATTAACTAACTATATGTATAGTTTTAGAAAAACTTTTTGCAGTATGAAGAATAGTCCTTGACTTTCACCTTCCATGGTTTAACTTGATATTAAAGCAAATTTCCTGCTTTTTCAATATATTTTCGCATAGCTAACACAGTGTTCAAAGTACTCAAACCACAGAAAATGTTCTAACAGTTACACCCATAAACAGGTTTTAAGACCATGTAAACAGTGGCTTAGATCAACTCTGTAGCCCAGCCACTCCTTTCTTCTTCCAGATGGTATGCCAGCTTTGTTTAGTGAAGGATATTTTGCCTGTTGGAACTGTGGCCAGCTGCTTTACCTACATGGATGACCAGCTTTGTTGGAAGTGGCAGTTCTGTCTTTCGCTGCCTCCTGGGGACAGGGCAGGGAGAGAGAAGTCTGTCTTCCTCCACAGGCAGCTCCTGGTAGGAGGGGCTGGCATTGGCGCTACAGGTTCTGGTAGGGGGGTCTCCAAACTGGACACCAGCTTGCACAGCTGCCATGGATGAAATACAGTGACTAGATTTTAGATCTGCAAAATATGAGTCTTCTGGAACTTGCTATCTAAAGGCTAAATTTGATGCAATTCTTGAAGGAGGAGAAGGGGAAGGCAATAAAAAACCCCTACCAAACCCACTCCTAACTTATTTTACTTTAAATATGCATCTGAGTAAGAACTGGATAGTAATATTGGGCTGGAATTACTACAACTGCTCAGAATAAGGAATGCTGTACTGTCCCACCCTTACACATTATCTATAAAAAGCTGTTTCATTGTTTTGAAATATTTAATACTGAGTCTATCTTCTCACGACTAACTGAAGGGTGTGCACAGCAGAAACTTTAGAACTGCTGAGCATTGGCATGTCCAGAATGCTTATACCGTGCTTGATTGTTGTTTTAGTTTTCCTGCTGAGCTTTCCCTGATAGCTCCAAAGCCTTTATTTATTTTAAGAAGCATCTTGTGTGTCTAGGCATGTGTACTGGTGTGAATACTATTGCCTGGAATACTAGACCAGTTTCAGGAAGAAATCTGCTTGGGGCAGTCATCCAGATTTCCTCACACCCAGTGCTCTGGGATGCAGTCTTTGGCTGGTAATGAAATGATCATCATGAACTGATTCCACCAGAGGACTGCGGTGCTGAGATGCTCTGTTGCAATTTAAGTGAGGTACAGAAGGAGAAAGAAATACTGGTCTATCCTGGATGTGTGCACAGAGTAAAGCAGATAGTCTCACTGATCTCATTTATCTACTTGTACTTATTCCCAACCAGAGGCAGACACTGTGCTAGAAGAGTAAAAGCTACACCAAATCATAGTTTATTTTATTTTTTGAAGCACAAGCTTAATTTGATATGTGTTGCAAACTGAAGTAATCACTGTAAGTGATACACATCTATTAATGTGTTCATGTTACACAGAACAAATGGGCAGGTGAAAATAGCATTTCAAACTTTTCTGTAACAGTGTTTCATAAATGTGTTGGGGAAAAAAAGATTTTCAGTTTGCTTAAACAAATCATTTCTGAAAGAGGTGCTTACAACTGTACTACATCTGATATTAATTATATTGCTTAAAATTGTAACAGGGCAAGTAAATTAAATATTAAGTTCAAAGAAATAAAAATGTTTGAAGACAGGATTTGTATTTGTATTGCAGCACACTGGTGAGATTCAAATCCTACTGTACACATGTGGTGGGCAGTCTAATGCTTTTTATAATCAGGAATGTTTTTACATGATATAGAGTGAGTATTTTCTAACACCTCACATTACCACAAAATCTATTTGATAATCTTTAACAGCTCAGTACAGAGATTTTAGGTTTTGTCTGTATTATGAATATTCTGTTCAAATGACTGACTGTAGTTCTACCACATCAGGCAAAATTCTGAGAAATAAAAATGGTTCAATGTCTGATAGTTAAAAGATGTGATTTTCGTCTTACCTCTGCTTCCAAATATGGATACAAACAACTGAGTTTATGAATTCAGAAATAAGATTTTTAATAAGTATGCATAAACACTAATTGATCAGAACATTTTTAAGTTATCCAAAAAATCTGATTAAATTATCATATCATATACAATAATCATACCTGATCATTCAGAAAATGTGATGTAGATTAGATCACTAATTATGTTTCTATTTCCCAATTTTCCTGTCCTTTTCATCCTTCATGATACACTCATGGTGATTGCTGTATGCAAATTCCTATCACAGCTGCACTGAAAGTGATTCAGAGTTGTTTCACTGACCTCAGTGATAACTTCATCAGGCCTTCACCTTCTCTGATCTTCTTTTCACCTCATTGAAGGACTGAGCAGCCATTTACCATAATAGCAATCCTCTAGAACTGATGTGAGGCTTCTCATGTATCTGTGCTGGTGCTAATCCCACCCTATATTNATATATAAAAAAATTCTCAGAAGCTGCTTTTTTATTATTTTCACAAGAACTACCTGACTTTTAGGTGCAATTTTGAAAAAGAAATCTGTTTATTTAAGCATGAAAAAAATTATAATAATCATAGAATCAGGTTGGAATAGATCATCAAGTCCAAACATAATTGACAGAATTTCTTTTTCTTTAAATGTTCAATGTGACCATTTTAAAAATCCCTTTCATTTTAGGGGATTTTAAGTTCTGGAGGTTAGTGTTTTATTCAGTGAACCCTTGCTAAATGCCAGACTGGAATAGATGTCAGAAAGGCTCCTTTTCTGGTCAATAGCATGCATTCAACTAAGGATGTGTGGAAAAGATGATTTCCTCTTGAGCAATACAGTCTAAGAAACACTAACAAACCCAGTTCAATTGCTGCATGTAGAATAGAATTAACCTTGTACAGTGAAGAAATCTTCAAAGAAGACTTTTTCACAAACAACATCATTAGGTTTGCATTCACTGTTGTGGTTTTAACAATTGATGCACATTTAATTCATGGTAACAAGTTGTGAGTTGTTTGGTGGGAGATGAGGACTTGGCAGGTTCTGTGAATTGTGCTATTCAGGTTGTCTTTATCCATATAAAGATAATGGCCTTCACTAGCATAGTTCCATTCTCTTCAGGATGTGATGTAGCCATATTGGAAGTCTCTGACTGATGCAGTGTGGAAGTGTTAACAGAGTCCGTAATGCGTGAAATGCTTGAACGTGCAATCCTATAAATATGGCTTGCTCCAAAATAATATCAGTATCCAATTAGATTACGTGCAGTGATGCAAATGGTGCTGTTAGTCATGCGTGTTTTCCCTGTGCTTCTCCGTCACCCTTTATTGCTGTATCTTCTGAATTCTCCCTTCATTTTCTTTCAACAAAGGCAAGTATGCCATGAGGGATCTGGTCCACCGACTGCCAGGCGCTAACAACAGCAACAGCTCAGCGAGCAAGGCCATGTCTGATGACACCGTTACTGCCATTTGCTGCACTCTGCATGAAGTCATCACTAAAAACATGGAGAATGCCAAGGCCTTACGAGACGCAGGCGGCATTGAGAAACTGGTTGGCATATCTAAGAGTAAAGGAGACAAGTATGTTTTGCAAATCACCTTGCACCTTTTTAACCTCTCCAGTAGTTGTTACTAGACCTGAATGTGTTTGCCTTCTCTGTGCAATTGTGAGTTGAATCCTTTAGTTTCATGAGAAATCACGTGCCCAGTGTGAAGGACGACAAGAAACACACAATGCCAATACCAAAAGTCTCCCTCTGCTTTGGTTTATTTTTGATGTGCCATCAGCAGTGCGGGGAGTGCACTCCATGTGCATTTTAAGGAAGAGTAATTATCTACAGTAACCCCTACCTCTAAGCAGTTGCAGAAGATCCTGATAAAAATTAGGGACCCTGCACAAGGGGTGACATGCGGGTGGAGGGATCCTTTGGAAGGAAGGACCTCACCACAGTTCTGCTATTGCTCCTCTTGCTCTAGGAGTGAAGAATGTAAAGTCACTATCCCTCTTCACAGCACCCTTATCCCTGCCACCAGCTTGGTAGTAGATCCATGCATTTTCTGACTGCTTGCTTCTGAAAGAGCATTAGCCTGCTTTGCGAGGCAAAAAATGTCTTGCACACAACTGTGACATTTTCAGAACAGTTGTGGTTTCATCTTGTCTGTTTGGCTATGTACACACTCTTCATGAAGAGTTCACTCTTTATCCTTCTTTTGCCTAAAACAGATAGCCTGGTTCTCATATTTGTCAACCTGATGAAGTATAGTGCAATGGGACTATGGCAGTTTGAAAACAAAAAGCCTTCATGTAGTGTACAAAACCCATCAGTCCACCTACTTGGAGCTGTCATCACACAGCCTACTGCAGCATCAGAGCTCTTAAAGAGCCCCACAAAGCCAGGCCACAACCCGAAGGAAAGATTTATGCACCCTACATTTGGTATGAGAACTTATGCTCGCCTATGTGATCGGAGCATTGCCAGTATAATTTAATCACATTTCTTTTCCTCTATTGTCACCCTTTTCCTTTCATACCAAATTCATTATTGAGACATTCTTGCATTCGAATTGTAAGGAGTAAAAAGTAGTAGTGTGACCAAGTATGTGATCCCAGTTGTGGGAGCTCCCCATGCTCTGCCAATTTATTGATATTTGCGTTTTGTTATTATTAAATCTACTTAAATTTTTTATTTATATTTTCTAGATCAAATGTACTGACATTGCAAGCAGGTTCATATCCATTTCTCTTAAGCTGACTGTGTCTTTCCTCAGAATAATGCATTTGTCTACCTGTTCATTATCTGGTAAAGAATACTAATACCTGTTGAGTCTGGAATTTTTGAAGTATCATGGGCAGTTTTAGGAGGGTCCAAGGGCATAATTCCCTGTCTTAATATCCCTCATAACTGTAAAAGACATCTATTTCTAATTAATCTCCAGTTAGAGTAATTCCAAAATGCCCTTCCAAGTCATGATATGTATCCCTCCTCTCAAGTACTTTGAGCAGCAGTCCTGTGTTATTATTTTTACAGGTTACGCAGTTCTAGAACAAGACACAGTGCTGCAAATGCCTATCTTAAGTAAAAGTTCCATTTTTCAGCTCTCAGAAATGTCACTACTGTGTGCTATTGGTTTGGTTTGGTTTCTTACAGGTAATTCATTGTTTGAAAATCAAAATTTCTGGTTGTTGGACTGATAGAAAATTCTGGCATGCTCACTTTAATACAGTAAAACACTTCTGTATGAAATCATTTTGTCCAGTATGAAGCAACTGCTTCAGAATGTGCAGGATACTGGACTAGCCGTGCATCCTGGTATGTATCAGTGCCAGGAGTGTGGGGCTGGCCCTGTGAGCCTTTGGAATATGCCCAGGGCTTGAACGCTCTCCCTGTATGACCACATGAGAGAACTGGTGTTCATAAGGTTATTTATATTGCCCAAGCCCATATCAGCTTCACATAGCTCCTGTCTCTCATCAGTACTCATGGAGTGGTTGGCACAGTTATTTTTCTGGTTACTCCATGCTACTAGCACCCCACTAGCCAGTACAGCTGGAAGTATAATAAAAACAATTACACTTGAAAGAGTTTATCAAAATCTTGTTTGCTCACCAATTACCCACCTACTGCTGTATTCTGGGTGAGAAATGGAATAGAAGTGGGAAAAAAGCACCAAATAAATTACTAGGGAAATGTTGTGTTATTGAATCAGTTGTGTCGTAACAATGCTTTACCAGCTTGAGTGTCAGCCAACCAGTGACCCTTCTCAGAAGTCGCAGAATGAACCAAAGCCTGGCCCCTGCCCAAAGCAGTAACTTATGCTGCTGGTTTTCTGGTTTCTCTTTGATTGTGCAATCCATGTGCCTCTTCTGAGTAAAACATAAATCACATCAGTGACTGCCCTGAACTCCATCAATCCTCACTCTGGACTTTGGCCTTTGCAAGGATTTGTAGTGTTCTACTGCTTTATATGTATTTTTGATCCAGCAGAGTGTATGCTTCCTTAATGGGCTGGGTTATCTCTTGGTCCTTTTCTATTTGACCCTTCTTCACCGAGATGAGTACTCTCTGGTACTTTTTTTTTTAATTACCTATTCCAACAGGAATACATGACAGCAACTGATTGTAACAATAGTTTAGATCTTCTTTCAAAACCTATCTGAAAAGAAAGCCCATGCGAAGTTACATGGTTTTCAAAATGTCATTGCATTGCTGTCATTAAAGGATAATAGTGTGAGCAAAATCCAAATGTGCATTTGGATTCCTAATGAAATTTATCATAACTTTTTATAATAAGTTGTATTTCTGCATCTTCACTCTGCATTTCAAAACCGGTGCTCATCACCCATCTAGAGTTTCTTTTGGTTACTGATAAGAGGAGCTTAATGAGTTGAGTACACTCCTCGGGTTTGGCAGCTTACAGAGGAAGAAATTCTAGCTCCTTGACCTTTATGCCAAAAGTTGTAGCATATCTTAGATGTACATAATGCCAGTTGGGTCCTCAATGATTTTGCCAATTGCTACCTCCTATTCCTCTTACTATGCTCTCAGCAGAAATCCCTAAGATGCTGAGATGCACACCTTTTGCTCCTCACTGGTTGGTTAGTACTATAGAAATGAGATATATTGCCCTTGCTTAAAAACTCATTGGTTTCCAAGATGCCAAGCAAAGATCTTATGGTATGCTTGAAACACGCTTTATTTATGGGTTTAAATCCATAGTGATGCATTTGAAAATTGGGATGAATGGTGTCCTGTACTTAACAATCTCTTTCTCACTCTTTTTCTCTCTCTCTCTCCCTTTTTAATATATGTGTGTAACAGGCATTCGCCTAAAGTGGTGAAAGCAGCATCTCAGGTCCTCAACAGTATGTGGCAGTACAGAGACCTGAGAAGTCTCTACAAGAAGGTAAGGCTTGGGTTTTTTCTACATTTATCGTCTTTCATACTGTTATCTAAATTTGGGGGCTGAGAGACTTCAGACCAAAATACTTGTTTATGTGACTGGAAATTCAGTTGGAGTTTAACGTTTCGGATACTTGGAGCTATTAGTTTTTCCTTAATTTCTACTTTTAACTTAAAAATGACCTTTGAAAATATGTGTGGTGGTGAAAAGAGTGTGTGAATTTGATTTTAAAAGAAATTCATTCAAAAGGTGCTGGATCTGACGGCCCTGGAGAGTGAAATCCTCTGTTCATAGAACAAACCTATGTAAGCTCTCCTACTGGAACAGTCCTTCTTACACCTCCTCACCTTTTTCTGAGGTGTTTACTAGATTTTCAGCCCTTCAGCTCCGAAATTTCCTCATGAGATTGTAAACAAGAGTATCTGAAGGAGTGGTGCTTAGGGACCAGCCACACATGGAGCTGGGCTGAAACCTGGTAGCTTTGTTTCTTATCAGCCGGCAGACAGTGGTGTCATAGACTTGGTTTTCAGTCAGTCTGTTGAGCCCAGAGTACCATGCCATTCCCACAGGTCTGCTAACCTCTTGAGAATGAATTGCAGTAGAGTAATATAACACTGTGAAACAACATTCCATAAAGCTTTTTAGATGTGTCTACGTAGTAAATGAAAACATTTACAGTCGTTCTTGCTGAATATTTCCAAACTGAATTACATTCCATGTGAGTATCAGCCTGCAGATGTAGTTCTTCAGTGTCTTCTTGCTTGGAATTTCACATCTTATGTAATTGATATTTGTATTTGTAGTCTCATCAGAGAGAGATAAGACTTGATGTGGCATCTTCAGTTCAGGCCCTAGTTAAGGCTGAGGCATAAGGATGGAGAAGCAGGAAAGGTTCACAGTGGTGTGGTCTGTGTTGTATGTATTCTGCACAAGAAAATAGCTTAGTTACATGAAACATATGCACCAAATCTCAAGCTGGCAGAAGCTGACCTTCTGTGTGAACTGCTGTTCTTTTGCATGCCTCAGCCCTGCTTGTGTCAAGTCTGAGGAGTGAGGAAGATGATTATTGAGTCTCTCCTATTGTTCACTTCCAGTATTTTCAGTCATCCTTGGCAGCCCTAGGGATACCATATGTGAAGACGTTCCAAGTAACAAGCTGGTACTCAACTGTCCCATTAAGAGGTGGGAACAAACACAAGTTAGAGTAGGCTTTTCTTGACCCAAGGCAGTAACACACTGGAAGTGTGCATAGCCTGACTTCTGTGCATGTGGGTGGCTGCGCTGTAGAGGCTGAGCTGTACTGCACCGTAATCTCTTAGAGGTTCTTACAATATCTGGCTCATGTCCAACCTTCTGTCTGTATATATATATCTGCTGTGATGGAAAAGCAGTTTCTGGGCTTGCTCCATGCATGAGGTGATAATGTTTGTGCTGAGTGGCTGCTGAGTTTACTGCTACCTAATGGACTTAAGATACTAAGCATGCTCAGGTACTAAGTACCTTGCATGCTTACAAGAGTGTTTTCCATGGCCACAAATACGTAGTTGTGATACGGAAAATAGGACAGGCTAGCTTTAGAGGTAGCTTCCAGGACAGTCTTAGCAGACACATCATCTATATTCTCAGGAAGAGAATCTTATTAATGTCTATATTGGTTAATTCCTACACAAAATCTTAAAATATAGATCAGTCTCTGCTACATATTTGTATACTAATTGCATGCCATTATATATGCTGCTAAGCCTAGTATAAATATGGTTTCTTTTAATCAAAATGTTCAGATAGTTAATTTTAAATACTCCTTTTTGTTAAACTACATACAGTAATCTTTTAAAGTTATAATATTTGTTAAGCTCACCTGTAATAGGCTGACTCTTTATGCTGCTTGTCTGGGTTTCCCCCTCTGTTTGGAAAGCAATGGCAAGGCTTTTATGATAGGAAAATTAGAGAAGTTTGCATTATACTAATAGTCAGCTACCTATGTAATGTAAAGATACTGGATCAATGCCATCTTTGTTTTGTCCCATTAAAATATGTATGCCAGTGAAAATGAGTGAGCGTACAGTGTAGTACGGTCAGTACTTGGCAGTATCTTGCACTTACACAGCCTTTTTTTTTCAAGTGCAGGAAAATCCCATTGCATAACTATCAGCAGTTTGCTCCTGTGTACTGAAGTATCTATACACTTGCTTTCAAATAATTGGCCAACAGAGACACAATTTTGTATTGTAAACACGAGGAAATTGCAGGCATCCCATTATATTTAAGTGAAAGCAGCAGCACTTATCTTCTGTTTGAGAAACAATGTAACCAGATAGTTTGAATTGTGGTATCTTTTAGAGCTACACGTTCACAATAAAGTAAGAAGAGGTTAAAAGGAATAGATTATTCTTTGTATTAATGGGCAAAGAAGGCAATACATGTTTACTGCTGATACAGTAGCAGTCAGTGTATTTAGTCCAAATATAACTGGATCAGCAATGGCGTTAAGACCTCTTTGATTTTCCTAATTTTACTTAACATTACAAGGAACATCCTACAGCTGGCTGAAGATAAACTTCACTGGCAGAAATCCAGAGTTAGGGGCTGGTGTGGATGCTCTTCAAGTCCCCAATATCTTAGGCAATGTGTTTGCAGAGCCATGCCACAGCCTATATCCTCCACTGGCAGGTTCTATCCAGGGATTTCCAGGTCAGAGCTGTGTTGTGGCTTTATTGGTACACACAGACTCGTTAGGCTGGGCTGGCACGGAAAAGACACAGAAAGTAAGCATTCAGATCTATGAGTGAGGCAATAGTGTTAGATAGTCCTCTGTAGGCATGTGCTTAGAGGAAAAAACCCAATTTTGCTTCCTGGTATGGTTAGTTTGGCTCTATCCTAACACAGTCCAACAAGGAGAAGTTGTAAAACGCATAAATATTTCTGGTCCTAAAACTGCAGGAAAAAAAAAAAGAAGACTTGACAGACAATAAGGAAGCAATTAATTTAGTCTTGAAATGAAGGAGTTGCCAACCACCCCAAAAGTTGCAGGTCCTTCATCATGAGAGAGCTCATAGTACTGCTTAATTTACAAGCAATAGCTGATACAGAAATCTGGTCTGATAAAGTCCACCAAGAGGAAAACAATGCTCAGGTTCAGTCATATATAGACAGTGATTAGATTATTTTGTGTGATTAATTTCTAGAAAGGAGGTGATCATCACATTTTTCTTAAGTAGAGGAAATATGGTCTCCCAAAGACAATATCATCATTTTCAAACTTTTTTGTTTTCTACAAGCAAGACATAGAGTCATAAATTATCATTTATCTGTCTCTGTTTTCATGAGTCTGTTCCAAAATACTTAAAATCTTATTTTCCATCATCCTTAATGGTCACATGGCCTAAAGCCCCATGGGTGGTTCAGTGGCTCAATACTTTGGAAAAGCCAGGTACAGGAGCTATCCCCCAGCTTGTGAATATGCTTCAAACTCCTGGTACACCCCTCCTCTCCAAGTATATTGGCAATACTGTAGTGTAGAGTTAGCAGGAGAAATAATTGCTGCTTATAGCATCTGGAAGGAGAGATCCTGCCCTATTTAGGCGTAGCCACTTAAGCAAGGTGGAAGGAGCTACTACTTTGCCTCTTTAAAGACACCTATTTCTGACTCAAGATCACTGTCCCCCACTCCAGTCTGCAGGGTATTTGCTGGTTGAAGATTTGGGGACACCTGAGAGAATACAGATGTGACTAAAAGAGAGCAAATTTCCATTAGCTGGTAAACTCTTTTTTATGTCAGTATTCAAGAAAATAACCAGCTACTCTTAAATACAGATAGCTTGTTAAATTACATGAGGAAATTTGAGCAAAAGGGTTGTGCTAAATGAGCTTAACATGAAAGAAAATTTATTAGCCAAAAAGAAGCTTCAATTAGCATTAAATGTGTGTAGTATTAAAGAGCTGGAGGAACTGTCAGGAAGAATATGTTTTCTATTAATTGGTTTGCTTTGCCTAACCACTTAGGCCACAACAAAATATGTTTACATTATATCATTATGTTTACACTTACTCTGTCTTCCAGTGTGTAAGTAGAGGTTATGATGAATTTGTAGAAAATATTTTTCTTTCCCAGTAGGTTTCTGTTCTGCACGGCATATTAGAAATGTTTGTCCCATCTCCTGAGTAAAAATACCACCCAACATTTGAAAACAGAGAGACTGTTGAGGGTGGTCGTCCTTCAGCTTGTACTGTGCCATTTACAGCAGGGATACTTTTGGGATAGGCATTTAATGGAGTCACTCTGATGATGGCCTCATCTGTCATTGGTTGGAAAAGATACATAGAATTGCCCAAAGCCTTCAAAGCAGTTAAGGAAGTGTGGATATAGAAGAAGACTTGCTTTTCATCTGACTTTCAGAATAATAAAAAGATGACTTTATGAGAAAGTCCTTTATGACTAAATGTTCCATGAAAATTGACAGCATTAAACTTCAAAACCCTAGTCAAGGAGTTTTAGAATCTAAAATCCTTTCTTAAATAAAATATACCTACTCACCTTTTAAAAATGTTAATTACAACGTGCTGTCATGTAGACTTGGGACACATCATTTGTATTTTCTTCCGGTAAGGTTATTATCAGTCAGACATCCCCCAAAAAGAAGCTGGTTTAGGTTAAATTTATCTAGTGAAAAGGTCTGTGCAGAACTTAAACCCTACATTAAAGATCTAAATTCTAAATCCAGAGCATAATAATTCCTCAAAAATAGTGGCTTGACTTAAAGGAACTATTCATGTGTTCATGAGCATATGTACTTTGCAGTGCTGATCTTTCAGTGGAGTTTAATTTATTTCTGTACAATTGGCAAAAGATTTTTCAGATTAATATGTCACCTTCTTAGAAAAAGGATGAATTAATTTAAGATAAACCCCCTTCTGTAATATGAAGCTAAAGTATCATTATAGAGAAGGCATTGTCTAGAGCCCATTTTTATATTAACTATGAAAATGCAAGTACCTGATTAATAAATGATTGACTGATTGATTGATTTATGGCAGTGGGCGTCCCCAAGCTTCAGTGTGACTGATGACAGAGGATTTTCACCAACCCACGACTCTGGGTCATGGCACGCTCAGCATACTCTCTCCCAGAGCCAAGAAACCAGAATCTATTCCCCAACCCAGGTATTCTGGCTGTCAGCTGACCAGTCTTGAATTGTTGTGTTTTATGCATACTGAGATTTTTATGCAGAGCAGTTCTACGAGACCTTTGAATCAAAAGTAGCAGAGCCTAGCTGGAGAATATGTTTTGAAGTCACACAGTTTAATTCACTGAACCCTGTAGGTTCTAGGTGGAAAGTGCCTCACTTCACTTAAGAGAGTACGTGCAAGGAAGGTGTGCAGAGTTCTGCTCTCTCAGAGGACAGCATAAACCAGTGAGAGGGAGAAATGTATCACATTCAGTTCCCTGACAATCTTTCTAGCATTTCTCTGATCTCTTTCCTGATTGCCTGAATCTTTCAAAGAGAAAGGAGGCTGTTGATAAGCACTATGTTGCAATAGCAGATTAAATTTATCTAGCACATTGCTTTGTTTTCTGGCACAATGGCGTCTCTTAAGAAAAAAAGCCATAGCTGGATATTGAAAATAGGGGGATCCCAGGTAAATTGGCACATCTATAGAAAAATCAGTGTGTCCAAGAGTCAATTAAATTCTTAAAATGCTAATTTTCAGAATCTCTATTTAGAGTGATAATGTACATTTCCTTCAGAGTTATAGTTGATGAGAATTAGCAGGACTGGCCTTTCTTTTTTTTTTTTTTTTTTTTTTTGGTTAGAGGCAGTCTTTAATTTGAGGTACTAAATTTCCATTTCCTTAACCAAGTGTATTCTTCTCTTTTCCTTTTAATATTGTTTTTCTTGATAAAATATAACTTTGTGGCATTATGGCAAAACCAAAATACCTTCTACATATGCACAACATCATAGTAAGTCCATTGAGGAACTGTATTTATGTCTGTGTATTGTGTGTGCATGTATATATATATGTATGTATATGTATGTATATGTATACATATTCTTATACATGTGCAGACATATATATACAGTCACACATATGTGTCTGTATATTACCTCTGATAAAATATCTGGAGAAAATTGGAATTTACGTGGTTTTGCTGGCCCCACAGAACATAGTAGCTGTGCTATTTCTTTCATTTTTTAAGTTTTTTGCACTAAGTTTGACTGGAAAAGAGAAGACATCAGAGAAGATCTCATTTAAATACTCCAGACAGAAATATCTTTCAAGGTTAGGTTAAATCCTTTTCATCTTTAGCTAACAGGAATATGATCGTTAAAAGACCCAGCATTTCATCATCTGATATATTACATTACTTTCTTTTGTTAATTAGGAACCAGAAAATTCCTTAACTGATTTTAAATAAAGGAAATGTGGGAATTTTCTGCAGAAGTAAAATACTCAAGCCTTTTAAAAGTATCATCTGAATAATTTGAGTAGATAGAGATTCTATAAACAATATACAAAAAAAGTTATAGTCTTCAAATGTATACTTTCTTTTTTCTTTCATAAGAACATGTGGTTTGCCTTTAGTTGAGCATTTTAAATGTGGCTTTTTATCAAACGGCAATCTTGTAAAATACTGAATCATGAAGTTGTCATTGGATTCCAGTACTAGAGAAAAATTTGGCATTACTTATTGATGTGTGTGTGCATTCTTAATTCTACATTTTATGCTGGATGTTACTTTCCAGTGTTCATGTAAGATAGGTTTGCCTATCCCAATGCACACAAAAATAGGAAAAATTTCATCATTAAAGCAAAGGCATATTTTGTATTCTGCAGGAAATAACAGGTAGTAGCTGCGGAGCAAAGAATAATATGATAATCTTTCCACATTATCTCTTAGAGACACAAAAACCTCTTCAGTGAGCAATGATAAGATAGTCTGGAATTTTGTTTTTACCTTGGTGCTGCTTTTTCAACATAATTAGCACTAGGCAGCATCACTGTATATGTAAACTTACCATTTTACTGACTTCCTCTTTTGATTGCATAAGCCTTCCCAGGGATTGGTTTTTACGAATCATTCAGACCTTTGGCAAGAAAATTTTAACATTTCTGGCTTTTTGATTGCCAGTTGCCTGCTTGAATAACACCCTATTTGTCTATACAATAGGAATTTACATATCACGAGAAAAATCATGACTGCTAAAGAGGAAATTGTGCCAATAAATTGAACTGAGATATAGAGGTAAACTCTTTGGCATATGCAGAAGTAGCCAGGAGTATTCACACATGGAATAAGTGATGCAAAAACCACTCTTGAATTTTTAAAAATAAAAAAGAGAAAGAAAATCTCATCATTTGGCAAAATACGTACTGTTTTCACCTAGCTGTGCTATCATTCAAAATCTTTTGGCTACTTTTTTCAGGAAGAACAATTTTTAAAAAGACCAAAATATTACAGAATGCTAAGTCAAACTGAATGTTGTTTTGATTTCATTTTAATGCCAATAATTATAATTTTGCTTGTGATGTCAAGTAGAACAAGTTCTGATTTCCTTGTCTTATGCATCATCTCAAGTAATATTTCTTGTAGTTCCTTCTAACTTTCCATGTATTAACAGTCTCAAACAAAACTAGAAAGATAGAAAGTGATCACTATTATAAAAATGTATTTTGCATTGAATAAAGAGGGTAGTAAATATTTTGCCATCCAAAATATTAATGTTCTTACCTATATCACAGTGGCAACACATGGGGGAGTATCAAGTCATGTGTTTTGATATCAGTTATTAGAAGATGTTCTCGAATTTTTTATCCCTCTGGATTCCATAATTTACTATATATTGATAATCATAATTTATTTTAATAGTTTTGCATTTTGCATAGTTAAATTCTCCATGATGCCCTCAGCAAAGATTTATTTACTGTGTGGTATCACCTACCATCCCTTTAGTTAGTTTCAGTATTTACATGTTTCTCTCTGAAACATTTTCCATGCCTATTATGGTATTGAAAATATTAATAGTAATCTAAGATAGTCTGGGCTGAACTGAAAATTCAATACCAATGATTGCATTTTCATGAAAACAGTTCTGTGTTCTAGCTGAAGCCAGACCTGCCCTTACTTGTACTATTTTGATAGTGAATTAGATTTTTTAAAAAAATCAGGTAGGATGACTGAGCATAATTAGAACCAAACTAATGGATTTTTTTTTTTTTTTTTGCAAATACTTGTGTGTGTTGGACAGCATATCTGTGTGTTTGCTGGTAAATGTCTCTATGTACATACATGTGCATATATACACAAATGGGCTATGTGGATGTAAGACTTCAAATACAGCACAGAGTAGACTTAGAAGATGCTGCCTTTAAGCATGATGCCCACAATACCCACTGGTTGCATATTATGTAAAGTTTCTTCACCCTGAGGGTGTTTGGGCACTGGAACAGGTTCCCCAGGGAAGTGGTCACAGCACCAGCCTGGCCGAGTTCAAAAACCATTTGGACAGTGCTGTGAAGCACGTGGTGTGACTCCTGGGGTGGTCCTGTGCAGGGCCAGGAGTTGGACTTGATGATTCTGATGGGTCCCTTCTAACTCAGGGAGATTCTGTGATTCTATTATTCTGTCTCCACACAAAGAGACCTTGAGAATATGTAAAGGCATAAACCGTAATGGTTTGAGTTGTGAGCTTAGAAAGGATCTACAGCTATAGTTGACTGTTGCTTTTCCCCTGAGGGCCTTAAGGACATGGTAGTACTTCCCTCTAGCACTGAGCATTGTAGCAAGCAGTAATTCAACAACTAAATTTAGCGGTAATTCTTCCAGATAATCACTAAGGAGTGCACGGAAGCTGGCGCCATCATTACCCAAAATCTACTAGACTGAAGAGGTGCTAAACAGATGAGAAGAGAATCAAAGTTTATCCAAACAAATCTCTAGGATGTGCCATATATATGTGACCCTAAAGCATCCTCAGCATTGATGCTGGGTCTCGTGGTAAGATCTAGCTGAGTTACAAGGGAATGATGAGGTATTGTTCACTTAAAAACTCAAGTCCACTCTAAAGTTGCTAAGTACAGACTTAGAAGAGAGAAATTTAATCTCATACTTGTGTAAAGTCTGTCTCTAAAGTACTCCACCCTTTGAACTTCTCCGAAGAAAAGAAAATTTAAAATGCAGCCCGGGAGTCAGTATCTTTAACTTAAAGCCTTCTTTCTGAAGGGAATTGTAGAACTGAAATTTCTGAAATACCTTTAGGGTAGAACTATGAGGAGGCATCCAGAATCCAGAAGGTTATGCATAGGTCACATCTATGGATGTTTTTTTCAAAAGTATGGTACCTCAGAATAAAATTGGATCCTAATATTTAAATACAAAATAGAGACCTAAGAAAATTAACTGCATGTCTTTTGGTACTGGGAACATTTTTGGTCTACTGAAATAGTGTATTAAATATTTTAAAACTAATATAAACATTATTAATGGCAAACAATGTTTAGCTGGATTCATATGTACAATAATGAAAAAAAATCCAGAAGTCTTTCTAAACACTTTCAAAGGTGTTTTAAAGATACATGCAAGGAGAAACTATTTTTAATTGATGTCAATATTTTTCTCCAAAATTCACTCAAGGAACATGATTTCTACCATTGTGAACAAAATGTCCGATTTGATTAACTTATTTATGCTTAATGTTTGCATATCTAGGTTCAGGCACAGATCAAAGTAGATGTGCAGTAAAGAGTATGGATGAGAAACTCGGTTCCTCTCAGCAGGCTTGAATGGGCATGTTGGAAGGTGTTGGATGGCTGCTTTTAGTTTTGCAAATGAATCAGATCAGTAGAACTTTTACTTGTAGTAATAGCACACACACAGAGCACAGAGGGGAGGGAAATCAATTAATTACTGTGTCAATCACAGCATATTTCTGTCTCAGAGGTAAATAGTTGAGCTGGGATGGTCTGATACGTAGCAGTGGGCATCTTCTGCTGATGCTGAGCTGTATTGCCGTACTTGCACTATCATCATCCTCATTCTTCTGGGTTCTGTAAGGAGGTCGAAAGTGTTTGTTCAGTATGGCCAGTACACGTAAATTAAATCAAAGGTCAATGAAATATTAAGCTGCTGCCTCAATATCCTGCTTTCAGTTCTTTGATGTTCTACATGATCTAATAATGGGTGGGGGGAAAAAAAATGCTAGGAAGTCCTTCTCATTTCTTCCTTCTCTTTCTAAAACTGCTAACGGAATTCAAAAATGCCCTAAATACGTCTGCCATTTCAGACTTTAAAGAAGAAAGAAACCTTATATTTTGAAAGGAGTCTCTTTTGTACTATGTGTGCTTTGTTCTGAGTGTTTTACTTCCTTTACTTGCTGATATGGTTTGTCTTGATAAAAGAGCTATAGCTACTTCTTCCTGCAAAAAGTAGAAATGAGAAGTTTCACTGAAAGTTTGTGAATTGGTTTTATTACTTTTAATTGTACAGAGTGCTTTTGGAGAAAACTATGGATCCTCTATATTGAGAGTTGTAGTCTTTGGTCCAACAGCATGTTTCTTTTTGAGTTAACAATACTTACTTAGTGAATTGGAAACTCTTAAAGGTGCATCAGTAAAAAACAATGTGCATTTCTCATTATTAATGTCCATATGTATTGGTGAACTACGTGTTCAAAGCAGAATATCCTTAAATTCATACAGCTTTGCAGTAATCACTCAGATCTCTAACTCCCAAATTTAAGTGTATTATGCACTAACTTTTGACCTAAAACCAAGGACAGCATGAGTTTCTCCAGTGAGGTTTCCCAAGGAGCACTGATTCCTATTGTCAGTCAGCTCCACATTTGAATAAAATGATCCTCTGTTTTCAGCTGCACTGCTGCTCTTTGGGTAGCACAAAGTCCTAATGGTTCTTGATCACAGTCAGTATCTTCGGTCCTGCCATGTTCTTTACCATAAGAGATAATGGTGCAAATTTTACTCTGATAATGACTTTTTTCATGTTGTACATTCATAGGCATAATAGAAAAGTTGTATCTGGTTGATTTTATTGTTTAATGCATGAAAAGTAAGAGTAAGAGCTGTTGATTAGTTTCTAGCCTTTGGAAGGACAGTGTATTTAAGAAACTGACCCTAAACATAAAGTAGTATTTGTCTCTCACCTGAAATTTTGTGGCCACGAGCAAGAGTTCGCATTTCTAGGTCATATTCATGTTAAGATAGGTGGAATTGCATTACTGGAATGAAAATGACGATACAAATCAAAAATTTTTGTACACCTTTTCTTGCAGGCAAGGTTTTCTTGTACATAAAAGATACAAGCAAGAATCGTTCTTTTGTGATTCTAACAATTTAAATTATAGCTTATATACCCTATGCAGGAGAAAAGAGAAGAACAGAAATTCTAGCTGAAGGGCCAAGTACTGTCTTCATTTCCTCTAAAATATAGTAAACCAATTTTATTTCTGTATAAGAGGCAAAGTGATGCTTTGAGAAATGAATTTATTTCATTTTATTGCAGTGTTTTGAAAGTTGGTTTTTTCAGCTGCATATAACCTCAGCAAAATGAATAATGAACTCTGCTGTATCCAGAGTCTTGTCCTTCATGCTTTGCCTCACAGACAATTCTCTTTTCTTACAGCTATTCTATTCATCAGATTAGGTCTTGTCATCTTTGCAATTCACACAACAGGAAATCAATAATTAATTATGGATAGGTAAAGCAATGCCTCACTGATTGCCTAAAACATCCAAGACTTGCACTTTATAAAACCACTGGGGATAGTTTCCTAGCTATTTCCCACTTGAATAGATTTGGCAAGTAATTAGCACTATCCCTCCCTTATCGTCTGTCTCTTCATAGCTAAAATCAAGGGATAAGTTGTAAAATTAAGGTACAAGATCTGTGATTAGAAGATGATAACAATGCACACCAAAAAAGTGCATCTGAAAAAAGAGAAAAATCGCCAAGGCCATCTGTGGTATTTTAAAAGAAGAAAAATGGGTGATACTCTCATAAGAATACAGTACCCCTTGCACTGCAGTGGAAGAGAAAAACAGGGAGAGAAAATATTGTAGATTATTTTGAGGTGGAATGCTGACAGTAGGAGAATAATGGCTTTGCTTTCAGAGAAGCTGAGATGGAGGCTGGGAGGTATATGTCTCATTTTGGAAAAAAATGAGTTTAACCACTGATTCTGAAAATGTCACTTCAAAGAGCCCACAGAAAACTTAATAATCCTCATCCAGTGCCAGACAGTTCTGCTGCAGTTAATGACTGTCTGACTAGGAGCCCTTCTTTAAGCCTCATGCTGCCCTAAATACGTATCTCAATATGTATTTGTCTTTCGGCTTCTTAAGCAATTGAGCTTCTGCTGTGTCTGGGATGCAGAAATGGTCACTTGTAAGTAAAAGCCGTTTGTACACTGAAATTCAGAGTAAGAAG
The DNA here is from genome assembly GCA_013398015.1 of Oreocharis arfaki. Classification (NCBI taxonomy): domain Eukaryota; kingdom Metazoa; phylum Chordata; class Aves; order Passeriformes; family Paramythiidae; genus Oreocharis; species Oreocharis arfaki. Next base: position 114,912 of record VZRR01006238.1, on the reverse strand, counting down.
ATGGGAAGTGCTGAGGTCAAGCCCACTGCACCAGATAGGAGACGGAAGCTCTGCCTGTGTCGCACAGCTGCACCAGCTGTGGAGCACCGTGGCAGCCCCAGCATGTGTGGCAGGGGGCTGAGGGTCCCCGGGAGAGGTGGCTGCTCCAGTGGAGCTCTGCCACCTGCCTGGCCTGGTCCTTCCCTGCCTCGCCCTGCCGCTGCTGCTCTTTGCCTTGGCTCAGGTGATGGCACTGCTTCTGTGGGGCTCACAGCAGTGTCCCCATCCTCTCCCCGCAGTTAGGTCTGTGCAGGGGAGAGTGAGTGGCCTTCCTTGGAGGCTCGCACTGGAGTCATACTCCCAGCATAACCTCGAACCAGCAAACAGCTGGCTTCATCATCATCGTGAGAAGGCATGGGAAACAAGCTGTGTTTTCCTTTAACCACTTCAGCCAACTTCTCGTACTGTCACCAGCTCCTGCTCTTGTATCCAGATTAATGTGACATTTTTAAAGCCCCCAAACTTGATGAATTTCTCCTTTTAAAGTAATTTCCTAGCTTCCATATGCTGTGGAAATGAGACTATACACATAAATACTAAAATCTTCAAATTAAGGTGAGCTTCAGTGATTCATGTCTTCACTTTGTGTCTGTTGATTTTGGGTGCCTGGCCCATAACTCCTCGGGAGAGGAGGGGAAACTCCAAGGACACTTGGAGTCATCAGCCCTTTTGAAGCCACTGAAATTGCTCCAGAATGAAGGATTTAAACCGAACAGACATGAAAGCTAGGAGAACACCAGGATCTTCCAGGCTCAATCCCTACTCCTCTCTTGAACAACGTATCTTGGTTTACCTCTTTGGAAGCAAAAGATAAAATCCTAGGAGTAAAAATGTCAATACTCATTAGAATTGAAGTGTAACTGATGGCAGTAAAATAATGTTTATTCATAATACATCATACAGCAGATCAATGCCCAGGAATTCTTTTCTGGGTTTGAATTTTTCTGGAAACAACATTAGCAAATCCAGAAAGAACAGTACTTTCAGGAATCATTTGCTGTTAATAGGATTTGACAGTGTAAATTCATTTTTTAATTCATTTGTATATTCAATTTGAATTTGTAAATTCAGAGAAAAAGATAATTAACACCTTTGGTTTTAAATTAGAGAGTTTATCTAAAACTAGTTGGTTTGTTTTTCAGGAGTGTTTCTAGAGTTTCTGAAGCTGTAAGAATTTAGTTTAAATCTTTCTTCCAAAGTAAATGCTCTTTAAATACAAAGGCAGGGACTTTTTTAGAGAACAGCTGTCTCGCCATCTCCTCTTCAGCAGCTCACATTTCCTTGTCACCTGCTCCAGTGGTGCACAGGTCCTGTTGGTGGGGACTAGTTCGCTTCCTCCCTTGCTGCCATGGGGCTGGCTTTATATATATGTTGAGAAACGCTGGGAAATGTATTTATTCTTTCTCTTCTGTTAAAAGAAAATAATATGATTGCAGGTTGTAAACCCTAATGATAAGTAAGGGTGGTTGTTGCTGGACATAAAACTGCATTATTTCACAAATCCCATGTGAGAGCTGCATGAGATATATATGTGGATCACCCCAACCTTGTGACCATTTCAGATTTCTCACCACAGTCAAGTCATACACATAATTTTCATATGCCAATGTATGTAGATTATTTGAGCCAGTTCTAATTTGTGCTATGTCTTATTAGAGTTGTGACAGCAAATTCCCACTGAAGAATTGCCCAGACCTGTGTAAGTCTGATGAGCCTTGACTTAATTCACATCAGATTTATCTTTTGCTGTAGACAGTGTCACACTGGTGCACACCAGTCGGGACGTTTCATTTAGCCCGACAGTGGTGCTTTAGCTTGCGAAGGAGGCAACACCAGCGACTCAGAGCAGTGTCTGGCTGAGTTCCAAAGTGAGTAGATCCTACGTTAGAGACTCACAGGCACTTTGCCTTGTTGTTGTGTCACCTACTTCTAACACCACAGTGGGTCTAGTTACTGATCCCTGCAAGAGGTTGTCTATCAAAACTTCACATTTCTGCAGCCTGTCACCATTACGGGAACAGTTATTACTGCAGTTAATATCCTGGAACCAGTAAAAAGTTGGCTTATGGATAAGGAAGTAGGATGACGAAGCAAATCTGGTCCTGTGTGCTTCAAGTTGTCTGTAAAACTTCTATTAAATCAGATCACAAGAGGATCAGACCTGAAGCAAGAAGTAGCATGCTGGAGAGGTTGTAAACTTCAGAAAGGCAGGAAACAACATTATCTATAGTTTTTCAGGCTTTAGCTGGTTTTTTTATTGGATTTGTTGCATCATTTTTATTTTTTCTCTCTAGTAGGAATTTTCTCTTTACAAGAAATTGCTCTTCTCTGCTTCTGGCAATGTTCAAACACCTATGGCCAGGAGTCGGAGCAGACTGTGCTCTTCAACATTGAAAGATACTGATCCATCATACAGCCATCATACATTGTACAGTTTTTCTAGACCACTCAGTGCTTTTCAAGTCAGTATCTTCTTATAGCAGCTGATAAGCATAATCAGTCAGAGGATAGGGCTTGTTTTCACTTTGGCTGCATGGCTATTAGCACATGAACTGTTGTGGGGTTTCTTTCTGAGTAGATGCCATGAGGTATCCAGGTTAGGCACCATACCCTCCCTGACTCCTGGACGTTCCTTGGCCACCTCACTCCTCTGTTGTCTGTGAATTCTTCAGGCAGGAGCACTGGTTCCCTGTTGGGTCAACATGGTGTCAGTTCCTATCAGGGCTTAATTTAATTCAGTCCTTACATTGTTACGGTACTACAAGTGAGAAAATGGTGTGTCTGATATCATCCACTTCCACAAATCATCTCCTCAAATCAAAGACTCCACTACAAGAAAGTTCTGAAAATTTTAAATTTTTGCAAACACAATAGAAATCTGCTTTCCGTTTTGCCCTTACATTTTGATCATGAAAAGAATTTCAAGAAAAGAAGGGAAAAAAGATTGTATTTTCATGAGACACCTGCAATAGGTGTTTGGCACAATGAGTTTAGTCACCCTGACAAAATAATTATTTTCCCATGGGCTTGACGAAAATGATTTATTTTCAAAGTGACTAAAAGTTTAGCAGGGAGATAAAGAACCTGTTCACTCCTTAAGCCCAGTAAAAGGTGATCAGATAGACTACAATATCACTTCCATTTTCTACAGTGATCATCCAGCTCCCATCCCAATTTTAATCCTGCAGCTTTTCCAAGAAGATATCGTCAGAAACATGTCGCTGCAAATCAAGCTTAAATATTTGGACTTTATGAAGTATAATTGATATTGTAGTATAATGGATATATTCAGTGTAGTCAAAATATAAACAAATGCCCAGTAGAAGATACCTTAGAAGAGATGATGAGGATGTATAATGGTTTTTCTGTAGTATGGTTGTTTTCTGTCCTCCTGTAGTGTGCAGTTGCCACCTATTAATTAATTACTGGCCTTTAACAAATACGCCCATTCTGTAACAGAATTGCAGTGAATTGCTTTCCAATTTTTCAAATCCTTTTGTCTTACTCTTCCTCTCCTAGATCACATTTGCGGCTAGTAAATTGGTTTTTCATGATCAGTCTCACATACATATACTCACATACTCACATACTTAGCTTTTTTCTCTGCAGGACACTGCTGTATACTGTACCTTTAAGTACCCAAATCAATTTAATTAAATTTCATTACAGGCAGTAGACCTGAAACAAACTAATGAAAGCAGCCATCATGTCAGGTGGTATTTATCTAGCCATTAAATTGAAAATACCCCCTTTAGGCTCTTAAAAATTAGTTTCAATATTCAACACTAATAGCTTTTGGAATTGTTGATGAGAATAGTTTTAATAAAATTTTTACAAACTGTTTACCTTTACAAGGAAAGAATCTTATTCCTTAGAGCAGAAGGGAGGTAAAGATAGATGACTTAAAAGTATTAGTATTTTGAAATACTGTGAGGTCTGGGAGCTGCCCACAATCTGACGAAAAACTCTATGAAAGTCATCATATAGTGATAGGAGTATGCCCTGTTTAGTCAAAAGCATTGCCAAGTCACTACAGTACTTGTCTCAGAGTCTGTTGTTTGCCTCACTTGTCTTATTGAGCTGATTTGGCTTGCCAGCTTGAGAGTTTGTAGCAGAATTTGTTTGAAGACCTCATTATAAGCACTACTGTCACCAGAGAGAAAAATGAAAATTTGCAGGGAAATGAAGAAGGGAAAATATCCGCAGCAGCAAAGTCTGCTAGTGCCAGCATCTGAAACAGAGCTCCTTGCTGCTCAGGCACCTTGCAGTGCTGTGTCTGAGGAAGCAACATTGACGAAGTACCTGTTGATACCCTGCACAGCAGAACTGGTGCCATATGCTATTCCTGCAATGTCCTTCAGACAGTGCAGGTGTCAGGGATTTATTTCATCCACTTTCTGTCAGAACCAGGCTGCAGGTATTACTGTATACAATACAGATGGCATACACAACAGGAAGAAAGACTTAGGGGAAGATTCACATCACTTTTTTCTGAACGATATGCTGGTGTTTTACTTGAGGGAAGCATGAGTGCGAAAGGAGAGTATACTTGGCCATGAATGTATCCACATCCACAAAACTGGAAGCATTTCTACCTTGCTCTATGTAAGTGTTGCCTTTCCCTGGTCTTAATTTAAAGAACTAAACACAGTTAAAGGGGGAAAAAGGGTTTTTACTTCAGTATTTATTTAAGGATTTTTAGGTGTAGCACTTTGTTTTGGTGGAATGCACCGAAATGCACTCCGAAATGCATGCCCTCACACTCGAAAAGTACACACAATTATAGGCTTTGTAAATTAGTATATTTATTAAAGATTTTCTAATGAGAGGCTCAAGTGAACCCCCCGTCTTGAGGAACCTTCCCCCTGGATGGGCCTATCTTAGTTTACAGAATGTGTTCTAGAGAGGACCTTGGTGTCTGGGACGTTCTGACCCCTGACTGTGCGGCTTCCAAGATGTTTGGTCTCTTGGCTTAACAGGATATTGGGTTTCAACTAGGTTATCGGACTTAAGGAATTATAAGTCTGTGGGCTAAAAGCACTAAGAATACATAAAAGGGTATATAAAAGGGATATAAAAGAAAAGGCAAAAAGTCATCATGGCATCATAAGCATGGTTGATGTCTCTTCCCTGTGCAGGCAGAGAGCAATAAATAGTGCATCCCTTTTCTTTTTGTCAGATCTAAAGTCAGTCCTCTTCATATCTTCCTCTTCTTCAGTCTGTTTAAAAGAAAATAAATAATCAGAAAACTACAACAGAATGATATATAGTCACCTTTCTGGTAAGAAATTCTGACCCCAGAGAAGGAGAAAGAAGGAAACCTTTTTTCTCCATCAAGATGGAGGCATGGGCTTCTCACATGTTTGCTCCTTCAGTTTTATAATAGAGAAATCACTACACAAGTTATTGTTAACCGGAGATAAAAAATAAATGCTATTACAGGTTACTTGTAATCTTGATGCTTGGATAGCATTATTGGACTTAAGCTATTCATTATAACTATGAACTCTTATGTCTTCTTTAAAAATACATGTATTTTATATGTACATACATATTATATATAGTAATTTCCAATGTGATTTAGGAAGTGAGGACTTCACAGATGTTTTTTCTTTCTTTCTCATGAATCTTCCCTCTAGCTTGGAGGATGTGGCTTGTGTAGAAACTGCTTTTTGGAGACTGGACATAGATTGGAAAGATTGTATATAGAAAATTTTGGTTTAAGCAAGTGGTATTAAAGATCAAGTATTTATTTTTTCAAGTTACTCTTGCTATTTTTTATTAATTAACTAGATTTCTACCTTATATTTTCTTATACGACTGAATAAATATGAGATGCAGTTCAGTGAAGTGTCCTAAACATGTGTGACAGAGGACAAACCGTCACTATTGACTCCAGGGAAAGTCCTGGCTGTACTGTAAAAGCCAGAGCCCAGATTTCACTCTGCCTCATTTTTGTCTTTGAAATTGCAGCTGAGATACACCCCTGTTTGTACAAATGCATTACATGAGGAGTACTGACATTCGGCACCTGTAGTTAGGTGTCACCTCTGTCTGTCCTAATTTGTTCATAGCGTTTCTCTCTACAAGAAATATGAGTATCTTCTTTCCTCCTGCTGTGTCAGTCTTGCTGAGTTCTCTCTCCTAAGAGTTTCATGGAAAGGAGATTTTCCAAGCCATTTTCTCTTCTGAGAGCCCAGTGCCTATGGTTTCTGTGGATGGAATGAAGTCAGAGAGATACTTTGAGCAAAGGCAGAGCATGGGAAGGGGTGGGATTCATTGCTGGATGTCTGGACTAGCTGAGTTAGAGGGTGGGAATATTCTTTACTACCCTAACAGTGAATTATTTTTCTGTAAGCAAGAGGAAAATTCCAATTGATTTTTGGCAATATTTTATTATGTTTATTTTTAGTCAGCATTTCACTGCAAAACTCTTGTTTAGCACCATGGTGCTTGACTCGATTTCCACCAGCAGAAAGTAGGCATATTTAAAATTATGTCAGACTGGGCAATCTCAATGTTACTGATTTAGATTTAACATTAAGCACTGATAAAGGCAGTTGCAATCTATCAATACTGAAGGCATTCGAAATACTGTCATTTAATGAGAATGCAATCAAAAATCAGTTTATGCTCTCATAATAGTTTCAGACTACATGTAATATGGTTTTAAAAATGTGAAATACATTATTTTGGATTATTGCATTATGTTATGGTGCAGGAATAAAACATTAATTATTTAAACTTTCCCTTTTTTACTTTTGAACTAGCTGTTTCTAGTATTTGTATTACTTTGTTGGGGTTTTTTGATATGTCACCATTAACGTAGTTTTAAATATAAGGAATAGAATTTCTTTCCTGTATGCCTTGGAGAAAACAGCATCAAGGAAAATGCATTGATTCTTTTTCTCTCGTGTGTGAACAAAAGGGCAGTTAGTATAACTAAGTTAAATAGATGTGCAGTCTGGTAATCCTGGAGCTTCCCAATCTACTTCCTCCAAAACCTCCCTATAAAATGGAAGACATTTCAAGCCAGAATGCCATTTCCAGTGTGAAAATAGAGATGTAGGAAAAAAGACTGAACTATTAAACAAATAGCCTAAAACATTGTTAATTATTTGAGTCTTTCTGAGATGTGTTATTTCCCATAACTTTCTACATTTATTTTTAATCTTACTGTGTCAGTACAGTCAGCACATCCTATCCTGCACCACTAACTATATTTACCACCCAGTGGCAGGAGGAAGACAGCAGCCTACTGGTGTATCCGTAGTGAAAACACCAGAGCAAAATACTCTGCTGGGAGCGGGGAACTGCGCGGCGTTTTCACTGACCGTTGTCGCGATGCTTGGTGTTGCAGGATGGATGGTCGCAGTATCACTTCGTAGCCTCATCGTCAACAATAGAACGGGATCGGCAAAGACCGTACTCCTCATCCCGCACGCCCTCCATCTCTCCCGTGCGCATGTCTCCGAACAACCGCTCAGGTAAGGCCAGGCCGAAGCAAAGGCAGAGGTAATCAGTCCATCACCGTCGTTTTCCTTGACACCTGGATTTATTCTTAACTGCGGTGGAAGGGCACGAAGTGTATTCTTTACTGTCACCAAATTTTCTCCTCAAAACAGGGTTTGTTTTTTTTTTTTTGTTAGCACCTGGTAGAGTTTTACAGAAGAAAGATTATTCCATCACTTTTTGTCATGAATTCTCCCTAAGTGTTTTGCTGACGGGGCTTACCTGACTAGATCTCAGGGCAATGGTGTCCATTAGCAGCACCAGGAAATTCTCTTACTCACTTTGCTAGTCATGGAAGCCACTATGTGGTTTGTGACCATTTTGCACACTTAGCAGAAGTTTAAAGACCCACATTACTTCTTTGTCAGCTTTTATTCTGGTTATGTGTGTATACATATGCATATGTAAGTTTCCCAGATTTTACTGCTGGTCTTCCTGTAACATTGATAGTGTATTTACCCCACCTATTATCAATTCTATATGACCTGCACAATTAATTGATGTAAGTACCTCAACTTACGCCATAGTGTAAATTAATGTTTCTATTCAGAAATCAAGTGATCTTCCCCTCAATTTATTCTAAGGTAGAACATACCTTCATTAGATAAAGCCATTCCCAGTCAAAAACTTTTGAGATAAACAGAGTGCAATGTCAGTCTTTCAGTGGTCTTTCTGCTACTTGTTCAATCAACAAATGCTGTCATTCCATAGGTACACCAAGCGTTTAGGATAAAAATTGGCAGAACTTAGGGTTGCCATTACCAGTATGCCATAGTTTGTTTTTTAAAAAATTGTTTTGTTAATTATCTAGAAGCTGCATCTTAGTCCTGCAGAACAACAAGTGAGGACATATGAAAATGTAGCCAGAAGTACAGTGAGAGCTACTATTCTGTTTTTAAAATCTGCCATTACACAAGTCCATAAAGGGCTCTTGTTCCTCTTTTTTCTTCTCCAAAATCTCAATCTGACTGTAAGTGCAAGGTATTTGAAATGTCTGGCCCTGAGATCTTAGTTCTGTCTCTTGCTAGAACCATCTTCTCACTTCAGTTACTCTAAATTTTGGATGAAATTTTACTGCTATCATGAGTTATCATAAGACTGGAAAAGGACAAATAATAGTGGCTGTTTCTGACGGAAGAAGAGCCCATGTCATTACACATCGATCAGCTCAATGTCAGCCTAGAAAATTGCTGGAACAAATAATCACAACCTGAGCACCTCAAAGGTAGTAGGAACATGAGATATTACTTATCTCTAGGAGTATCTATTTCTACATAATAATGTAGGTTGCTGTGTGTCTGGTAGTATCCATATCAAATGCAAACATTGATTCAATACCATTTGCTCTTATTAAATCCATCTGAATTCCTGCTACAACACAGTCAAAGCACTTTGTGGAAAGAAAAGTCAGTAAATACGATGTCCTATAATCAGTAAGAATCTTTCACGCAACATTTTTATAGACAAGCTAAGGCAAGCTAGCAAACAGTTCAGAAAACGTCATGTGTGGTAAATAAAAAACTTACTGAAAACCATTCACAAGGCAAGGGTATTGTTTATTGCCAAAATGGAAGAATGGTTTGCTTGGAGCTTTTCCTCAGTCCAGTACTCTTCTGTGGTTTTAGTAATGACCCAGATAATATGCAAAAGTTGCCTATTACCTTTGTGGGTGACATAAACCTGGGAGAAACTCATGTTCTTTGAAGGGCATGATTGAAATTCAAAGTGATCCTGAGAAATTGGAGGTAATGTTCAGGGGGAAAAAAAATATCCAATACGTTAAAAATAAATAATAAGGAGAATGGCTAGATGAAAGTTCCTTATTTGGGGATTTTTGTCAGTTGCATGTGTGAATTGGAAGGTGGAAAAGTCAGGATATGAGAATATACTGAATGGACTGTAATTGTTTAACTCAAGTGAAAGAGACATGAGATGGAGACAGTGGGAAGAGGTACACACCAAGTCTTCAAGCACGTAACAGCCAGCCGTGAAGAGGAACAGCGTGAACTTTTTCTGCTTTCGTAGCAGACAAATGGAAATAATGAGCAGCAAGGAGTCAGGCTAGACATCAGGGAACATTTCCTAGCAGTGGGGAAAGCAAGCACGGGAACAGACTGCTTGGAGCAGTTACGTGATCTCTGTCATTTGAGATCTTTAGTTTCAGATTAAAATCTGTCAAGAATTATATTGGTATTCTGGATCCTACCTTGGGGTAAGAGTTGAAGTAAAAGAACTCACACCATCCCATCCATCCCTAGGACTGGGTGATAACAGGCTCACACTAGTGTGGAGAGCTCTGTTTTCTTTTCTGTGTCCTTTAAGAATAAGAGCAGAAAAACATTATAATAATTTTCAGCCTAGTACCAACCAATGACTTCATGTTTGCTTCCAGTAAAAACTGTGAAAGAGGGTGCTTCTGCATTTTAACACTTGCCAGAAAGTAGTTTTCCTCTCATGGGAAGAGAGAGGAATTCCCACAGGGAACAGAGAGAGATGGTTTTCTCTGTATCAGTCAATTTTGTTCAAAACACTGGAGTGTTTTATAACCATTACCAGAGTATGTGAAACAAAATGTGTCTCTCTGCTAGCAGCTTTTTCAAGGTTTGTGTTCTGGCCTGCTCCCCGATAGACTCAAGCTGCCATTAGCTGATTTGGTAGTTTAACGTCATGTTTCTTTATATCTGCCGGATTATCAGCTTTAGATTTACATCACTATTGACAAACAGTTTAAAAGCAATCCCCAGTTCTAATGGCTTCATAAGCAAGAACATCTGTCCTGCATTTGCTCTGTTAATTCAGAGGCCAGGGCCAGCAAAACCAATCGAAGCTGAATTCAACATCACTTGTGCTTCCCTACTCCATAGTTAAGTGCAAGTGCTTCACTGTTGCTTAACTAAAACATGTAACATAGTTTAGAGATGCTGAAAGATAGGCCTCAAAGTCAAGCTTCACAAAGAGTTTGGTTTACATTTTTAATTTTTTTTTCTTTTCCTTGGTTTTAAACAACGGCATTGTTACTGCTTTTGAGCTTCTTTTGACGTATCAAATACCTGGGTGGAGGCAGGGGCCTGTGTGAGGGTAAGCACCAGCACTTTAGTAATTTTTGTACCCCTGTGCCCTTATGAGGCTCTGGGGGGCTCTGCCACTCACCCTGTATTCCTTCTCCTTCCCTCCACAGCAGGGAAGTGCACTTTATCTACCAACACCTAAGTATAGTGAAGTCAGTTTACTTCAAAGCCATTTTTTTTTTCCTTTGGTTTTCTTCTTTTCCTAAGCATTACAAGCTCTAAGGCTTCATGATCAGTGCCAGTGATCACCTTCACATTCTCCAGTGTGTGAGACTCGACTATAAAACCCAGTTCTCTCTTTCATCACCTGTGCTTTGCTCCTTTTAGCCATCCCATGAGTATAGGTGATCAGGGATTTAGTTTTAATAAAAATAGCTTCAAATAGTGGTTGTTGCTTTAATGGCAGTTGTTCACACATACAGATATTGAAAGACAGAGAAATTATTTGAGTTACCTTTAAGTGTCAGGCATTCTTTGGTATGTGTTTTCTAGGGGAAAAAAAAGGCTTTCTTTTCCTCCCTTTTCCATTAGAATAATTTAATTGGTTTGTTTATTTTCAAGAGAAAAGGGAAGAAACCATTTTATAAGGGTTTTTCCACACAGTTGAAAGTTAATAGTCTTTTCAATGGAAATAAAGTAAGCATTTTGAGGAAAAAAAGGAAGTGCTCATACCAGAAAGTTTTGACAAGCTGAAGAAACTGAAAAGTGAAAGGAAAACAAAAATATTGGTGTACTTTTCTTTTTTAAAACTGATCATCTTAGATGTTGGATGTAAGTAAAAGAAAATTAAACATTCAGAAATTAAATTATGTTTGCAGTTAATTGTGCAATGTATACATTTGCCTTGCCCTTGAAATAACAGCATCTTTTCTTTACTAAAATGCTTACTGAAGAGTTAAACCCTACATTCAGTCATATATGATTAAAAACAAACACACAAACAAACATTTTTGTTATCTAGCAAGTGCCCCAGCCTCACCTCGGGAAATGATCAGCCTAAAAGAAAGAAAAACAGACTATGAATCAACTGGAACTAACGCCACTTACCATGGAAATAAGGGAGAACACACTTCTAGGAAAGACACCATGACAGGTGAGATTTTACTTGCATGGCTTATGTAAAAAACAGCTGTGATTTTAGAGGATTGGCTGGGCTTGCTGCACTGTGGGAAAGAGTCAACCTGCTTTGGTTAATTCCCAAGTTTTAGCTGCCTTGAGAAATACAACTGAAGATATATTTGAATGAATACGACACTATGTGAAAATGATTTGTGAACACCATGGTTCTTTACAGAAGAAAAGCTCTGAATCCAATTTTGCGTGTCTTTTGCAATTTTATATTTGTTTTCATTTCAGAAGGAAGTTGGTTGATCACTTTGAATTAAATGGTATATTTCAGCTTGTGCAGTGATCCCTAACATCTGTCTTTTGCAGAGAATGCTCTCCAGGATCAGTTAACTTTTTTTGCACGTCAGTATTCATAGGAAATTTGTGGCTGTTTGTAAAGTCTATCCATGTTACTTTCTCAGCTGGGCTGATTTAAATGCAGTAATTTTCTCTGTATGTTGTGGCATCTGTTGCAGGTTTCTTTGAAGGCCTCTCTTCCCCAGTGAGCTCACTGATCTCTTAGCATTTCAGCAATTAGGAAATTTTGAGTGCATTTCCCAGTGCTGTACCTCTTCATGAATTCTCTAGCAAAATACATGTTGGTCTCCATCACCATTGTACAGGCTTATATAACCATTATTGAACTTTTTGTCACGTTTATATAGTGCCAAGCATCATGGTCTCCTCTTCTCCAAATGCTGCCTCAGGGCAGGCAAGAAACCACAGTGAGAAGTCAACTCTGTACTTTCTGAATGCCTGTTACCTTCTCCCATGCCCTCTGTAGAAGTCTTGCTCAGAGGCAGAATGTGTTGCTCACCAGGAACATGGTGACTCAGCATCAATCCATCCATAAGAGCCATCTTTCAGGACTGTATTCAGGATATGAAGATACTCACACTGTATCTACTGTTATATGTGATTATGTACTCAAAACCTAAAGACTAGCCTTGGAACTTCTGTGAAAGTGCAATACGGAGCGTTAATTAGCCTGAAAGTGAAAATCTGAGAAGAATGTCAGTCAAGAGCATCTGGAAACCACAGAAATTAGGAGTGTCCTGAACAACTTCTGTGGGGTACTACAGGAGAGTGCAGAAGATTCAGTCAAGGTACTGCATTTTATGTATCTGTAATGCTTTGAGTGGTTCGTGGTCACTGCACGAGGTGGTTCTCTAAAACACTTCAGTGGTCTTTGCTTGGCTGGTTGTGAAGGACAGGACTGAAATTTTTGCAGCCATTTGTGGATAAAGGGTGAATCTCAGGATTAAGAGCATCAGGCTGAAAAGGAAAAGGTGGAAACAGTAGTATTTTATTCTAGCTGTATCTGTAAATTCAGACTAGCAAATTATTTCAGAAAGTTCACCAAAATATACTGTCTCCATGCTGAAAATTTGTGTTTCCTTGCAGATAGTCTTGTCTCTTTCTGCACATTAAAAAAATGGGCTTTTCTTTTTCCACACCCCTTTTCTTTTTTACTGTGGTGTTTTTCTTCTCCCATTCCTACTTCCCTTATTTCCTTTCTCTTGCAATATAATTTTCAGATTGTGAGGTTTGTACTGCCTCAGCAACCTTTGCTCCACTTTGATTTTTGCATTGTGTTTTCCTCTAATATTGTCTTGTATTTTGTCAATTTCTACTGATTATTTGGGTGGGCTTTTAGTAAGGAAACTGGAAAGTCTCAGCATCATGCTCAGCTGTCAACTGTCTTTCCAGCTCCTGAACTCAGTGATAAAAAAAATCAAACTAATTCTAATCAAAAGGTGTAATAATATTTCAGAATCTTACATGAACAATGTACAAATAAATATGGATTTAACAAGTAGCTTTCTCTTTTTCAGATCACCAAATCTCTGCACGTTTGGTCTGATCTCAAATTAAGCACCATTATAAGAACAAAAGAAAATGACAGAAGGAGTTTTGCTCGTCAACATTCAACATGGAATTTGTGTAATATAATTGTAGCTTATTAAATAATAAATATTTGATTGAAAAAAAACATATAAAATCAGTATTTGTGACTTTGTGAGACGTTCTGACTTTACTTGTGTGGCCTAATACAAGTTCATGTAGCAAGTTTCTTGCGATGCCTGCGTTTTGTTTTGTGCATCAGACAGTGCATTGCAGCTGATACATCCACTTGGATGGGACCTAGATGAATGTTTTCTCAGGCTCCACCTGGCATACACATATTTTGATCTGCTCTTCTACTTTTGTGCCAAGCTGATGTATTACACAAAGCTTTCTTTGACTTAGGGATTTTACACAGAGTGTAGAGCCACAGCTGTAGTCCCAATTTATCCACGACTGTCTCCATGCTCTTCTCCAAAGCTGTTCTCAGTTTATAGTTCAAAAATTTTATGGCCTTTGGGCTGGGACTGAAATGAAGGTTTTTTGATGGATTTTCGAAGTAGGAGTGTTAGCTTCCTGCCATCCTGAGGATTTGTCAGGAAACCTCTGGGGAAAATGGAGAATCTATGAAGTAAACAGTTTGGCTGAAGATGATAACTTACATTGATTTCACAAGGATAGCTAAAAAAATAGAGGCACAATATCAAAGTTCTCATTGCCCTCTTCACAGGTTTATGATGCCTTTTATATTTACTGTCCATTTTCTTCTCTCTGTAGAAAATAATAACCAATAATAAAATTTTGTCACCTGAAGTATATTTTTAAGACAAAAACTGTTATATTCAGTTTAAGAAAATGGGAACTGTAAGTGCATGTGATAATGTTATTTATGCCATGGTGTTTTCCTTCAGAACAGGGAAGATAAGGTTCCTGTGTACTATCATGGGACTCCTTCTTTGAGGTTTCTTTTACTTTCTTAGTAAAAGAACTAATATGTGCATCATAGTCTACATGTTGTGTCTTCTCTTCCAGCAGTGGAAAAAACTTCTGATTAATTTATTTTTCCTTCGGTTGTAAAGAATCAATCATCAATACTTTTGTTATTTGAACTTATTGGCAAGTCCATGCACATTCAGAACACANTATTATTATTATTATTATTCCTTTTAGAAATCAAAATACACTGTAATCTTTTGTCATGCCCTTACCTCATTTTTTACTGTGCAGGAAGGTGGCAGTGGTAGAGACAGTTAATGATCTCTCATACCTAAGATTTGTGAGGTACAGAAGCATTTTCCTTTACTGTCTTGAACTAAATTTTTTAAAATCGAAACCTGCTGCTTATAGCAGAAAAAGCAGGTTGCGCGATACCAGATGAAGATGACTACCTGTCCAGCTGAGCTGTCCTTTCATATTATCAGTTTGTGTTCCTGAGGGCAGAAGGCTAGCATCTTGTTATTCCAAAGTGTCTATAAATGCATTCAGAATAAGTACTTCCGAGATCTGAAAGCTGAATGTTAAACCATGAATCAAGTGACTGGGATATATGGGGATGGATTTGGTCAATGACATCTTTGTCGCATAAACCACTGAGTAACATAGTTTTCAAAGCTGTTGTCAGCTTTAAAGAAAACTGCTGTGGGGAACTACGTGACTTTTTTTTAACCAGTATCACCAAGAAGACTGAACAGAAGGGAGAGAGAAAGGTATTTTTCTATAATGTTCTTTATGCAATTCGACCACAAAGTACTGCAGGTTCATCATAGTACTCATTTTAGAATACTCACAATTTTGCCCACCAGAAAGTGCCTCTTCAGTATTATCATGTACTGATGTTTAGAGACTGCATAAAATATGCACATAAACACACACACGGATCACTCCTCAATTAATTTTATGTTCAGCTAGTTCTCACATCTGTGTGAGGAAATGTGGCTGCAGGAATATCCCTTACTCCTTTTACTCCTTTCCCTTCCTGTGCCATGTTTTTTTGTTTGTTTGTTTTTAATTTCATTGACTTCTCTTTCTCTCTGTTTTACTATTTTATTATGATGGTACATATACAATATTATCAAGGAAATCAGCTACTAACCACACGATATCTGTCCATTCATCTAGCTCATTCTTTCCTTTCTTTTATATTTGTC
The DNA here is from genome assembly GCA_013398015.1 of Oreocharis arfaki. Classification (NCBI taxonomy): domain Eukaryota; kingdom Metazoa; phylum Chordata; class Aves; order Passeriformes; family Paramythiidae; genus Oreocharis; species Oreocharis arfaki. The sequence continues at coordinate 99,194 of VZRR01006238.1, read as the reverse complement.
CTTTGCTTTTGGACAGCAAGGGTCAACTGCTCTCTGAAGCATGGCAGAGTGGGAGTGGAGTTCCCAGGGTGTTCCGCTGCGTGTTCAGAAGCAGGTACTGGAGCAGGGCTGCATTCATTGCTAACAGCTACATTGCTTGACTTATATTTCCTCCAGAATCAGAATTGCCTCAACCTCCAAGCTAGACTTGTTATTCTTGGACTCTTGACATTTATTTTCAAGCATTTTATGTCTCATTGTTTTTATTGCATTAAGAAAAGATTTACTAGGGGTTTGGAGGGGTTTTTTGTTTTGTTTTAAACTTGTGAATTTGTATCCCCATCACTGCAGTGAAATCAGCAGCACAGAGCTTGCAGCTATTTTCATAAGCTGAAACTATCCATTTTCCATTGCGGAATATGTGATTCAGGAGACCGTAAAACTTCAGTCTGGTATGTGACATTTGTGAGCACATCAGTGCAAATGTCACAGTAGTGCACTGGACAGCTGCGCACCAACTCTGAGCTATTTCTAGGTTTATAATAGTCATGGCTGTTAGCAGCACACATATACCACATGCCTTTTTATATATCGGTATGGAAAGGTCATGACCTCCCTCTTAATGTCTCTCTGATTGCCTGAAGCAACAACATACAAATTAGCATGTGTCCAGTTTGCTGTTTTTCATCGGATTCTTCATAATACCCTCAGATGTTGCACCTTATACCAGTCTTTTACTCTTGGCATCAAACAACCATGAACAGTATTGACCTGTCTGAACTCAGTATGTTCAGTCATGTATGACTAGAAACTTAGACGCATGAAACTTCAAACCCATTTATCTTGGCACATATATTCATAAAAACAAAATTGTTACAAGAAGTTCTTCCTGCATCTATGACAGTCCAATATGTTGAATGTCACTTTAGTGTTTTTTCAAGAACTAGGACTTCACAAAATGGATATCTGAAACACTGAGTATCTTTAGATCTTGACAAGAGGAATTGTAAAACAAAACTTCTTCTGGCACTTTGTAGGGCAAACAAGAAAATCAGAAAAACAGCATTAAAAAGGTGGTATCAAGGAAAGATCTGGCAGTTGTACTACTGAGAGTCATGTTGTCATGAGATGCACCATAAAGAGCAATGCTGATGCGAACTCATACTAAAGACTCATCAAGAGGGGTATTTTCAAACACTACAGCAGAAGCTGCAGCTGGAATATAAAGAAACCCACTGAAATAACAGTCAAGTATGAAAAATCCCTTAAGTGACAAATTGTAACCTGAACAGTGAGAACCTCTGCAGATCAGCTCTTTGGCACTAACATTTACAACCAAAGGAAACTACTCAAGCACTACTTTCCATCATTTCACCAGTTTCTATCTGTTATAGACTATTGGCATACAGGTGGAATTGAGAGTATCTGCCACTGGAGGAGCCCAACCAGCATCTGTCACTACAGTTCATATTCTTCCCACCTTAAAAACAAGGGTCATGCTGCACTTGGACACCTCCAGCGCTCTTCTCTGTTTCCTACACAGGACTCTGCACTTTTTTAGTAATTGCATCCAGCTCTTCAAGGAACAAGAGGGGTTTCACCCCTATCAGTTAATGGTTATGAAGTGAAGATGTTTTTTTTCCAGCTGTTAGAGCTCATCAACCCATCATATAAGCCCTGTCTTTATCCTGTTTTCACAAACATGCTGCAAATCTTTAAGAACACCATCTGAGATCTGTACAGCAGCAACATGGACCAGTGCATCAAGCTGACAAAAATTATACCCTCAGCATGGAACCCATGGCAGATGTGAAGATCAGAAGTGGTGTATTCCAGTCAGCTTTGGCTGAAGGCCATTCCTTTCCTTTTCTTTCCTTTCTCCGGAAAGGCTGCAGTAGTGGGGGGAAAGGTAGAGGAAGTTTTATGTTTATGTTTTTACGCTTGCACATTGCCAAGGGAAGAAAGAGTGTTTACATCTTCAGTAATGTGGTTCTCCCTAGTGATGTGACTGGCATGGATCCCATATCCAGCTTTCAGCTCTGATGCTCAGGCTTGCCCTCACAAGTTTGAGTTGTGAAGGTATTAAAAGCCCCTCTTGGTGCCTCCAGGTTTTATACCATTGAACAGAGACCTGAGAGAAGTCATGACCCACATTTCCGTTCCACCGATGGCTCTGTTCACAACTACTCAATTTTTACTTTCAGGCCTGTTCTTTATAGTTAAAGTCCTTATAACAGCATCCAGTCATTGGTTAGAATGTCTGGAAAGTTAATAATGCATGAAAAGTGTGCAGCAGCCACAAAAAATGCTACCTACATAGTCTTTCAAATATGAGAAGTAACTACAGTCTTTCAAGCCCTACTGGCAAACTAAGTTTCAGCTACATTGACAAATCAGAGGGATCAATGGAGTCAGCTTTGCAAGGAAAATACTTTGCTTTTCATGTGGGGTTTTTTGGGACAGGGTCAGAAATAAATTTTTTCAAGACTGTATATTATACTCCTTGTATTTATAATTACTTCCAGTTTCAAACTCATAGCTCAGTTTTGTCTGTGCATTTGAATAGTAGGACATCTGAGAAGAAAGCGACAGCAGTGACAGCAGTCGTGGATTTGAAACTGTCTTGGCCAGACCTCTTCAGTATAACTACATATTACTTTTTGCATAACTTGTTTTTCACTTACATTCAATCACTTTTTTGCTTGAATAATTTCATGATAAAGCAAAATGACTGTAGGATTAATAATTCATATCATCCAACTGAAGCGAAAGCTAAAATGTTTCTTAATGTCAATATTTACAACTGCTGTTTGTTGTATGTGTGTTACATAATCCCATCTATAATCTGAAATTTATTATTGAATGCTAGCTGTATATGAAATTATTTTGTTGATTTATGTACAAAGTGCACAAGATTGTTATGGACATGACATAGAGCCTGGTTCCATTAATAAATGTATACCAAGAACATGTATGTACACCAAAGAAAAGATGATGACCATTTAGTGGGAGGAAAAATCTGCAGATGTTTTGAAAAACTTTGGTTTCAACTTTTTGGCATTGTATGATGTATTTAATGAAGCCTTTAGAATTCACTTTGAGGCCAAAGAGGTATGTTTGGTAAACCTGCTTTTTCCTTCTCTCTCTGCAGCTCAGAACACTGGAATCTCAACTTTGTACAGGAATTCGTATGGTGCGCCTGCTGAAGATATCAAACATAACCAGGTAAGTACAGAAACTAAAATGTTACCGTTCCAGATGGCAAAAGACTGGTGCAATATCGTATATGGAAATGGAAGAAAAATACCACAAATTAAACAGTATCACAAATAAACAGATTGCTTCATGTAGAATTTTACTCCTGTGCTCAAATTAAACACCTGTGTTTTAATATGTGAAATTAAATGAGGCCCTGAAGGTCCTTTACACCTCGGTAGCAGTTCTAGAATTAGAAACTAGAGTAGTTACGCTCCTTTGTGCAGTTGTAATATTGTGCCCAGACTTGTAAGATCAGTTGTGAGATTTATTCCTTCTTCCATCCTGTTGCCCACAGTAAGTTGTATCTAACAATCTGTGGGTATTACTGTCTTTCAGGTTTCAACACAGCCAGTTCCACAGGAGCCCAGCAGAAAAGATTATGAACCATATCAGCCATTTCAAAATTCAACAAGAAACTACGACGAGTCCTTCTTTGAGGACCAAGTGCATCATCGTCCACCTGCAAGCGAATACAACATGCACCTGGGACTAAAGTCAACTGGCAACTATGTCGACTTCTACTCAGCTGCTCGTCCCTATAGTGAACTTAACTATGAAACAAGCCACTATCCAGCCTCTCCCGACTCCTGGGTTTGAGACTTGGGCAGATACAAAAGCTCCAGGAACTGTGCATGTGCATGCATACCACGAGACATTTTTTTTCCTGCAAATTTAGTTTGTTAAAGCCTGTTCCATAGGAAGGCAAAGATAACCAGTATGGAAAAAATTAAGAGATTTTTTTTAGAAGGCTAAAAGATACGAAAGCTAAACCTGGGAGTAATTAGAAAGAAATATATATATACATATATATATTCTACAGTGTGGGGCAACTTTACTGTTGGCCTGTAGAGTCTAAAGTTCAGTGCTGTATATTGAACGTGGCTGAAGGAAGGAGGAAGAACATGACAGTGGATCTGGGTCAAGAGTTAAGCACAAGTTACTGAGCAGCGTACATACTTTATGGGGAACAGCTTCTCACACTTTGTTTAATATCCTCATTCATTGTGAATCTAGGCTTCAAGTTGCATTTGGGGTTTCCTCTGTACAGCAAGATGTTTCTTGCCTTTTGTTAATGCATTGTTGTAAAGTATTTGATGTACATTACAGATAAAAAAAAAAAGGTGCATTGTGTATATTACACCAATGCCACAGTGTTTCTTCATCTATGGTTCTAAATATTGCTTCAATTTCAAATTTTGAAAGATGTATGAATTTCCAGTTTTTTGTTTTCTTTTCCCCGGTGCGTTTTAACAAAAAAAAATCAAAAAAAAATCAAAAAAACAAAAAGGAATATTTAGCAGTATTGTTTGTTCTGATATGTGAATTTGTTTGTGGCAACTAAAAAAAAAAAGGCATTCAGCAGTTTCTGACAATTAACATTCATCATTCCACACTCCTTGTCAACGAAGTGCTTTTTCACTGCCTAAAATTTTAGATGTAGATATTTGAAATAGATTTTTTTCATTTATACCAGTTTTCTTTATGATGATACAGTGTTAAAAGAAAATAAATTACAATTGATCTGTCATCCATATTTGCTAAGAATGTCTATTTCCAAGAACCTACCATACAAATACACATTCTTACTTGTGTGTGTCCACGTATGCATAGTATTCTGTGTGCGTGTGTTTGAGTGTGTGTGTTTGTGTGGCGTAAGACTTCTTTTCATCCAATGTTCTCCTTGTTAAGCTTCAATTTTTGTTTGATTTTCAGTTCTTTTAAACAGTGGAAACTCCAGTATGTGCTTTCTCTTACTCACTTCCCTAACCATCGATAGCAGTTCAACATTGCTAGGCCACATGCTCACAAAAGAAGGGGCAGCTGATTTATCACCAATTCACCCTTAGATGCCATTTCCTTTAAAATAGCATCTTTTGATCTCCTCTTGAGGAAATTTCATTACTCTCCAGCCACCAACCAGTAAGTTCTCAAGGAAGGCAGAGTTTGATCTTGCCATCTCCCTGAGGGAATGGAAAACTAAGACCCATGAGACTTTAATCTGGACTCTCCAAACTCTTTAGACTACAGAAGGGTCCAATTCTTGAACCATTAGGACAATCATTTATTTTAACCCATACCAAAAATAAAACCCAACACCTAGAACACATTCCTCAAGTATGAAAATAAAGACCATTTCTGTGCATTTAAAGTAAAAATCTAAAAAATGTAAGGGACAGAGATTTTTTTTTTTTTTTTTTTAATTTAAAAAGGAAAGAACAGCTACATAGGCTAGGAGGCCAGAAGAACTGGCACATTCATCTTAGCTCTTGTAATGCTGGAAGGGAAAAAAAGAAGCATTTCTTCATTTCTGTGATTCAGGCAACAAACAGTTCAGCATACAGTTTTCAGAGCATAAGACCCACCACAAATGGAGTAGTTGTAAATTGCTTAAATTGCCAATAAGGAATTTGTTTTAGGTTGCAAACATTTCTGTGGTTAGTCACTGTAATAGTTTTAACATCACCTGGCACACTTCTGGCTGTGCGCAGGAGGAGAAGTCTCTCACAAGTCATCACCTGCTCTATAGGACGCAGCCCAAGTAGTTCATGCAGGCAGGTATTGTGACGTAGAATCGGTTTATTGGTAATCTAGGACTATAGTTTAATCTTTTTGGCAGCTTTTCCCAGTGTACGATATGTAACCTTTGCTCTTTGTAGTAAACAGGGGGAAAAAAATAGCATGCAAAAAAATTTTTAAANGGTGGGAGGGGCACAGTGGGCCAGATGTATAGTGAGGTAGATAAAAATACTATTCATAGTTTTGGACACAGGTTGTTTATATTTTATTTACTACATTGATTTTAATAAGTGACATTTGCAGTGCTCTTTTAACAAAGCACATTTTCAGTATAAAAACTTTTTTTTAATAAAGAATGTCACTCGCAGCTGGAAGTTCTCCTTGACTGCCTGACAAACACCAGGCTGGTGCAGCTCTCCAGGTGCAGGTTTGCCAACAGGCTGAGGAGATGCATCGTTCTGTTCGAAGTTCTTAGGACAGGAGACTATTGTAAGTTGGATATATTTCCATTCTTCAAACTACTGAAATGCCCACATTGCCCTCTTTCAGCTCCTCTTAGGAATTACTGGGAGTCAAGTGTTGACCATTGCTCAAGTGAGAGATTCTGGATTGATGACGTGGCATAAAATACCTTTTGTCTATACTTTGTGTTGGTTTGTTTCCATTCTTCTGTAGTGGCAAGTGCTCCGACTGGTAACGTTCACTCTTGCTGTACTGGGTTTTGAGAAGGTGTTGAATTACCTGGCTTCTTTTCCAGGTTTGGAAATACAACACTGCCACCATACTAAGCAAGATATATATGATGCATTCTATTTAATATTGAGGAAAGTATCATTACCTATTGCTGTTCCCTTCATTCTTGTACTAGATCACACACAGAAATAGAGAAGAAACAAAACTGTTCCAAAAAAATGTATAAAATGCAATTGATGTACTGTAAAATGTCGGATTTTTTTTTTTTTTTTTTTAACAAGCTTCGTATTAGAATCTTGTTCAGCTGTGTAGAGCTATATAAATCTCACTGTTTTATTAAATGCTGTTTATGGTCTGGAAGGAATGGTTAACCTATATCAAGATTTAACAAATTTGCACTAACATGAGCAATATTGATTTGAAAAAAAATGAATTCAATATTTAAAAGATAAACTATGATTTTAAAGGTATATTAACACTGAAAGTACATTTTGACAAATAACATATTTAAGCCCAAAATATAAATGGTTATGTCAGATAACACAAAAGAACTATAACAATATAGATTGAGAAAAATGTGTTTCACTGTACATGTTGCTAACATGTACAAAGACAAACTCATATTGACGTATTTTCTATTAATAAATCCTACTGTATTGTGGAGAATCACTGGTCATAGTGCAGTATGTTTAAACTCAGAAGTTGACTCCATAGAAGCTGCCCAGCTTCACACAGCAAACAGATCCTTGCCATTTAGGTATTCTAAAGATTAATCGGATGCCCAGCTTCCAGCTCTCCAGTCAGTCACTGCCCCCTCCTTCTCCATGAGGTTGATGGGCACAACCTGCTCTACATCAACCAGCCAGGGGGAAAGATATTTTTGAGAACTCCCAGTTCACCCCTAATTATGGCTGCAAGGGCTCAGCTGCCGCCATAAGTAGAGAGAGTTTATCTACCCCCCTAGAAAAAACCTGAAAACCTCAAGGCTGGTGCCACTGAATAGGAACCTGTTGTAAAAAAAATGATCTTGGCCACAGGTTACGTAGACCACAGCCAAGAAACAAAGAGCAAAACATTAATTTACCTGTGCATTGCTGGAAGACCCAGCATGCAGTGCATGTAAAGGCTCAGGAATAATTATTTCCTGGGTTGCATGAGCTTGCAGAAGCATCTCACCGAGAGACTTGCAACTCAAATCAGAAGTGCTGACTTACTTTTTTATATCTTGGCACAGCACAGGCTGTGCAAGCCAGCGCATGGCAGGGGAGGCTTTCTCATCTCCTCTGTTGCTGTTACTCATCCTCTCCTGCCAGCAGGCAGAAAGAACTCGGATTTTAGAGTTATTGCTTGTATCCTGGGGAGGAGTGGGAGAGATGGAGATGGCAATCTGAAGCGGGGAGAGGAAACAGAAGGGCCTAAAAATACAAACACTCAGAGTTTGTGCATGAAGACAGATCCACACCCACAATTACTAACAGCGGAATGGACCCAACAAGACATTTTATGCACCAAGATCTTCAAATATTACCATCAAGTTAATGTAATGAACATTTAATAGTGACAGTGTGATGCATGCAAAGCTTTATGCTAGGGAAGTGGGAGGGAGAAGCAGAGAGAAGTCACAAGTCACCACTGGGCACTTCCAGCTTCAGCCAGCGGATGTTGGGCATGTGGGCAGAGACTGCTTACTGCTGTGAAGGAGAGGGGAGAGGGATGACTCTTGATAAAAAACATCAGGTCCAAGCCTTTCAGACTAGGTCAAAACAACATCAGGCAGCTAAAATAGAGGCCACTTTTTGCAAACCTGCCCCTTGCCCCACCACCCTCAATATCAGAGTGAGGTCCCCTTAGCAGATGCATGGACATGGTGCACAAGGGGGGCAATCCCATCAAAGGCCCAGCTTGCTGAGGCCCTTTACTCTCAGCTGGACAGTACCTGGTACAGGTGTGTGTCTGACAGCTGCCAGGGCCAGGGTTGAGCTTGTCGAGCAGCTGCAGCCACTTTCAGTTTGAAGTCCAGCATTCTCCCTGGAGGACAGATGGGCACCAACATCTGCCAAAGAACTGTGCAGTCCTGGCTCTTTCCCGGGCACTAGACAGTTTCTAAATAGTGGCCCAAAAACCAGTTTCAGACATTTAGGCTGAAAGGGAGAGATTTGAGTTTCATCCTCAGGCAAGCGTGTTGAAGCCTGCAGTTGATACCTATAAGGAGAGGGGCATCCCCACCTTCCAGGCCGTTCTAAAAAGCAAGTGAGAAGACCTGTTATGGTTATCACAAATCTTTTGACAACCTGAGTTAGGAGCACTTGTTCTGTCATGCTCTACTCTTCTGAGGACCAAACCAAACAGCTCCATATAACACAAACATTTCTACTTCTTCCTCCCCAGTGCTCCCTCTGGATTTTGCACCATCTCAGCTGGGACACACATGTCAGTCAAAAGAATGGCACACCACAGTCCTCTGCAAGTCCAGCAAGGCACATGCATGGGAACTTCTGCTATTCAGATGCAGTACTCTAGCAGGACAACATGCCAGTGCATTATTCTTAAACCTAATTCTGGATCAAACTCACTTTAGTATTTTTAATGCAATTTTAAAAGCAGTTTCCTTCCTGTTTGAGCATTGGTATTGCTTTGCCAGAAGAAAGCACATGCTAAACTCTTGCAACCTGTAAGCGTTTAGCTTACACCTGATTTCAAAGCCCACAGAAGTCCCTGGAACATTTTCCGTCAGCTTCAGCAGGCCCAAAGTGACAACAGGTGAAGAATTGGTACAACCGTCTCAAAGGATGTGCACAAGAGGTCACTCTTGCCAGCACATCAAAGGCTGCAACCTTCTAACAGCTAACAGGAGAAAAAAGGTATTTGCTAGTACCTGTCTGTCAAAATTTACTCTAGAGCCTTTGCCTCTTTGCACTTTTATAATGTCGGATTTTTGAGAGTGACTGAATTTATCTCTTTTCAGAGATAAAAAATACTCACAGTGACTGACGGTTGCAGTTAATTTCAGTAGTTGGATGAGTAGTTTCAGATGCTGAAATACCTTTCTTTTCCAAGCAGGTAAAATCTGAAACTTGCCACTAAACCTGAGAAAGCAAAATAGCAGTGGTTTGCCGATTCATTATTTTTCACTAATTCTATTAAAATAGTAACTCACATAAGTCTTTTCATTTATGCATAGCCCATTGGCTATAAGGGCTGATTTTTACATTATTTATTTTACATTAATGTTGCATAGGCAGAAAATGTTGATAAACATCAAGACAGCAACTTGTTTTATAACATCAAATCTGAAGAGAAAGTTTGTGGTATAGAATTCAGGCTACTGTGTGCAGTACTCTGTCATCAACAGAGAGAGAGAGATAAAAACAGCCTCTACCATTTGAAGCCTAACATCTTCTATAGCAAATGAAAGTCCATCTTGAAAAAGACTTCTACTCTTTCCCTCAGGAAAACTACACCAAAAACAAACAAACAAAAAACTGCCACCCCAAAACCTCACGACCTTTTCCTTAAGCTACCCTAGGTCTGACTTTTTTAATAGGGCGGTAGGAGTGGGGGACAATTTGCATTATAGGCAATATTTGAACTATATATTGTGTTGCTTTTGTTTCTGCCTAAGGTCTGTGGATGTGGGCAAGAGCACCACCCACTGCAGCGCTGTAGCAGCATTAAGCAAATCAAAATATGCCAAATAGCAGCTGCATTGCCAATTGTGACAGCCATCACTTCCAATACCCTGGCTACCACTGCAGGCTTATCATCATGGGAAAGAAAAAAGAGAGTATCAGCCTCCTGCTGCACAGACACACCAGCACTCATTCAAGAGTGAAAAGAGTGAGCTGTGCTAAAGCTGCTCGGTAAAGATGGGCTGCCTGTGGGGTGCCCTCCACCCCGGGGGCTGAGTGGGACAAGCTGTGGCAGGGTGTGAGGCAGCCCTCAGCCTGTAGGAGCACCACAGGCTGGAGGAGGTCAGGGTCAAGGGCAGTCAATAGCAGGCAAAATTGGGCAGAAGCATCTTAGACCTTGGCAGAGCACAAGTGGTGAGGCCAAGGACCCAGTGCTGGCCAGAGAGTGCTGAGGGTGCTGCAGCTTCAAGGGACTCAGAGCTGACCAGGCACCACTGCCTTACACTGCTCCTACAGCTCAGCCAGGGGCCTTCCTGTCCTGATTTTTGCTTTACTTTTAGTTAGAATGGTGTAAAAGGTGACCTGTTCAGGTTTTTTTTTTTTATTTCTGGTCCTTTTTTTTAGCAACTTAAAGATCATTTAGTCCAAATTCCCTCTCATAGGCAGGGACACCTTCCACTAGACCAGGTTGCTCAAAGCTCCATCCAGCCTGGCCTTAAAACACTTCCAGGAACGGAACATCCACAACTTCTCTGGGCAACCTGTTCCAGTGTCACACCACTCTCACAGTGAAGAATTTCTTCCTAACACCTAATTTAAATCTCCTCTCTTTTAGTTAAATACCACTCCACTTGTCCCACCACTACCTGCCTTTAGTTAGAATGGTTTAAGAGGTTACCTTTTGAGTTTGTTTTGTTCTCTTCTGGATCCTTTTTAATAATGCAACAGTTGTTACTGTTACTGTCTACTGCGATTACCAAAACCCAGGTGCAGAGCCAATGCTTTCATGTCAGCAACTCAACCTGCTCTTGCAGACACAGCTTATCTGTAACATAGAGAAAAGAAAAAAAACTCAGTTACTAGATTATATGTTCTGAACGCATGTGCATGTGCATGGTTTTCACATGTGCATGGTTTGCTGGTGCACTGAAGCAAGGGCACAGCTCCCAGCCCTGAGCAAGGCACTGGCCAGGCACGCAGCAGGGAGATGTTTGGGCAGGCGGCTGCAGACTGCCTTGAGTGGGGAGGCACTGACCACGGGTTACTCCACAGTCCCCACCGAGGAGAAAGGCTCTCTGCCAGCATATGGACATCTGTAGTGGCTTTTAAGTTATCAAGAGGGGAATGTAAAATTGGAAACAAGAGAGCAGGAGATTTAGCACTGCAGTTGTTTCCACAGAAAAGTGTTAGCCATCCTCCCCACAACTAAGGTCTGTAGTCTGGGGGGTTTGGGCTTTTTTTTTTTCTTTTTTTCTTCCATTACTAGGGCTTAGAGCAGTAACATTTTTGATGCAACCGTCTGTGAAATATGTTTTCAATAATCCAAAAGAAAAGTGGCATTAATACATATAATTGAAAAATATACAGTTGGAGACAAGTTGGTTTGACTTCCTAAAATTCGATGTATATGTGTAGTTTAAGATAATGATTTGGTTTAACAACACTGTGATGTAAATGCAAGTTGTGTACTCTAATAGAGTGTGAAATTCCAGGTCTATCAGCTGTGTGTACCATACATAGTTAATGACTGTTCAAATCAGCAAAATTAAGGTTAAAGAGGTGTTAAAAGACAGGAAGATTGTGGAGCTGCTTCATAAAGTGACAAATGATGGCTGTCATCCATCTCGTCTCTGACATGCCACAGTTTAAGTATGATGTTTGTCTGCTGTATTAACTTTGATTTAAAAAAAAAAATAAAACTAGTTTTATAAACTTCAGTCACAACTAAGCCTGACCTGCTGGACTGAGGGATGTAAAAAGTGGTAAATGCACTATGTAGTCTTTTATTGTGTTTCCAATACCATGTCCAGAGATCATGAATTATGCCAGAAAAGCTGGGACTCTTTTACTTCCAGGGATTTACTCTGTGCCTTGCTGATGGCATTTACCACTGCTCACAAGACCATCTGTCAAGGCACTGTAGGAACCCCACCGAAAGGGCAATAATATTTCCTGAAATTTCAGCAAGGAGGTAGGTGCTTGGAAAGGAAAACAGCAGTTTTGTGTCTTGTTGCAACTGAACTCCTGATCCTTGCTCCAAGACCTTTGTCCACCCCTCATAGGGCTAGAAGAGCAGAAAGGGGATATGACTGCCCCAACCTGTCGGGGTTTCAAGTAAGTCTGGTGTTTATTTGAAATAAACCATCACCTGGGACCAGGAACGTCTAAAACTGTCTAATGGCCCCATAGCTCTTTTTTTTTTCTGGTGTAGGGACACCAGTGGGAATGGGTGCACCATGGCAAAGGGAGAAATTCAGCTTATTGCATGCAAAAAAGTTTTCAGCCTAATTTTCTTCCCCTCAGCACTTCTAAGGGTGCTGAAGCCAGTGTTTTATTAGCAGCCTCCTTAAATGTACCCACTGCTGCTGTTACTGTCATTCACATCCTTGCAGACTTGACTAGTTCTGATGCCTTGAGCAGCTACCTAGAAACAGAGGCTAGACAGGAGTAAGGGAATAAAGGTAGGTATTTATTTGAAAGGCCTTCAAAGGTACACCCTGCGGAGCCAAAGACTACATCCAAAAAAGGACCCAAGATGGACGATGAGTCACCAGTTCTTCACACTTTTATAGGTATGGTCCATTGGCATATCAGCATAAATTCACCAATTGAAATTTAGCTAATGATGTAATTTCCCCAAGCTTACCCTCATTCTCAAGATGTTGGTTTACACATTTTGGGCCTAGGACGGTTCGAGTGTCCTTGAAGAGCAAGCTAGAGAGTCTTTGTTATGTCTGTCAGCATGAGAGAGCAGCAGCCAACAGGCTACAAGAAACTTCAGAGTTGCACTAGGCAGTACAGGATTTGAGAAATATAAAAGTCAAACCTAAGGCATCAGTTCCTGTACCTGGTTTGATAAGCAAGATACGAAATAGTGCCACCAGGAACTGAAGTTAACTGAGGCTTAACAAAGCCAAAGCAGTTTGATGTAATGGAGGAGACTTGCAAGGCAAAGATCCTGAGATGGTTTAAAGTGGCCCCTGAAAAAAGAGGTCCCCTCTTCACAAAAAAAGGTGAAAAACAACATGTCTGCAGAAGAGGCAGAGGTGCACAGAGTCTGCCAGGTCCTTGCACAGCTGCCTGCTAAGCTGGGCATGCAGTTTGCTGGACATGCATTTTGGGGCCTTTGCTCAGGACGGGAGGCACCAGCAACTCTTCCTTCCCCAGAGGAGATGAGACTGCCAAGGGTTTTGCAGCAGCTTGACCTCTGGCACAGTTTGAGTGGCCACAGCAGGACAGCAACAGAGCTTGTCCCATGCATGGGTGGCACTGGCAGAGGCACAAGAGCTAAGGAGAGCCCTGGGGGAACTAAGACTTCACTGAGCTCAGGCAGTGGGACAGAGACAGGTCAAGGTCTGCAAGGTTGCCAAGCAAAAATGCTGTTAATGGAAATCATGCATTTATACAGTAATAGTAAATTCTAATCTTTATAACAATAACAGAATGTTTTAAGCCTCAGACCTTGTCTGGATTTGTCTGGGTTTTAACCCATTTTCACAGTATATGGAACAATTATCTTAGAAACTTTTGTAGCAGCAACTCTGCTATCCATCTTTCTTTGGCCGTCTCAGTATTTATATGTCTTAGCTGAGGTTTTGCTTAGCCTTGCACAATTGTGTGGTGTCAGCAGTCAGCATGAGCAAAAATACTCATCCAAATACTGCAGGGATAAAGTATTACCAATTAAACAGTTGCAGATTAAGGCATGAACAGCATGTGATGACTGAGGAAAGGAGGACATGAGCTGCATCCAAGGCCAAAGCTAATACCACTTACAGAGCATGGATGTGCCCAAAAACCAAGCAACCTGAGGGAAAGTAACAGGGACTGGGTGTTAACTGGTTAGCAGCAGGTATGTAAAGGAGATGCTGCATTTTCCCCTCACTGGAGGGGTGCCAGAAGAGGATGCTCTGGGCAGAAGGAGCTCTGGTCTGACAATTCTCAGGCCTGGAAAGCTTAGACAAGGAGCATAGGTCTGAATGTGTGTCTATTCTTCACATGTGTGAGATCTTGCTAAAGCTACATCAAAAATCAGGAAGTGTTGCCAAGTTGTTGGTGTGCAGCACCAAGTATCCAAGACCTGTAAATCAGTGTAGCATCCATGTCCTTCCTCGTGTGAAATCCAGAAGGGGAGTTACTTTTTCCTAGCACACTTATGACTGTGAGTTTATAGGTGAGGACCTCAAAAATTATTTTTGTAAGGTACTGCTTCTGTCAGTTCTCAGCTGTCAAAGTCACAGAGCTGCTCAATTCTGGTTTTGGTTCGCTTTGCTGGAAAAGAAAAATTCCTTAGGCAAATCAAAAAATCAAAAGATTTCATGAGAGGAAAATGCCACATTTCTTCCTTCTGGAATATGACGGGAAAGGGCTCTGTAGCCTTTGGAGCAAAAGTCCTGTTGAAGCTTGTTGAAGGCTCATTATAGCAGAGAGGATCTCCACAAGACAATGAAAATGTTGTATTTGATCATGGAGTGGAGATGTTGCTATATCCAACCTTTCTTCTTGAGCTCAGTTTCTAAAAGCAGAACAGAAGATCCTTTTCCTATGTCCTGATGAAGCTGACTCTGAATAGGACACATGCTTTAAAATATAGACAGAATTCAGTGTAGACAGAAGAGATAAAATACTGTTGTTCTCATCTGTGTTCTTTATGCTGTTATCATTGTCCCCTGAAAGGATGATGAATGTTCTTTTTATTTGCTTGATAATTGATTTGCATTATTATTGAATTTCCTTAATGTTGATGGAGCTAAGTAGTACAATATGGATTATATTGATTTTTCTGGAAACAGACTATTTATCTGCAATTTCTGTTAGTTCGCTGAAGACATTAATGTCTTACAGTGATAATCAAATAATGCATAACTGGCTTTCTATTGCTTTCAGGCAGCATCAAGAATGAAGTGTGATCAATTCATAAAGTTCAATAGACATTGGAGTTATGTCCTTTATAGAACTGTCTGAAGGGTCTTCATAAAAGGAAAAATGAGATTCTAACACTGGATTTACATCAGAGGGTGCCTAGAGCTCTTTGTCCTGGGTCAAGTCTAGTTCCAGAATTCACTTACTCATCCAATCAAAGTCGATAAACATTTTATGTTGCAGTGAGCATCTCTTGTTTTGGACTCTGCAGATCTGATGGGGGCTGAAAGAAAAAGAAGTTCTGAATTAGGACAAACATACATTTTAACTGAGCTTTTCATCTAGATATGTGCTTTCTGAAAAACACATGCAGAGAGACTTGTTGAAGAGAGTTTTATAAATTTCAGTAAGTCAATATTACTTTTCAGTCCTGAAGGGAAACTGCACTCATTAGGAAAATCTTTTTTGCCTGGGTTTGCATAGCAAACTATGAAGAATCTGTATGGCCATATCGCATGTCAGGCTTCAAATCTTATGGCTCACAACCTTTTTATAGTGATGTAACCAAGTTAATATTTTTTTGCCTAATCTAACACCTGTTAGCATAAAAAGACTTCTTTTGTCAAGGTATTTTCCAGATGGATTTCTGAAGTGTGTGTATGAGGGCAGGTTGTTTTACCATGTTGACTGGAGCTTGAATGTCCATTTTGTCCAATAAAATAAGAAAGATAAGCCTGCAGCATTTGTCAAAATGACAGTTCAGTTTCTGCATATCATCCCTCCCACTAATTTAGCTCCTGTTTTTCGTTTGTCTCTTACACAAGAATAATTTCTTTTTCATGAGAAAACAATTTTCCCCGTATCTGTTCTAAAGGGTTAAGTAGCTTTTTCATCACTCTTAGGAACATAACTGCAACCTTGAGTTTTCCATAAAAGCCTTTCTTTCCTTCAAGGGCACGCTGACTACATTCATCTAATTTTGCTGCTCTGATTTGCATATTAAAGAATTGTTTCTTCTTGCAGAAAAACAGTGTGAGCAAAATCCATGGCTTTTGATGCCAACTGTAAGCTAGATTAATGTTAGAGAAAATAATTACAGAATCCAAAATAATATATAATGTACTAGAGAACTAACAAGGCAGTAGCTAGTCACAGGGTTAACAGCTTGAAGAGAGAGCTCTGCTTCAAAGGTTTTTATCTGCCAACAGATGTCTGTGAAAGAAAATCATCACGAGAATACCACGCTGTATCTGTAGAGCAGAGCTGGGAGGGCATGGATTACCCCCACACAAAACCACATCCCAAAACAAACCAGAATCCTAAAGCCAATACTTGGTGGCAGCGTGCAGAACAAATTGAGGATTTGGTAAATGCTGGCGACTCTTCATTTGAAAAGTCCAGGTTTTACACCCAGCTTGCAGCCCCTTTTGCCCAGCCATAAAAGTGCTAAAGTAGGCAATATGATGTCTGTCTTATGAAGAATTTAACATGCAGCCTGTCTGATGGCCATAAGTAGAAGGATGTGATCATAAGCTTGGGCACGGAAGGTGTCGGAACAAAGCTTTTTGATGGTTCCCAAAGGTTGGTGAGAGAGCCAGACACTCTACTGTCTGTCTAGACATATTCTTCCTGTGGGTAGAGACTGCATTTTTCCTGTGAGAAGAAGAGGAAACTGAAAATGTCTATAATACAGGTTATTTGCCTGTGTTTGAGATACCAAATACATTTCCCCTGTGTTCTGTATTCTCGAAGGGTACAGTATTTTTGGATAATGACAGACTTTTTAGAAAAGAGGCAAAAATCCTAACTGTTCTTCTGTCGTGCAATTATCCTGGGTTGAAGTTAGCAACATTTGCAGGATTCTTTACCATGCCTTTAACCAACTATCTCCTAAAAATCCCCTTGCTTCTAAACTCTGTCAGAATGTGAAGTCTATGGCCTCTCTCACAATTATCTCTTTGTCTGTTATTTTAGGACTGTCCTACTAATACAGTCCCGAGGTGCATATATACCACCCAGATGAAGTCCTCCTGCTTGTCTGGAACATCCCGAACTAGAATCTTTGACATCTTCTTTTTTTTCTCTTTCACAGAGCAGCCAAGCATTTGATCAACTATATGGCATAATTTCCAGCAATTAAAGCCCACTGATTTTCTAAGCAATCTTTAAAGAATAGAGTCAATCAGAGCTATGCTTACACCACAGAGCTAAGGTGCGTAGAAAAAGTGATCAGGAAGAGGCATTAGAACTGCATCCTCTAAGGCCTGGTCCTCTGCTGTCATTTGTGGAGGATGCCTTTCCCTTCCTGTCAAGGCTTCAGTCTTGCCGACAATCACCCTACCTCGTAAGGAGGTGTTGCCATAGTTAACATTTAGCTGATATACCATCATAAGCTTTTGAATCTCGTTATGTGATAGCGTGTTCTGTGGTAGTCCTCTTCACATTATCTCTCTTTTGAGCACCTTTTCTGGTAAAGGTGACACATAAGAAGTTTTCCAAACCAGCTTGCTTGTTTTCGTTCCTTAACATGTACCTTTTCCATTTCTACAAGGACCATTTCAGTTGCTGTCTTTTTTCCCTACATTTTCAAGAAAATAAATACAGCGAGTTTTCCACTCTCTCCTGTCATGAAACTGTCTAACACATCTAAATTTCAGTCTCTCTACAGATGCTTCCAGTAATCTATGCCAAGGCTTCATATTCTGCAGCACCATTTCACTCGAATAATTTGTGCTGAGCTTAACACTTCTCCACATTTAAATAGATACTCTGCAAAGCTTTTACAGCGTTGGTTTAGTACTTTCTTAGACTTAGGAAAGCAATCAAACATGTCTTCCATAACAAGTCACCTCAGCAAATGTATTGGCACTTCATCAAGAGACTTTCCTCACTTTGTTACTCCTGCCATTTTTTATGACTTGCTCCTTCTAAATACAGCCTATCTCATCCCAGTTGGATTTATATTATTTAATTCCTCTCTTGCATTCTCTTCATGTGGTACTCTTGCAAAATAATCGCTCCAAGCATTGCTGATTAATTCAGCATTCATTTCCAATATACTTTATTTACCTCTTACATAAGCAAGTGTGTTTGTATCCCTTATAATTTGTTCTCCTGCCTCGATGAGCTTGCAATTTTTTTTTTTTCCTCTGTCTTGAGTCTTCCCCCTCCCTGGAGAGCTGTAAAATTCACTGATAATTCCACTTCTAGCTGACACTGCTGCTTCAGCTTCCTTTTTTGCTTGTCATATTTTCACTGATTTCAAGTCATTGTTCCAATCTTTTCAACTTAAAAGGCTCTTTTACTTAAGTTTTTCATAAACAATCTACTTTATTATCCAATTCAGTTCTGATACTAGTACTGGGGACTTTCTAAAGAAAACCTACCTGTAGTTCCAACTCTGCCCCATTTATGCTGATTGAATTTAACAGATCACAGATATCAGAGGTGGAAAATGGGGATTAGGTGAATGCACTAGGACACGTTCTTGCCCACCCAATGGGTTTGTCTCAGTGATTTTTCTCAGGCTGTGATGGTGTTCTAGACAGCAATTAATTCCTTTGCCCCAAATGTCTGTAAGAGGCAAAACACTATTACATGGATGAAGAATCAAGGTAATGCAAAGCATACAGATAAACCTAACAAGCATTAAAAAAAAAAAAATTATAAAATGCTCAGCACTTGAAAGTTTCAAACATAATTTTCATGGACAGATATTTTTTCAGAAGATCTCATTAGCAAACATGAGTTCCTTTTGAAAAATTTCTCCCTGACCCTCTTTCATAAAATACATCTTCTACCAAACAGCTGATGGGCTGCACAGTATGTTTGTAGTAATGCCAGCAAAAATGGGCACCATATCCTGACTCATTATGTTGTGTTTTTACAGCCCAGAATCCTTCCACTGTGCACCCTTTGTTTTGTTTGACTGCTGTGCATAAAATTCAACAAGAAAGCAGAGAGAAAAAGAAATTTGCTTTCTGAAGAAGAAGAAAGATTAATCATCTCTGCAATATCTCAGTGGTGCAATGGAAAATAATATCGGTGGGGCAGCAAAAAGCTGTGTGCAACAGCTACTTGCAGCCAAAAAGAGAGAAATGGGATAACCTCTAACCAGAACATCTAAAGCTCTGTCATGTCACTTGAATGCTAATTTAATTTTTTGACAAGGTTACTTTAATTAGCTGGCAGATGATAGAAAGAAACCTGACAGGTAAGCATAACCTGACAGGACTTGAATCCCTGCTGTACCTCTGCCTTTTCATTTTGAGTTGAAATTTGGGCTAAAATTTGCACTGCCATGAGGCTAAATGTTGGCATGGAAGTTCCTGCACCAGATGTTTGTTTCACCTTTAGGAGATTTTGGATGTATACTTACAATATTTTATGACAACAACAACAATAGAAATGTACAAGAGCTTAAATTTTAAAGGACTCAAGCCAAGACTGACCTTTTCCAGTTTTAGTCAGCAAAAAAGGACTGTCCAAGTCTTCCTAATTTGAAAACACGTATTATTCTCCAAAAGAGAGTGGGTATGATAAAATATAAAAATTTAACAGCTTTCAGGATCAGTGAGGAAAAAAATGAAATAAGATACATTTTGGGGTGGGAGGGGGAAGCTGCGTGAATCTGGTTTTATTTTTATTACTACCTAAACAATTTTACAATATTTAAGATCACAATTCACTGTACAGTTAGGACAGCAAGCCTTCTCATTTTATGTCTTCTCGTAGTTAGAACTGGGCCTGAGAAATGGGAATTACAAGTACCACATCTGGGACTGCCACTGATCACTTGGGCTTGATGCTGCAGATATTTCTGCATGCTGCAGATATTTCTGCATGTGAGTATCACTGCCTACACAAACAGACCCAAGGTTCAGCAAGACCATTTGTAAGTGTTAAGCTGCACAGGACTGTGCATTATTTCCAGGATCAGAGTCCTAACTTCCCACTTGGGTTTAGAAGTGCAAAATGTGCCTCCATGCCCTGAGGGTGAACAGAGCCCTCAGTTTCCTCTGTCACTTCCAGGTAAATCAGTGGAATTTCTGCTTAAAACGATTTTATTTTCCCTTAAGTTGATCTGATTTTGTACACTTCCTGGAGCCCAAATGCCAGACATTATATTTAAGACCTGAAAAACTTTTATATGACATTCCTGTTTTGTAATATTGTTCTGACTAATAGTGAGCGCGAGCACGAGCATGAGCAAGAGATGAGAGGACAATGAAAATCCAGCTTGGAACAATTCAGGGCACCACGGCTCAGCTGAGTGCATATCGATGTAGTGGGGGTTTCCTGTGTTGTTTCTATGGTACTCTCTTGGGGTGACTTTATGATGTTGCATCCCGTATCACCCAGACATGAATCCTGTGCCTTTAAAACTGGGTGCGAGAGAAGGAAAAAAAGCCAGATGAGCTTTTAAAAGCAATTTGTACTCCAAGGTCACTCTATCGCTTCTCTGCATGATTCTGGTGCAGCGAGGAGAGCGCAGGAAGCACCCTTCCTGCTTTTTCAGCCAGCTTTTCGGCTCTGTTTCTCCGGGCAGAGATGGAGAGTTAATTTTTTTCCCCTGGGACTTCGGCTTCTTCTTCTTCTCTTCTGGAACGGTTCAGAACACCAGAACTCACTGAGAAAACTTTCCACCAGGCCCCAGAGGTGGATCCATGCCAACCCAGCTCCAGGAGGAGGAGAGAGACCACACCCACAAAGGACTTTAAATCTTCCCAGGTTTCTCTCCACAGTGAGAGGTTTTATTATTTAGCATTATTATTCTTTTCCCGTGTGTTTGTTAAATAAATTGTTTTTTCTTCTTCCCTTTCCTCTGAGGAATTTCTTCCCAAAGCTGGTGGGAGAGGGGCGGCTGTAACCTGCCTTCTATCAGAGGACTTTCAAATTTGGACGTTTCTCCAAATTTTGCCTCAAACTGGGACAGTTACCTTAGTTGTAATATTGGACATTTTTCCATAAAGCAGCTTGTAATTTCTCTGTTGAGAGTTTTATAGCTTTCAGCCTCTGAAAAGCTGAAAGTCAGAGAAGCAGACCCTTCTCCGACATCTGATGTATATTATATTGACAACAGAAAACATCCCCTCGGAGCAAGTACTATGAGTTTGAAATTTTTAACTTCTCACATTATTTGACCACGAGATGGGATTTTATTTTACATTGAGCTCAAGAAAATATTTTGCTCAAAATTATTCACTGTTTGTGAGACTCATCCAGGTAGGGTCAGCTGACATTCCTGTTTTCTATGTATTATAGAAATTACCTTGCTCAGCTTTAGGTATGGGTCTGCTGACTTTTCCTCTAGAAGCTGCTGTCAGAATGGAGCACCTCAGTCCTGAAACATCTGGTACAGCAAACAACATCTGTCTTCATTGAGGATGATATTTCAGTGTGGGAATGCTGCATCGTGGACTGGTCTCCATTTCCAGCTCTTCTTTTTCTGTTTTGGATAACCAAATTTGGATAATTCCTCTTTGAGAGGACCGTACAGCGCATGCTGCTAGGACCCCCATTTCCAGGGAAATGGCCTCTGCTGGGTGTAGCAACTCTGCCTGTTTCCAGGCTGCCTTCCCTTCTCGTTCTGTCTCTGAGGAGAGGTGGGGCAGCTACAGGCTGCCAGCCCACATCCCCAGCAGGACATGTGCTTTGCAGAGCTCTGACCCTCGCTCCAGCTGTTATGGGCCACAGCCAAAGTCAGGAGCACCTTCAGTGCTGATGACACTCACAGAGAAGCTGCAGATCCCTAAACCAGGGACATCCCTGGGTGTTGCTTTTGCTGTCTAGGGCAGGAAACCCTGTGCATTTCTACCTCAGCTTTCTCAACTGGAAACCTGAAAACCCTGGCAACCACCTGAATCAAAGCCATAAGGAACTTGCGGGAAAGGAAACTGATTCTCCCCAGCCACCCAAAGATGGTTGTTTCCCGATAAGATTTGGGTAAGTATTGTGTAATTAGCACCACTCAATGACTTCCATTAAAGGACGTCTTCCTCAGCAGAGAGGTTGTTGTGGTCTGGCCTCCTGTGCAGATGAAGGGTTCATTGCCACATTCACTCTTGATTGGACGACAATCATTTCACAGCTTCTTAAGGAATAACGATGTCTTAAACCTAATGCTTTTTGGTTATAAAAAGCACACAAACATCAGAAATGCTGACTTTTAATTATTAGGGGAATACATTTCAAACAAATAAGCAGGTTCCTTATAAAGTCAGTCCTAAACTTGACTATATGACCAACATACAAGCTTTTAACTTTGTTTACTATTACTCACAAAAATAAATTTTGAAATATTTAAAAGATCTAGCTCTCTGAGAAGAGTTTCTGGTCTCTCAAATTTTATTTCCATTTTATATTATCATCCTGATGTCTATTTACAGCACCTGGCTTGGAATCTATAAATAATAACCTCACTTTCAAGGCAAAAGTTCTTTTCTAAAGAAAAAAAAACAAGAAAACCACAAACAAACCAAACCCCCAAACCCAACTCTGTTAACATTACAACAAAGTTGTAGGGTTTTTTTGAAATAAGAAAAGCCAAAACATTGAAATCAGAAGTTAAAGCTGTCATGCAGAGATAAAGTGAAAATAAAATTAACAGAAAGTGTTGTAAGAGTGCTATTAAAGCATTGTGCATTGACATTCACATATATTATATATATTCATGGTTTGTGTGTGATTGTGCGTGTGTAGGCATGTTTGGTACATGAGTATTTATTTCAGCATCTGGTTTAGCACAATTCTGATACTGGTAATGAACCAATCCAATTTGATCTTAAAGCATGTTACATACAGATTCATGATAACATCACAGATTGAAATTTGGACCATTAAGATTTCAAAGATCAATTCTGTAACAAGAAAATAATGGACACAGCACTTAATGTAACCTACAAACCCTCTGCTATGCTCCAGTCCTGCTTGCCCAGGTCACTTTCCTGTTTCACAGCAGGAAGATGCTTCAGCATCCTGGTTTCCTTCCCAAATGAGAACCACACAAAGGCAGGGGAAATCCACCATCGGTTTCTGAGCAACCTCTAATGGGAGCAGTAGGAAGAGGTGGAAGGCAGGGCACACCAGAAAATGCCTTTCCTTGACAAAAGACACAGCCTCAGTTTCTCTTGCTCATTTATTCTCCATAACTTAAAATTCCTGGTTATTGCAGGGTATCACATGCAAAACAGGGCAATTATCATCTCTAGTTTCTACCCTACACTCAAAACCATTCAAACATTTCTTGACAGTAATTAAGTACATGAAGTTCTGGAGGCTCTGATATAATTGTGAGAAGACAGAGTTCTCAGATTTCTTTTGTAATGAAATATTTTTTCATCACTTTGCTACAGTCTCACATCATTTGCACAGAAATAGATTTTAGTAACTGCTCTGAACAGTTCGAAGATGCTTAATGCTTCGAAGAATTAACTACTGTGTAAAAGATAATAATTTCTATTTTCAGAAAAAAACTCTACATGATTTTTAACTGAAAGATCCGTCTGAGCAGGCTGCCAGTTTGCTGTCTTTTGGTACAATCGTGGGAAAACTTGGAGAAGGCATTCACTTCCCACCCTTAGTAAATTGTCTCAGACCACTTCAAATAGATGAGGTTTTTCCTTTTCACTTTGGTGAACAGAAGAGTTTGGGTATTGCTAATTGCTCCATGCACGAGCTCAAACAGTGTTGACTAAATTAAGTTTGGGAGTCCAGTTGTATTTTTGCTTATTGACTTGTACCTGTCATTAAAGAAGTGCGAGGCCACAGTTCCAGGCAGGTTTTCCCCAGATTTTACAAATTCCCCCAGGACATATTTCCTACACATACAGCAATACATAAAATACTGCCCAAATGTTCGCTGGTTCTGTTGGAAAGCAGATGAAGGACTTCCCTCCAAGGCATTTTACAATCTTGGAAGGAGGAGCATCGATGGGATTTCTAGCAGAGCTAATTAACTAGGTGATTATCTTGCAAACACCCTTCCCTTGCACAAGTCAGTGTAATGCTTTTGAGATGCTGTCTCAAGGCCAACTGCCCCAATGCAAAACATGAAACAGACATCACTTCACAGGTGGCTTTATAGTAGTGCCATACAGATATGACAGTGATAAACTGATAGTGGAATAACTGAGAAATCCAAGCCCTTACAAGCTCTTTTTCAAATCAACCACTGAGCTGCATGGGAATTGGTGAGTCCACGTCTGAGAAAGACATGATTTGGAGTCTGTGTACACACTGCTAAAAGGCAGGTGCAATTGCACCTCTCCATCATTGCTCTTAATAAATACCTAACAGTTTTATGAATTGACTCTGTGAGTACATCGTTAACCAGCACAGGGTAAATTCATCATGGTGAGAAAGATAAACATAGAGAGATCCACCATGGGGAAGAGAATGTGACTAATGGGTGTGGAGGGTGGAGAAGAATTTAAAACTACAAAGCAGCTACAGTACAGGGTGTTGGGCTGCCAGGAATGCTGTATTTCAAGAAGAAAAAAAAAAAATCAGTTAAGAGCAGACAGCTGTCAAAGCCCTGTGATTTCAGAGAAGGAGTCAGAGGTGCTTCTTTGAGAAAGAACATGAAATGGAAAATAAAGAAGAGAAATTGTAGTGTCTGGGAAGATAATGTGAGTGGGGGAGGTTCGGACAGGAAAATACTTGTTTGTTTTCAAAACAAAGAACCCCACATGGAAATATTAGCAGTGAAATCAGAGAAAACTCTTAAGCAGAATGTGTTAGCTGGCTAATTTGGAGGCTTACTTTGAAAATCTAGAATATGCATGCTTTTTTTGCCTATCCATGCATGTGTATGGATAGGCACACAGATACATGCATATATGAATGCACATTTTTATACGTATGTGTGTATATTTAGGTATGTGTATATACACAGACACACACCCCCTTCATTTCCACACACAGCAGATGTCTGATTGCCATTTCCAGACCTACTGCATGCTTTGAGTACCAGTTGCCACCTGCTTTAAGAACAAAGTGGGATACTGAGCAAGAATTTATGCAATGTGTTCCATTAATCCAACTAAAAGGCAAATCACAATAAACAATTAGTACAGCGATGCTTATTGCCCCTTTTTTACCTTCAGAGTATAGCAATGAATATGGACACAAGGCTTAGTGATTCTTCCTTTTACCAAACAGCCAAAAAAGTGGGCAAAAGACAAACAATAACACAGTAACAGTAATGCAGTTGGTTTGCACTCAGAATGTTCTATTTTAAAAATATCTTATCACATACAGAGCAATTATGAAAACAGCAACATGCCATTCCAGTTGCATGATAAATTTCTCAATCTGCCAAACAATAAAAACAATCCAAGGCGGAAAAGTTTTACTGTTACTTTATTTTTATTCTGTTCCCAGGTTTTTTTTCTACTCAAAACAACCAGAGAAACTGCAAACTGGAAAATAGCTCTGGAATGAACCACTGCAGAGAGGTTCACAACATATGCCTGAGAATTTTAGCAAAGGAACATCACTAGCTCTTTACAGCATCTATGGATTGCTTTTACTATCTTTTTATCAACAGGTTTTTTAGATAGAAAATATTTTTGAAAAGATCACCAGTAGACTGAGTTTCTGCATGTAATTATCAATTTAAAGTCAGAAGAAAAGTGTCACAATTAGCTTATGATTTCTTTGTGGGCTTGGGAGACATAAAAAAAATTGTGATGGCAGCAGAAAAAATATTCCACCCAAATATACTTTTAGTTAGTTTTTCCCTTGTTTAAAAAAAAAAATGAAATATGGAAGTACAGACAGAGATAGAAGTGAAAGGAAAACTGAAAAGTTCTCATTTGAAAATCCATTTTTTTCTATCAGGAAATTGGATAATTAAAATAATCAGCATTAAACATAACCAACACATAATCCTCATTATGCTGTATTATCTTGAAATCCCCTTTGCTAACTTTGCCTTTAAGAGCCTTAGATGAAAACTTGCATCTTACATAAGCATAACACTTGACACTGCCATGCCTATAGGCACCACAAGATGGTTTACAACACCTTAAATTATGTATATTGTAGGTTATTCACTCCATGAATAAACTATTAAATCAGTAGTTCAAACTTCAGCAGTTTTGCAGATCTGTGACTGCAGCCTGTGCTGTAGCACTGAGGTCACAAGCCGAGGATGACGGGTTCATGAAGTTTTATCAAAAGCCAAACATCAAATGCACTATGACGCAAATACTTTTGAGAGTGTCTGGATGAAAAACTTTCTCAGTGCTGCAATGTTCTTGGTAGACTTCAGACCAAAGATGTATTTAAAAATTACACGTATTCAATGAATTATTTGCTTATGTGATTGTTGCCAAATCAGTAGAGAGAAACATCACTGCAAACTTGAATGAATATTCATATGGCGCAAATAAACAATGAATACTCATCATGGCAAGCTGACAAAAATTATGCTAAAATTACGTTGAAATTGTTTTGGGAGCAAATTCAAATTCATAGCCTGTTGGCAAATGCTTTGCTGAAAGAAAAAGAGCTACAATTGTCATAAAACCATTTGCATACTTCCAATGTTGCACTGAGTTGTTTTATTTAGCCATAAGGACTCTAAGACTTTCAAGTCTGAAATCAATTCCCATGGGAAATAAACAGGTTTTAGAAGATGCACTGATTAATTGCCTTTGGTTCCCGACATTAACCCTCTTAGCAAGACAGATGAACAAGCTGGCTCTACAGATTCTCTTTTTTAAACACCATTACATACACTTGGATAACATTACTGGGAATTACAAGATACTACTTTTCAATTCTTAATTGCAATTCCTGCTCCGATATGGAACCTAAGCTGAACTTTCATTTTCTTTCCACATCAGCTGGTTGTTAAGGTGGAAGTTCAGCAGGCAGCCATCCTTATCCTGGCCTGACTTTTTCATACCTTTCAGTTCAAAAGTCCCTTCAGTCACTGAGCCCATTAACACCTGCTATGCCTCTCAGCCAGGCTCTAACCCACTCAGCACTTGTTTGGCTTCTCCATCAGCTGGCTGTTATTGCAAACATACCCACTTTTTTCTTTGGTTCTCATTGTGCCCCTTCCAGCACCAGTTTATTATCTACTCTATCAAACCATTTCACTTTAAACAGTCTACAAAGACAGCTGCATTGTCAGATGCCCAGCTTGCCTTGGAGGGATTTTTCTACCTGAGATAGAACTTTTCATAGGAGGGAGCTGAAGATGTAGTTTCTAGAGACCTGTAGGTTTGTGCTTTTATTAATAACACTGAATTTCTTTAGTTTTCAAATACACCACTTCCCTTTCGTTGCCTGAATCACTACTGAACAAACTAGAGGAGGCAAACAACTTTTTGTCTGTTTGTTTTTAAACTAAAGGCAATTTTGAACCCACAAAAAAGTGGTAACAAGATGCAAATATATGTGTTTAGCCACTGTTGGGGCCTGATAACTAAATGGATGACAGGGTGTGCTTTATTATGTAAGCTGAATGGTACCTACTTGTCACCATATCCCTGGACTTCCTACCCTCAGTGTCACTATGGCCCTTACATGAGGGACTGTACTGTACACTTAACTAAGGACCAATTTGGAGACAATTTTTTCAAGTATCCATGGCCATCACATAGTCAAAATCTGTTTCTTTTATCAAGCCAATAATTTTGCAAATAAAAGCAAGAGGCAGAAACACTGAACTCCATTATAATGACTTCACTTCCAAGATTTCCATAAACTCAGCAAAGCTCCAACTAATTACCACTGCCTTACAATGTGGAGATGAAGGCTGCTTAGAGGAAGAGCTTTTTAGAAAGGCAGTATGGTATGAAGGCAGGAGTTGAAAACCAATCATGAAGCCAACATTTCAAGCCTAATTAAGGCAAGAAAATATTTTCTGTAAAAAATCAACCCCACTACTGATACATTGAGAAGTATTTGGGGGAATACTCCCAACTCAATTATGACAGTTGAAATCTTACAGGTATTTGAAAAAACAGCACAAATTTGATTGAATACTCACTAATCCTGCCAAAACTTTACCCTTCTCTATCTTCTTGGCTCTGCCTTGTCTGGAATTGCAGCCCTATCTGTAGCTTTGTGCTGTCTCCATTCACAAATGTGAGCAGTGGAGTATTGTAATGAACCTGGGCTTTTCAGAGTTTAAAAGCTGCTTGGGGAATTCACTGCAGGAAAAGGTCCAGGCAAATCCTCTTCACATTTGTACGCCATCTGGAGTCCTGTCACATGTGTTTTTGAGCATAAGGTGGTAAATGCTGAAGGGCCTTTGTCCCATTAGACTTCAATTTACATGTCCTTGCTCTGTAAGTGTCTCTGGGCAGCACTGCTTCCAAGAAACATATCTGGAGGTCTCCAGCCTTTCTCTCAGGCACATTCATCCCACTGTCTGTCCCCGACTGTGCACTCTCATTGTAACTAAGGAGTGCACTATCTCTCTTTCACAGCTTTGCACACAGATCATGAGCAGCCCCAAAACTCAGTGACCTATTCCAACTGGGTCATGACAAAACCTTCTTATTTTTTCCCTGAAACAAATCCAACAGCAGCAGTTAAGATTAAAAAATCTGTCACACTGTAAAATTGAAGCCCTTACATATTTGCATTACCTAGAGTCTGATGGCTAATCTGTGCAGCAGCCTATTGTGAGCTTCACGGTCTCTGCTTTGACATCAGTAGGTTCTGGATTTCTAATTTCAAAACTACAGCTGCTGCTAAAATCCCATTAGGCAAAACCAGCCACCTTTACTCCCCCCTCTTTCAGGAATTTGGAGGTGACATTGTTTGTGACATTGTGAAATGGATCTGTCTGATGTGATTCTCTCACCTGCATATGGGCCTAACCCTCACAATGCTTGTGCTACTTGTGTGCTCTGTCACCTTCCTTGTGATGACAGTAACTAGGATGCCAAGGTAAACTGTTTTTTCTGTTTGGTTTTGTTGCCAGCATTGCAGAATATATCCCTTAGCCTTAAGTCAGTCACAAATTATTTGTTTTCATCTCCTTTGGCAATACCAGCCCCATGTCTGTAAAACAGATACCTAGTTAACTGAAAACTGGTAAAATCATCAGAATTAAAAACTGAAGGCACCCTCTGTGTCATTTGTGTTGGCAGGTGCTGCTTTCAGACTCAGAACAACGGACTGCTTTCAGTCTCCCAGGTGTCCTCCTGGCTTCTGGGGGGATTCAGTATTCCTCAGATTTTAGGTGCTTCTTCACGCTTTCCAGGTGGGCTTTTTGTTGTTTCGGGTTGTTTTCCCCCTAGTTGCAGACTAGGTTCAGTGATCATTGAAAAGATCTGACAGAGGTGAGCTGCCTGGAGTGATTCAGTTGTACCTGAGCATTACACTGAGGAGCCATCCACCATTACCACGCCAGGCATGTTTACCACTTGCTCCCCTGCTGATGGGCCCACTATTATGATGGACACTTTTTTTCTGCTGCAAATATACTGAAGGATTTGCAGGAAAGTTTCATGTCTCCCTTTTTTTCATCAGGATGAAGTTAGCAGTATGACACTGATAAAACCCCATTTATTTCCATTTAAAGAATGTGCTACCACTCTTTTTCTTTACATTTGCAGCTACAGCCCCCTTTCTTGTCAACACAGATAGATTCTGTGCACAGGAGCTTGAAGTTGCTGATGTCTTAAAAGGTAGAACAACCTCTCCTCTTGACATCTGATGGAAAGAAGAGATTAATAAAACAGACCCATGGAGCATGCCTTATATAAATGTATCTGTGGGGATATTTTTCCTATTCTTCCTTTATGCTCTGTTCTTTTGTAAAGCCAATTCATTCACAAGTGAGGAAGATTAGGTCACTGAGGAACTGAAAGTTTAATTTAATTTCCCCCAGTTTCTGGATAGGAATGAAAGCCAGTGTTTTATTAGTAACTTCTGAAATTGGAACTTACTGCTGACCCTTACTGCTGTCAGTCAGGTCCTGAGACATGGGTTGAACACAGACACTACAAAACAAGAATGCTGTAGATGCAGCTAATCCTGTAATCCAAGGCACCTGCATCTACAAAGGGCTGCAAGGATGTGTGAACTGTCTTGTTGCATGATTTAGGCATGACCTGACACAAAAGCATGTCAGATTCTCAAGAATTTTGGATGCTGAGTAGTGTAGGAGAGTAGGTTTATAGCACAGAGTTCCATCAAAACATTTCTTATAGTTGTGACTTCATGTGGCAGTAATATGGTAGGTGAGTTTTCAGTCACTCTCTTCTAATTTGAAGTTTCAGCACCAGAAACAGCTATTGGCAACATTACTGCACAGTAACTTCTAAGGCCCCACATTGAGAACCCCTCATAGTACAACATCCATGTTTAATAAGAGAAACACAGAGACAAGGAAAACCAGAAGAACAAAATATGTCTAAATATTCAAGGCTTCACTAAACCAGAAACTCAAAGTTTAAAAAAACCAAAACAAAACAAAGCAAAAACAAAACCAAAAAACCCAAAACAAAACAACTCCCCCCCCAAAAAAAACCCAAACAAAAACCCCAACAGAACAAAACAAACCCCAGAAAAACAAACAAAAACCCACCCCAAATCCCTCTCTTTCATGCAGTGGCTAGAAGTGCCATCTTATAACTTACTTTATCTTGTTAAATGTGACAGTGGATGTAATCTAGGATCATAAAGAAAACAGCAGTAACTCCCTATAACTTCTAACAATTTGGCTTTTGAAAGCCTGGGTTTTCCCCCAGCGTAAAAAGTTGAAAAAATTAGTGTATTCATACAAAGCCACATACACTGTAACACCCTGAGGTTTCACTCCTGCTTTGTAATTATAAAATATTTTCCAATCTTTAGATTGAGGACTTCACTTGTTCTACTGGAGACTTTATTGGTCATGGTTCATTGTCTCTCAGTAGCATGGAGCTCAGCTCTGGGTCCTCAAGCTGGTCTAATACAAAAGCAAAAGAAACATGACTCCCTACAGTGGCAGACAATAACAAGAAACAGCAATAGTTGGCAGACATGACCAGTGGAGAGACAGACTTAAGAAAATGTTTACATAAAGGAAGTTCATGAATATACCTGCTTTCTTTTGTGAGCCAAGATCTGTGTTTTGAAGGAACTGAACACACCAGCCTTTCCTGAATTCTTAATTGCCACAGTAATGGAAGCAGAAGTAAAAGCACTTGCATTTATGGAAGCTACCTTCCACTGCCTGCCCTTTAAAGTCTCTTCCCTTGTAGAAAATGACAGAAATACACAGTGAATTAATTCCCTTCTTTCGCATGGGCAAGAGAAATACTGTGCCAGAAAACAAGCAAACCAACCCAACTCTTACTGTGATTAACAAATTATATACAGAATGAATCTCTTCCTGTCTTCAGGGATTAGCTGACAAGTATTCCTCTTGATGTTACCCTAATTGGTGGATAGGCTCATGTCTGAGTTGGATGACCTAAACTCTGTGTCATTCACAACGACTTCGACGAATTTGGAGTATTCAAGACAATTTCTTGAAAAAAGAAATTTCTATGTTTTGTTTACATTTTGCTGAATATGCAATAAATTGTCTCTTTGCCTACGTTTTACAGACTGGTGCTAATAAGATCTCCTAATTACCTTTACTACATTATGTTTTAAGAATATATAAAATGCCCGGTGCCTGCAGATTAATCTCGCTATGAGATTAGTCTCATAGAGGTGGCACATGACTGCCACTATCTACAGCCCACCCTCCTCGTGCCCCTCCACCAATGAGAGCTGTGTGAGAGATGCCAGGGAGTGTGCAGCCCTGCTTGTTCTGTTTGACATGTGTGTGTGGATCTGCAGACCCTGAATTTGACTACTGCCCTCCCCCCCTGGACCTGCTGACAGCATCTGTCTCCACAGTATCCCACACGGAAGAACACCAGGTGCTCACCACCCACAGCCCAGAGAGGTGCTTTCATTTCTCTGTTTTAATCCAGTCTCCTACCAGTTTCCTTGAGCATGCCCAGTGCCAGTACTCCATGGGATCCAGTTAACAGCCCAGTTATACATTTAGTTCATCTTCTGCCTCTGTGATCTGTAAACCTCAGTCTTATGCCCCATCCATCTCCTCCTCTAATCAAGCAAGAGCCGCAGCCTCTTTAGTCACTCCTTAGGAAGAAACCCCTACATCCCTTTGACCGCTGCAGTTTTTCTTGTCTGTACCTTCTCCAAGACCACCATGTTCTTCTTGAAATGTGGCATTCCCAATACTTTTCCTGATGATGCCCAGAGCCTCATTGACTCCTCCAGATGCTGTTGCACAGCAGGTCAGTGAGTTTAGAAGACGGTCAGCAATGGCTCCAAAATATCTTTTCCTGGTTTGTATCTGTCTGTCCTGAGCTGCAACAGTATTTTAGGTTCCCTTATAACATCTTGTCTTAATAAGCTTTCCAGTAATAGCCATGATCATTTGCAACTCCCTGCACATCACCATCAGCTCCAACTCTCTGATGATCTGCTGCCCTTCTCAAGCCAACTGCTTCTGTTCCAGTTACGTCCCTTTTGAAATGAAGTAATAAATTCTGATTGGGCTATCCAAGGCAAAGAGAGCAAGATGTGGCATAGCTGTAATACTTTTTCTGCAGTATTTCTGAAATACTTTTTTCTATTGCACTCTTCATTTTCCTTTGTATAGTCTAACTCTCCAATCTGGAATTTTATTTGGTATCTAAAGTATGTGTTTGACATACTTAGTATGGCCAAAGCAGCTTCTTCATTTTATAGCTCAAAACAATTCTCATTTTTTAAGAAATTTCAGCATATCCAGAAACTATGGAGTATTGTCTTATTCACCTGTAGAAGTGGTTTTGTAGATGGTTGGGCTTCTCGCAAACACTACACCACTTACCACAGCAGGTATCTCTTGAAATACTTATGTGCTGGAACAAGTACATGAAATTGATGAGTAGATTTCGATAAATATTTCCCCAGAGAAACTCCAGCCTGGCCCAGCTACACTATGTATATAAAGAGAGAGTAGGAATATGCAGAAGTGATTAAAGAAAAAGGAAAGTGTGTGTAGCAGCAACTTTTTATCTAAGAAAGTAAGAAACATTTTTAAGGGCTAGGGACCCACAGACATTTTTGGAAGATGGAATTGAAAAGGGGTTACAAAACCACACAGAATAGTGTCAGGAGAATGACAGAAAGGAGAATTTATTTGAGTCTTAGAAATAATGGTCTGTAGTGAACTTTAACCAGTCTTCCGAGGAAGGTTGAAAGCAATAAAAACACTGATAAATTCTAACCTGAAAAGCAGAAAAGTACATCAAAGATATTTGGGGTTTTGCTGGGCTTTTTTTGGTTGATTGGTGGGTTGGTTGGTTGGGGTTCTTTTGTTCTTCCGTCAAGCTTTGTAATTTCTTATCATGTATATATGGTACATCACATATTTGTATACTATATATTGTTTATTGGCATAAATATAGCTCAGCATCCATAGTTTTGAACTATGTATTCAGAACAAAAATTTCATAAAAACTAAAAAGTACATGTCAAGTCCCTCTTTAGACAGCAGTTTTGCAGGAGGTACTGAGCAAGAGAGATTTTCTATCTGCTACAGGAGCAAACCAATCAGTATCACATCACAGTTGACTTCCAGTTATCAGCTGCTCTTTTGTATGGAGGAGTCTCTGAGTGGAGGCAATACTGATAGCCTTCTTCTTACTAAATGGCAATGGCCAAAAAAAAAAGAACCCTCTAAAATTAGTTGCCAGCTGGGCTTTTCTTTGGTTTTGGGACTGCTCTTTGATAAGCAGTGGCCTTTCCTTCCCTATCTAGCCTGTGGCACCTTTAAACATCTGTTGCATTAAAGAGGTCACATCATGGATCACACTGGGCATTGGCTTTAAGGCCCACAATCTCTTAAAGAATGGCCTGTCCTATTACAGGGACAAAGGTATTTTCATTGATATTTTAGACTATTTTAGGAAGGTTTAGTGTTTTTTTTAATCAGTTTTCTAGGGAAGCACCGAAGAATGATGTGTTTTTCTGTCAAGTATAGGCCTCTTAACCATGGACCAAATAGATGCACAAATCAACATCCTTGGCAGCTCTGCGAATGTTTGTAACCACATCTATCCACTTCCAAGGAAGCTGCTTGTCTAAACTTTCATTCAGTGCCTTGAAAAAGCAAGGCAAATGGCACTGCTGTGTGTCAGTGATCTTCCGCTCATTCATCATTTTTTCGTTCATAGAGAACAGAGCGAGGCATGACATACGATGTTTGTTGAGATTGCAGCAGCTCCTGTACCATTAAATGCTTTCTAATAGCGTGTCTAGGGTAGCTCCTGGGCAGTGTGCCTTCCATCATCTCTCTGGCAACTGGCTGGCTTCAAAGGAAGGCTTACAAATTGTAAGACCTCTGACTACCACTCCACTTTTCCCTGTCAGCTGGAGCAGCTGAATAACTCCGGTAGGTAGGCTCATTTTGATGCCACTGACGAGGAAGGAAGTTGCAGGCACTGGTGCAAACATTTCAGGAGGCAGAGCTCATACCCAGCTGTGATGGATTCCTCAGAGCACAAAATGTGTTGCTGTTTCCTACACTTCTCTGCTGTAGATTTGGAAATACGGAACAACAGATTGGTGGACAGGAAAACTGGTTAAGATAGTCTGTAAACTTACTGACATTAAGGCCAATCTTCCTGAATAATGATTAACATACTTACAGCTGAAAGGGCACAGTTTCAGGTCTACTTTCAAGTGAAATGTCACTGTTTTGTGGTCTTTGGACAGATTGTTCTATGGGAATGTTTTTGCAGGCTGTTAGTAACCTACTGTCATTACTGCTAAGCGTTCTGCCCACGTGATGTGTAGCATATTTTCTCTTTAATGCGCTCTGTGGTTGTAGGCCTACTTGTTAAAAGATGTCACCTCTCTTGAGAAAAACAAATGAACAAAAAGTTTTAAAAATTTCTTTCAGCAGTGCAAATAATATTTCCCCCTATAATGCTACAAAGGACACCAAAGCCCAGAACAAGATTTGCTGATGTAGATTCCAGGACACCAAGACGTGATTAATACATCTCTCAACATGTCCCCTTTTACCTCCTAATGTTGGAACTATGCCTACACTGTTCTTCAGAGGAAATTTTACGACCATGTACCAAGCAGTAACCATCTAGCTCTTAATATTATCAAATATATATTTAAAGCAAATGAGTAACATCAAACTCTTTCCAAATAAATTTAAGAGTTTAATAAGTCTAATAAGAAAATTCCTATCTTTTACCACCAATGCAAAGCAGAAATGAACAGAGCACAGACAGCCGTTAATAAAAAGAAACCCTCATGTCTCAGTATTCCTCTAATAAACTTTTTTTTTTCATCTGGCATATTGTCTTCCATAACTTCTTGTTGCATTATCTTGTTTGGAAATTGAAATTCAAAACTATAAACACATACCATTCTAGAGCTGCAATGACCATGCAAGTAACCTGGCTAATGAGAAATTAGCCAAATTAGACGTGGTCTAAAAGGTGCTGCAATGAACTGTCTCATGTGCATGTGCATCTGTGCCATGGAGCCATGGTAAGGTATGTACTGCTGTAAATTTAAATGTCATTTCTCTTCCGTCCAGGTAGCAGAGTCATGTGCATTTGCAAAAGAGGACCTGTCTCTGTTTCCCACTGCTGCTGTGAACTGGCTTTTACATGTTGTAGCAGCAGCAGGCACGAAGCTGCACATATTTATGTATTTATGACTCTAATATCATGCTGGGCTGGTGCACACCAAATGATGCACAGACCTTTTCTGATTAGAGTGAGTTACTGGGAGCTGGGTAAAAATAGGACATGTAAAGTGTAGGTTGAAAGGAGTGAGCTAAAAAGTGAATAAATGTTTTTTTATGTATTTATGCATTTATGCAATTTGGTGCATGTTTGCTGTCATGCAAGACGGACAAGGACACACTTTTCATATGTACTACAGTAGACAAAATACAAATTGTCTGCTACGTTTATAAAGCCAACCTACAATACTGATTTCCTTTCATCTCAATTCATGATTCCTGACTTTTTAAAGATCAAGGATCTGGGCTCTCACTGAAAAATATAAAGCTGTCATTCAATAGAGCATGTTGGAAAACAGAGAACCATGAAGGGTCACAGTTCCTTCCCAACATGACTGTGTATTTGAAGTTGTCATGAAACATATTTGCAGATGCAGAGGAGCATAACTGCAGGGTGTTTGAAAATAATAGAAGTCTTCAAAATAATGATCAGAGGAATTAGGTATAACTACACCTGAAGAGCATCTAGGGATATGGAAACCTTGTTTATCTGTCTAGTTCAACTCATACATATGAAGCAGCCTACCTGGGTCCTGGATGGATCTCCTGAGAGGCGGAAAGCAAGAAGACTTCCCTCAGAGCACACAGCAACTACAACATCTGAAGATTTGGTTCTCTGTATGCAGCCTACAAGCTGCTGACAGAGACCTGCTTAAACTATACAGGACAGGAAAGAAGTGCCTGGAGTCAGGAATTCTCCACTGATCCACAAAACAGAGAGAATGTGGATACCATAATATCCAGCAGCAACTGGAATATCTATTTTATTCATGATGGAAGCTGCTGTTGGAATAACGTGTTTCAAAATTGAAACTGCCTGATTATATTATGAATAGGTTCCATGTGACCTACCATTAGGTTATCTATACATATGCTTTTTAGAAATGAAAGAGTCAGTCTTGGAAAGATTATGCTGCACTTTGAGTAGTTTACCTTTCAGTAGAGATTACAGAAAATAATTTGTGGAGTCCACAGAGACTGTGTATTACACAGTGCATAAGACAAAGAAATGGATAGCATTTAAATCAACAAAGGAAAATGTAGAGAGCTCATCTGGAAATAACAGGAGTTTATTTTCTTTTACACTATCTATTCCAAATTGAAGAAGAGGGAAGAAGCAAAGTGATAATTTTGAGGTATTAACTAACTGAGTAATGTGTGAAATGAAAAAGACTAAAAATCCTTCTAAATCTAAAATTTCAGTATTACTTGTAAGCCTCTAGTGTGCTAACCTGTGCATTTGTGTGAAAAATAGAGAGCAAGTTTAGGTATTAACACCACTTCCTAGGAATAGTAGTGGTGTGGAAGGAAACAGGAGACACAAGATGATGGACAGATTCCCCTTCTCTGAGGGGAGACCATGTGGTGAATGATCTGGCTGGAGGGAGCCTGTGCAAGGTTGTCCTTTCAGATATCCTGACATCAGAGCTGTAGGGCAGAACAGTAAGATCATGGTGGCCTTTCACAGCAAGCAAGTTTTTCAGGTAACTTCTCTGGAGTATTTGCAAGGATTCAGGATCACATACCCAAGAGCCAGCTGGAAAGCATATTGAGAATGTCTTCCTTTTTTTTTTTTTTTTTGACATAAGGGTCTTCTGCTGAGGGTCCTGGAGAAAGCTTTGTGAAAAATAGCTAGATACAGCCTGAGGTTGCCCTAAAGAATAGCTTGCCCTTTGTTCTCAGAAGTGACTGCTTTCCTCAGCATTGCACAAGCTGGGGGCATTGAAATCAGACAGTGGAACTCAGGGGAAAAACAGCTTTTTTGCGCCCTGATCTTTCAGATTGTGAGAAGCACAACCACTTCTGGGAACCAAAGCTTCTTCTTTGTATGTAAAGCCTGGCTTTCAGACCTAGGTTTTAATCATAAACACTACATAAGCCTGAAAAGAATCAATGGGACATTCTGCAGTTGCATGCTGCAGTTCTGGATAAAAGTGATATGATCACCTAAAGATCAGATATAAATATGAAATTGGCTTGAATGACTTCATCTTGTGCACTGGTGTGTTGAGAATATAGCCATCAATGATGACAGAATGTCCAGAAATTAAAAATTCAATTTAAAAGTTGCTTCAAAGCAGGGAAACTTCAAGATAAAATAGGTCTAACCACCTGATGCTACTGGTGGTTCACTGGCAGGACTATTTATGCTGGTTTTCTTATGTTTGTGTTTGCATTTTAAGAACTATAGGCAGTTGTACATAAAATGCATTCACAAGAAGGGTGTTGTTGCAGCTGCAAGGTCATGGCAGTCTAAGTCAACCAGAGCCAGAATGCCCCATCACCTTAGCTTGTACCACTGTGTCAACGTGTGCAGCTGCCTGGGAACCTGATTTTCCACTATATTCCATGATTTTACAGGAAAAAAACCCTTCTGCATAGAAAACAACAACAAAAGTTAATCTCTGTGGAACAGAGCAGGAGGTTACGAATGAAGGGAGCTCACAGCAATGTCCATGGTTCCATGTTTTCTATACCCATATCTTCGTATCTCTATTCTGGGTTGTGACCCCCTGCCTTGAAATTTTTGTTCATGGTGCCTGTGATGGAAAAAGACAAGAAGAACTAAAAGGAGGGGGGTAAAGGACAGAAGACACTCTATACCGCAGCACCTGTGCTAGGCTGAAACTCAGTAACTCCTCTGTTCTTTACAAAGTG
The DNA here is from genome assembly GCA_013398015.1 of Oreocharis arfaki. Classification (NCBI taxonomy): domain Eukaryota; kingdom Metazoa; phylum Chordata; class Aves; order Passeriformes; family Paramythiidae; genus Oreocharis; species Oreocharis arfaki. The sequence continues at coordinate 60,584 of VZRR01006238.1, read as the reverse complement.
GGACTGTCATAAAACTTTGCTGTCACCATGGGGCAACAGTAAAAAGCCAAACAAAGAGCTAGAGCACTGTAGTAATTACTGCTTCTACTGCTCATATTAACAACCAGAGCATGTAGATGGTCTCCTTCCCTTGCCAGAGACCAGGCAATAAATGAAATTTCAAAGGTCTGATGTGCAAAAAATCCCAAGGTCGCTCAGCCCCAGGAGGGTAAATGATAATAAGCTTTGCTATAAATAGCAATTTTGGTGACCTGTTGTTGCAATTCTGGGTGAGTTATCAGTGATGTATTTTCAAGTATTTGCCATTAAAAATATTATGCATCATATTGAACTTCACACTGTAGAGGTTGTAGCTCTTTTCCTTCCTTAGAGAAAGGGATGAGACACATCCCATCTAGCTGCAGCCACTATGAGGCATCTAGTTTAAGGTAGCTATTTAGGTTTCCCCTGTAATAAAGAGGGATTCGTCTTTATTATTTTAGTATCAAATTAATTGACTTCTGGAGGTGCCTATTTTCTCTTCAGTTAACTATGAAGGGAGCTTAAACAACTGTCCTTAAACCGAGGATCTGTATTTTAGAATGATAAAGTGTGAATTCCCTGACTGGGTTCAGTGATATCCCGTGTTAGTATAGTCATTAGGCATGACCTTATATCTTTCCCTACAGGGTTAATAAAATGAAGGATGATACTTGTGCTAGATATGGACATGTAAAAACCAAATGTTGCTAAATTTCACATGAGAAGAAAAGGACGAAATTATGGCAGACCCCAGGCAAACACAAAGACATTCAGTGAGCTTGGAAAGCACCACTGAATGGGTGCAGCCACATGAGCTGGTTCTCCTTTCCTCCATCAGCAAGGGTCAAGGTGTTATGTTTGTGTGGAGCACTGTTTGTAGTATTAAATATAAATGCAAGTGATGCAACAGGCAATCCTTGTTGTGCATCAGTTTCCAAGATTTAAAAATTGTCTTTAAAAGGAAGGTAAAAGTGCAGTATAATCTCATGATTCTGGGAGCTGAGTGAGGCTTTAAAAATAAAATTTCTGAGAGGAAGAAAAAGCAAGAAAAAGCCACAACATGACATATGACACCCTTATCTGCTGCCTCTCATTAATCTCAGGAATGCCAAGGACTGACCCTTCTCTCACAATAATATACATCAGTGTAATTCCACTGTAGTTGCCTTCATCTTTCTCCCAGAAATCCCAAGGGGATGGTTTACACTGCCACGAGTATGAGGCCTCTTCTTCTATTGATTACAAATTTTCTATCTCAGCAATATTATCTCAACAATTATTTCAGTGTAAATATTTCTTACTTTTTACAGCATAGGCAAGAAGAAGCTAATAAATGTGATGATTAATTCTTTGTCAGTCATAAACTATTTAAGTAAGGCATATTCTCTATTGGGTTTTCAGTGATACTGGATGAACATGAACCTGCATTTTTTAATAGCAATTTACTGCTAAACAAAGCCTCTTCTGACTTCAGTGTGGCTCATGAATAGCAAATTAATCAAATTTGGAACTGTTTTTTTTGTCTTTAAAATTATTTAATCAGACATACCTCATTTAGAAAGTAATTTAATAAGAGAGGTAAAGTAACAGTTAACACAGCTTCAGAGTTGAAGCAGATTGTTTAGATCAACTGGCTTATGAATCCAATATGCAGTATATAAAAATGCAGACCTATCACCCTGCTCTTCTTGGATCAATAACCTCAACAAGTTCCTAATAACACATTTCATATAAAGCATTCAGAGAGAAGTTTCTTATCATTTTGTTTTGTGAAAATAAATGTTTGCATTCAATACACAATTTTAATATATAATGTATCAAAAAGTCAGTATGGGTCAGATTAACAATAATTCACAAAATCTGAATCACTGATCTCACAGGAGCTACTCCAGCTCATTCCTGTGATGGATGTATCCCTAGACAATGCATTGTAGAAGAGGAAAAAATGCAACGTGAAAATCACTCTCTGTGGAGAAATTACTAGATAAGCAAAGGAATGAGCAATAACTCATCAGCACTTACTCCATAAGGACGTTTACTCCTGTTTGTGGGGCAGGGCAAAGATGCCTGGCCACCATGGTAATGTTGTCACAGGAAGAGAAAGGAAAGAGATGATAAGAAGATTTAGGTTTCCCAACAAGTGTTGTCATCACCCTCTAAAATGTATACTTTAAAAAGTGCAGTACAACTACTACAGCAAAGGTGCAAATAATGAAGAAAAGCCATACTTGTATGCCCACATTGAATTATTCATGCTGCTATGCAAAAACTTTCATGTTTCAGAAGGCACCAAGGAAGCACTCAGTTGGGATATAAGGTAGGCTTTTTTTTCAGTTGATAATTTTTATTACATAATTTAGGATTGCATTTATCTATCTTCAGCTGAGAGACTCATGATATTAACTCCTGTTGGGTTGCCCAAATGAGAACTCTAACATGAGTCAGTCGGGCACACAACGAAGACCTTACTAAAATGTGTAATGGCTCTCTTTTTGATATAACATGATGTTTGCATGAGGAATTATCACCCTCTCATCTCTCCCATACTCCCTACCAGCACTCCTGTGCTAACCTCACCCTCCCTGGCCTCTCTTCACATGTTCAGCATCATACCATGCTCCTCACCCTGTCACAAAATGCCTGCAGCTCTGCAAACTCTCTCCCACATCTCACTGAAGCTGCCCTTCTTCCTTCAGATCTGCTGGTGTCCTGTGTTCTGTCAGATCCTCAGACTCAAGGGAGCACAAACTACAATGCATCCCTGCTAAAGATGTGCTTTTTAGGTGGCGTTTTTAAAAATTCAGAAGGCTAAAAGGCACTGGCATTATGTATACCTGACAGGATACTGGCTGTTGGCTTCACCTCTGTTTACATGAAGAGGGCTGCAGTGGGGCAAGCCAAGCATCTGTCTAGTCTGCAACCCCCAGTTCAGCAGCAGACAACAGCAAACATACATGGAAAGGTAACATACAACAAAGACAATATTTTCTTAAAATGTTCTCATAGTTGTATCCTTGTAAATAAGATTTTTTACACTAAGAAGTAAAAGGACACAGGTTTTAGCTGTGGCCTGGTGGCCATGTGCCTGTTGCATCCCTGCATTTTCTTCCCTCTGGGAGTGCCCAGGACAGGATGCTGGCACCCCGTGTAGTCACTGTGGGACAAACAGCTTCTCCAGACTTTGGCTGGGAAGCAGGGAGGAGGAGGTAGGCTGTGATAAAACTTTATATAAAAATATCTCCAAAGAGAGCCAGTGCTGAGGAGAAAGAGATCCCTGGTCATCCTCACACTGCTCACAGCAAATACATCAGAACACTGATTACTTGTTGCAATCCCACTCCACCTTTTATGAGGAAGACTCAGGTCCTTGACCTTGGACCTGAGAGGGCCCTTGGAATGTTCTTCAGAGCATCAGAGAAAAGGAAAAGGAAGCGCTATCAATAAATCTTCATGTAAAGAATTTAAACTATATTACTCATGAGGTTTCTCTATATTAAATTCAGACTTAGAGTGCATGTTGTTGTAAATGCACTACTAATTTGGACTATTAGGCTGTTGAAATATTAATAATGCTGATGTTAAACTACTCCTTTATACCAATAACAAGGTTTGGAGTGTAAATATGTTCTGAGTGTAAGCACCTTCCAGTAAATCGTCAACCCTCTAGGGACTTCCTGAACCAGAACTCGTGTCTCTGGGGTTAGTAGCTGTGGATGGCTTGTTCTTACCATGACTTTTTCCAGTCACTTTTAAGATCCACACACATCAATTGCCTTGCAAAGTTGGACATACATTATAAGTTATCTCACAGGAATAAGCGAGCTGAACAAGGGCTTTGGGGAACATGTATTTTGTAGACCTGCTCTGCTTTATATTAAAGACAAGGAGAAATTCCCATATTCTCATTAAGTTTTGCAGAAAATTCTCCATAATTGTGAAGATGTGTGAGAACATATGACTGTGCATATTATTACAATATCCATACCAGCAGCTTCCTAATGTCCAACACTCTTCATCTGTGCTGTTCTTCAGCTCTGTGGGATGGTTTTGTAATGCACCTACAATTGGTAGCTGAAGTGCTCTTAGTTCAGTGCCTCGCAGGCAGCACCTTGCCTCAATATGTAGAAGCGAAGAGGTCAGCTTTGAACACGATCTGGAATTCCTAAAGGAGGAAACAATATTTGAGATCTCTGGCCTTGGTGTTCACCCTTGGCTCACAGGCACTACAGAATAGCACAAAAAAAATCTGTCAGATCAGCTAAACCTAAGAAACAAATCAGTTCAGGACTCACTGGGGACTCTTTCCTGGATTTGTACACTGCAAGAGAGCTTTACATCCACAGATTTGTTTGCTCGTGATGTTATTTCTCCCCCCACTTACAAATGAGTCAGGCATGACTCTGCTGTTAGAAAATCCAAACATGAATTGTGACTTCAGTAATTTGCTACTGAGTTGTGCCTCTGCCCTGAGCAATATGTATATACTCTCAAAGGCAGTGAATGAAATAAAACTGACACAAAAACTTGTCTGCAGTTCTTTCTGAAAGAAGAACTGGAAACTTCACTGCCCAGAAGACTTCAGAGACCCAGGACACTTCATCAAAATCATTATGAAAGTGTCTGTTTTCCCTGGGAGGCTGAAGAACATGATTTTCTGAAAAATCCGCTCTGTTCATTAGTGGAAAAAACAAACCCGACACCACCTTTAACAATTTTTGGAAGATACTTGCGTTCTGGTAGTACTGACTTAGCCCTTAGAGGAGCAGCATTTGTCTAATAGCTCATCTTTCCCCATTCTACGTGATGTTCAGTGGAATTATGTTCCTTCTTCTGTTTTCCACTGTATATACTCCCTTCCTTCCATTACTTCCCTGCCCTAGGCTGCCCATTCATTATGGCAACGATTCACTCTTATAGCAACAGACACAGTGGTGAAAGATGTTTTGGCACTGCTAACTGTTACCATTATGCAAGAAAACCAACAGTGTTTAGTTAATCTTGTTCAAGATAACAACAATCAACTGAATGCCAATATTAACTTTTCTGTTTTGGGAAGGCAGAAATGTTATTATGTATGTCCTTATTTCAGAAAAAAATCCTTATTTTGGACTTCCTGTGCCTTAAGTGTCTAAAGTGGAAGGTAAAATTGAAAAATGATCTGTTTCTTAACAGGAAAAATGTAATACAGTTCTTCTGGGAAATTAATACTGTGCTTATACCCCCTGTGGATAGGTGATCTAGAATTGCTTTGCAATTGCTAATGGTACAAAAATTCTCATTTGCGCTACAGGCTGGTGAGCAATCAAAGAATCATGGTCACATTGGCAGGAAGGGACCTTTAAAAGCTATTTAGTCCACTACAGCATTCAAAGCAAAAGTATCAGCAAGTCATTTTCAGGTCAGCTATGGCTTTGCTAGGCCAGTTCTTGAAAATCTTCAAGGTTTCCCACATTCCCAGGTAAGCGGTTCTTGTGCTGCACTGACCTCTCAGTGGAAAAGCTTTTCCTCAAGTTCCATCTAAAGTTCCCAAGACACAGCTGGTGCCCTTTGCACCCTGCTGTATCATCTGTGACTGCTATGCAGAATCTGGCTCCCGATCTTTGTGACTTTCCCTGAAGTATGGTCGGCAGCTGTCACATGGCTCCTTATTTTCCTCTCCTGCAGACTACAAAAGCTCAACTCCCTCTGACTGCAGACCCCTGACCATCCCAGCTAGTGAAAGGCTGTCAGCACCACTGCTTTGTTTGGTTCTCCTAAATTAATGAAATTACCTGCTAGTGAAACCTAGTGAGAAAAACAAACAAAAAAAACCCAAACAGAAATCCCCATCCAACTAGAAAACAAAGATTTAAAATCTTTTATAGAATAATCTCTCACACAAAATCAGAGGGATTTCTTGTTTTCATATGAAAACTGTGCTATATTGAACTTTGAGCCATCTCCGCACAAACAAGAACCTTCACAGTACTGTCTCCTGTAATAACTGAAACTGCAGTTTGCATTTAATGTTTTTTAGTAGTATTGAAAGAGTGCATCAGTTGCTATTGTCGTATTAAGTGCATTCAGCAACTCTGTCTAGCACAGCAGTACAACAATGTAATATACAGGATTCAGCATCTACTTGATATGTAACAAAAGACATACTCGCATGCAGGCAACCAACCATGTAATATAGGTTAAAAAGTGATAAACTCCAAAAGAACTGTGGGATAACAGATTCAAATATGCACAGAAATGACTGACTCAATTCCAGCACTGGCTTAGTAATCTCAAGCCATCCTGATACACCTTTTTTCTTCCCTAAAGAAGAGCACATAGAGTTCAAGCTGGTCTACCCCTCCAAGGCAGTGCATAACCAACCCATATCTCCACACTTCAGAAAGCTCTTTTGCACTAGCTGCAAGTATGTAACTCCAAACACCCTGACCCAGTCACAGGAACTGCAGCCCCAGAGTGCACTGCAGGGATAGTGAAGCCAGACTGAGGGCACATCCTTGTCACCAGCTCGCAGAACACCCAGGAGAAATGAAGGAGTGGAGCTCTTGGATGCTGTTTACCCAGGAAAAGCTCTGGCAGTACCAAGACAAACAAGAGGGCACAGCACTCAAGGTCACTGCATCCATCCCCTACCTTTCTCTTCCCACTGGCATGCAGAAGCACTGCGCTGTCTTGTCCAGTACCACTGTCCAGTCTTGCAATGCTGCCCAGCTTCCCATCTTTAAGTAATGCAGGGTGGCCCCCTTTAGCCATCCTTCCAATAATTTTGTGGCTGCTGTACAGTTATTCCACATTTATTTACTCAAGAACAATATTCTCTATAAAAACCTGTCTGATTACATGAAAAGCAATGTGTGGAGGGATTTCAAAAGCTGGTCTTTCCAGCTGTGTGCAATGAGCCTTGAGAAGTTTGGTTTCCTTCAGACATGAAACATGGTTCTCCACTGCTGGGAAGGGTAGAAAACAGCTTGCCTTTTAAGGATTGCTGAATCTGCATAAAAGAAACACAAACCATCACTAAAGACATAAGGAAAAAAGAAAAGTTAGCATTGGATAGCGTATCCATTGATGAAGATTCTGTTGAAACCAAGACACAAGTTCTCACTGGAGACTATCCACTTTCTGATATGAAGAAAACACCCTGGGACATCCAACAAACGATTTCTAGAGCTTTCATCTGTTTCGAAAATTCCTTCTGAAAAAGTAAAGGAAGACTGTGAGCTGAGATTTCTTAATCCCTGTGTGAGGAAACCTTATCAAAACGGTATTTGTTCTGTAGGAGGGAAGGGAAAGAAGAGAGAACCTACTAAACGAAGTGAAGGCAGGAGCATAGATTTATATTGCAAGACTTTTGAAACTTGTTTTCAAATTCTGAATTTTGTCTGCTGTTCAAAACAAGAAAATAATTTCCTCTTGTCTCGGTGGAATCCAGAAATAATGGCAATCTGCTGCCTGCTGCTGCTTACTTCAATGGCACCTTCTAACAGCAACTCCCTTTAAGGAAAGCTATCTTTTATCTCTGAGCAGGGAAGAAAATAAGTTCATTAGCACATTTTCTTTGTACACCAGGGATGCTCTTCTGTGTCAGTCCAGAATGTGGTGAGAGGCACAGTTCCCGGGACTTAAGGGTTGTCCAGTTTAATTTTCTCTTCCCTTGTGATTAGGAAATAATCTTAAAAGTGAGGATACAGCAGGCCAAAAAGGGCAGAAATGACAGAAGTGGAGCTTTGTGTTCAGTCTTTGAGAGCTTTATTGCACACAAGATTTGGAGACTACTTGTTTGCTATTAGTTTGACCTTTTTACCTTATTTAGTTTTTGTTCATGGCTTTCTCTTCATCTTGACAGATCTTAGTGTCATCAGGATTTTTTTTTCCTACGAATTTTGCTACCAATACAAACAACCTTCATTGAAAAAGTATACTAATGTTAATTATAACCCAGCTAGAAAACAGTCCCTAAAAGACAAAAATGATGAAGGCTTGATAAAAACTAGAACCGTCTGCATTTTTCACATATAACTTTTTTTCTAAGATGGTGGAAAACACTGGCTTATAGCAATATTCTGCCACCTCCCAATAACCATAGCAGGCCTGTGACTTCTTTAAATTGGTGTCACAGCCATCTTACCCCGTTCTCAGGCAATTAAACACCAGAGTGCTCGGCTCCTTTTCTCACAGAAGAATTTGTCGGGGGCTCTTTCTAATTTCATAAAGTTCCTCTAGTCTGGCTGTAATTCAATGAATTATTGGCTAGGGGACAATTACTGAAGCTCATCATGACAACATTTTTCATCAAATTAAGCAGTGTTGCTGAGAGGCGAAAAAGTTGTACTTCCAAGACAATGCACCTGCAGAGAATTAGCTGATAAATGATTTACAGACATGTGGCTGAAAACATTAATGGGGAACCATACTTTTTAAATGAACTTGGGTTTTTTTTCCAACAAACTCTAAATGTCTCCTCTGTGATCTTAAATATTTGGCTGTTCAAAGATGCAACACTACACTTTGTGCCATGGGAAGCAAATTGCTCAGACATTTTTCCCTCTTGCATGCTGTTTGATGGTTCTCCTCCCTGTTATTTTGTCACTGACACTAGCATTCACAAATAAGTCATCATGGCTAGTGATTCCCTTCCATTACCACAGAAAAAGTGGGAGCATATAACTACCTGCCCAAAAAGTAGTTTGTGCCTTTTGGCACAACCAATGTCTGTGCTGTTTAAACATCCCTACTACAAGTAGTGTTAGCTATACTCTGCAGGTTTATGATGATTATTTTATATTTATACTACAGTAACAGTAAAAGATACCAGGATGTAACTGCCAGACCCTCAGAAGTATAATTTGGGTGTATAACTCCTGGGCTTTGGTTGCTGTGCAGTGTCTGAAAGCTGCAGATGGAAGAGGTAGTCGGGCATCAAATTACACTGTTTCCTATAGCTCCCTTGATTCCTTTGTTGCAGCTTTGGGGAAGTACAGGGTGAGTAAAGGAGGAGCCTGCAGGAATAAAAAGAACGTGGGAGCAAGCAGAATGGTGCCATGGAGAAATGTACTTTATCCCCCAGTCTCCTGCTGGAGAATTCCTACATGATGCTCATTACTAAACTTTCCAAAGTATTAAGTTTCTGGTACCCAAAGTCAAGCACAGAAAGGGCTGGGTTTGCTGAAATGTCAAGTCTCTGAGAACAGTGACTGAGAAATCTTGGGGCTGTGCAATGAACTGCTTTGAGAAAATAAGGAAGAAGAAAGTGATGAAACTCTGCCAGGTGGTTTTATAGTCATTCCTGAGTGCAGAAGAATGCAAACAGAAGGCTTTGTGGAAGTGTTTGGAAAGCAGTGTGGTCTAGAATAGTCTGGGAGGCAATAAATATTTTGGACTGCTTTTCTGTGTCTCTACCCCAGACCTCAAAATGGATCCAGCTAGGACTGGATCTCCTCTGTAAGATTCTCTCTTTCTCACCCCCATCCTCACCTTTTCATCTTCTGGGTGCATCTTTACTTTCCCCTCACCATCTTAATTTATTTCCCTTTGCTTCCTTTCACCTAGTGCCTCCTAATTCTCCTCTTTAATCTTTTTTCTGCAATGTTATTTACACTGTACTCCACACCCTTCCTCTCTCCACATCACAGCTTGGAGTAGCATCAAATTCAGTAATTGTCAGGAAAGTTTTGATCATTCTCTGAGTCCCTATTATGTGCAGTCCCCTTGCTGAGATAAATCAAGCTCAATTGTCTCAAATTTTCTTCTTTCAGTGGGAGCATGTAGTATGCCTGGTATCCAGATGTCGAACCTGAATCTTTCCTCCTGAGTTTAAACCTATTACTTTATCCCCCTGCCTATTACAGACGTAGAGAAGAGCTTATTCACTTGCTTTTCGCAGCAACATCTTTACACATCCAAAGACTGTTATTACTTCTCTCCTTGAGATTTTCCTCCCTGGATTAAATAACCTCAGCTGACTTAACTTTTCCCCGAAGGTGATGTTTTATAGTGCTCTCATTGTTCTCTCTGCAATGCCTTTTTGCACAGCCTTTTTGAAGCATGTCATCAAAAGTGGACATAGTTGTCCTGCTGAGACCCTGGCAATGCTGACTGCAGTGGAATTCAGTCTTTTCAGCTATAATCCCTTCTTTCTCTACCCATATATAGAGATACAAAAATATAAATTATCTTTCAGTATAGAGGGTTTAGTGCTGCTTTTTTTTTTCAGCAATAAGATGACATTGCTGACTTACATTCTTCACTGTAATTTTTTCCCCACAGAATGATTTCTTGCCTATTCTTACTCTTGCTATGTTAACATAAAGGACTGTTCCTGACTATTGCTTCTTACTGCAGAATGGTAAGCAGTCTTCTTTGAAGAATATTCATCCAATTCAACAAAATTATCCAGAATCCTATGCTTGCTCTTTAAGGTCCTTCCTAGTATGACACCAACTGCAGATTCAGTAGTCATACTTTCCCTTCTGTTGCTTCCACTGTCCCACTTTCTGTCCTCAAACTTCCTGACTCAGGTTAATCATGAAAATTTTATGAAACACTGTACGCAGATCAACCCTTACTGGAATGTTGCTTCGCATAGCTCCCATTCTGATAGTGTCTTATTTTCTAGATGTTTTTTTCCCCAGATAAAATTAATTCATGTAGAAGTTCATGCTTCTATAACTTAATGGAAGGCAATGCCTGTTGAAATACAAGATTCATGAAATACGAAGCTTCCTTCATATACAAAAGACTTGTAATTCTGGATGGACTTAGAAGTCCATTTTGGATGTACCACTTCACCTCATTATCTTCTAGGTTCTTACGTACAATTTGCTTGATTATTTGCTCCTCTATTCTTCTGTGAGTGAAGTCTCTGCTGCAGATGTGTTAGCGTAGGTGTCCTTTGTTCATAGAATCAGTATTTCTGACACTGTTAGTATTTATTAGTACTGGAACACTAATAAATTCATAGTGATGAAGAATCAGTATTTCTGACACTGTTAGTATTTATTAGTACTGGAACACGCTGCCCAGGGAAGTTGTGGAGCCACCATCCCTGGAGACATTTAAAAGATGTTTTGATGTGATACTTGGTGGTCTGGTTTAGTGGTGGACTTGGCTATGTCAAATTAATGGTTGGACTTAATAATTTTAGAGGTCTTTTCCAACCTAGAAGATTCTGTGGATCTATTAATGAATGCCATTTCTTGTACAAAGACCCACAAAACCAACAGAGACACAAATGAAGGAAGTAAGTAGCTTTGGCAGCTGACATCTGCTGTGTTTGTGGTTTACTACGTAACGTGCATTATGTTACCCCACAGCCTTGCCCTGGCTGCTGCAGTCCGAGTCAGAAGAACCCTCTGGATGGAGCAAAAGATTGTTCTTTCCCTGGAAGCCACTGAGCAATGCCAGGGGAAGTGTCGTGGGTCAAGATGGGTCCAGCTGAAAGGAGGCCAGGAGCAGGCAGTCAGGGAGCAAGGAGCCTGAAGTTTCTTCATGGCACCTGTCATATCCCAAGGGTATATTAGGAGCATGGGTGACATATACTTGCACATCTTCTGCCCTGTTGAATTTAAAAAGTTAGAAGAAGGGTTAGGAAAACGGTAAGCTCCATGTGCACAGCTCTTCTGTGTTTGACAGAGTCCTGGTTCTCACCAGGGCCAATTTTTGCAGTAGCCAGGAGGGACATGGCCAGGACCTGGAGGTTATTCTGTACTACCTCACATCACTGCTGGGGCAGGGGAAGGGGTCACGTCCGGTCAAGTAAGTGTGGCAAAGGGAGTGGTCAGGTGCCACCAGTTCTGACCAATTGTGTGTGAATCATCTGCCTATCCTGTACACTTTGTTACTGTTATTGTAGCTTTTACTGTTTGCTTTCTTATCTTATTGCTGTTCCCAGTAAATTGGTCTTACCTCAGTCTGTGATCTTTACCTTTTGTGCCTCCAATTCTCATGTCCATCCTGCAGTGGGAAGGGGAATGGGGCAGGGCAAGGGGAAGTGAGCAAGCAGTGCACAGTTTGGAGTGTTTTGGTGGGAATACTAAATCAGAGAATACCATTCCTAAACTTTGAAAGAAAGATTGACACACACCAAAAAAAAAGAAAGATGAGGGGGAGTTTCCTAGCTGAAGGGATAACAATATTTCCTTTTCTTTCACTGGGTTTGTGTGATTTGTACTCACATTCTCTTAGGTTTATTTTTTTTACTCTTAAGTTGCTTTGAGACCTTCATATATGGATGCCTACTAAATAAAACAGTAGGTACAAGGACATAAATTCACTGTTAAACTGCAACAAGGATCTCATAGCTTTTTGCTAGGCAGGTCTTTTCTCCAAGAGGATTTCCTAGAGTCTGTGAGCAAAGATTTGTGCAGCAAGGCAAAATCCAGGCAACTCGAAGAGTGCTAAAAATGTGGCCCCTAAGCAATAAGCACAACAAGAAAACCTCAGTACCTAAGCCAAGAAATGAGATCTCTCTGATATCATTTGTACTGCTGCTCAAATCTTTCTGATCAGTGACAGACCAGAAAAACCTCAGTCCTACAAACTGATGCTCTTGAAAGACCCTGGGCCATGCTGAGCTTCCTCAAATACTGTAGCTTTCGTAATCACAAGACAATTCTCCACTTATGATGAAGTAGAATTTACTGTGTACGAAGGCATTTTCAAAACATAATCGTAGAATGATTTGGGTGGGAAGGGATCTTAAAAGAACATCTTGTTCGAACGCTACTGCCATGGGCAGGGAACCTACCCCTAGACCATGTTACTCAGAGCCCCATCCAACCTGACCATCTCCAGGGATGGGGCATCCACAACTTCTCTGGCCACTTCTTTCAGTGCCTCACCACCCCTCCAGCAAAAAATTTCTTCCCAGTATCTAATCTAAAACAACACTCGTTCAGTTTAAAGCCATTGCCACTTGTCCTATCACTACATGCTGTAAGAGACTTAAAGATCACTATTGCCTTAAACATTATCAAGGCCACAGAAGGAATTTGCTGTAAGATAAAACACCACAGCAGGAACTTCAGATAAGCACAGAGGAGAGGAACGTGCAACAGGAAGGCGCTAATTCCAGGCCCAGCAGAGGTGAGCTTTGCTTAGCACCTCCTAGTCAATGCATCCAGACAAAAATTCTCACTGTGACAGACTGGGAAAGGAAGAAACTGCTCACACACATGCCATGCCAAGTTATGGGAATGGCATCTACACCCTGTGGATATGGAACTTGGAGTGTATAAAGGTGATACCCCTGAAGAATAACTCGGGGACCCCCACCACTGAGAAGGGCAGAAGAAGAAAGACCAACAGGATATCGTCTGGATCCATGGGTGGTGATACCTTTCTGCTTAATCTGTATTTCTCACTCTCTTTCTCCCCCAAACCCTCCTTTCCTATTTCTTTCTATCTCTCTACTTCACATTCGCTGCTAAAAAAAAATCCATATTATTGACTTTGACATATGGTCTAGTTTGTACCTTAATTTGGGCAGCGGCATCTCTTAATAATCGGATCATAACAACGGCCCTTGTGAAATGTCCCTCTCCAGCTTTCTTGTAGGCTCTTTTAGGCACTGGAAGGTGCCCAAAGTTCCCTCTGGAGACTTCTTTTCTCCAGACAGAACAACCCCAACTCTCTCAGTCTGTCTTCACAGGAGAGGTACTCCAGCCTTCTGATCATCTTCGTGGCCTTCCTTTGGGCTCGCTCCAGCAGGTCCACGCCCTTCTTATATTGGGGAACCAGGGCTGGATGTAGCACTCCAGGTGGGATGTCACCAGAGCAGAGTAAAATTTCCATTTTGAAACCTCTGAAAACTACAGCAAATAGACCAACTCAATGGGAAATTTTACATTCTAAGCTTTACATTTAATAAGACCTACTCATTGATATCCTTGAATATATTGCTTTTAGGGTCATAGCACCTGAGACCATCTGTCACTTTGACTTACAGCTCTGATAATTACTTCATTATAGAGGCTTTAGTGTCTTAAAAGGGAGGAACTAATCCTTTCAAGAGGAAATATCCTTCCACACAGAAAGTCCAGCAAGTCTCTAAGTTCTCATTACGGGTATTTTCTGCAGAAGAGAATTTTGCACATTGGCCTGAAGCTGCCTCAGCTGTACACTTCTGGTCCCTAGCACCCTCTATCAGGAAAAGGGCATCTGAGAGTGAAAATGATGATCTCATTCTGGTTGTAGATTAGCTTGAAACAAGATTTCACTAAGTCATGAGTGCTAGAGGGTTTCTCTGGGTTATTGCAGTCATGACTCGTGTGTGTACTGCAGGATGTAGATTGTTCTACACAGGCTCCCAGGCATTAGCTAGGCTACAGAAAGTAATCTTTTTGGCAGAAGCAGCCTTTGTTGATTGCAAAAACTGTAAATGCCAGGGGCTACTCCAACTAAACAGCATATTTCATCCTTTCAAGTCCTGAGAGTGCAGGCAGGCTTGGTCAGACCTCTGTGACTTATTTTATCTCAAATAAGGAAGCACTCAGCACAGTGCTGTTGAGCTGGCTACTATTTCCTATGTCAAACTATTCCCGCAAAAGAATTCCCATCAGAAAAGAAGACTTTGTCACTACAGTATAATACTTTTATCTTTAAAGTATTACTTCAGCTATAAAATAAATTATTTTTAGGTTACAGAGCACTTCAACTTTGTCTCTTAATGATTTTGATGCATGGGAGTGATTTTAGAAAGCCTTAATATCAGATTAGTTCTTCTAGCACATATGTGTCTGCCTTCAATTAATGTATGCACAACGTACTAAATATCCAACTTATGATATGTTACAAAATAATTTAATTGCAATATTTAAGAATTACCAAATATCTGACCGATTTTTCTTAATAACTGATCAAGGCTGAAAACAAAAGCCATTTAGATGCTGGAGACAGAACAAGTTAGTAATTACTCTATGTTCCTTCCTTCTCTGGCAAGACACTTTTCCTTTTTTTTGCTTTTTTTACACTAATTATGGATGTTACTAGGATATTGTATATTTAGTGTCAGGATTTGGTTATACTGTGGGCTTTGCTATCCTGGGTGAGCCATATCAATCTATGTATGCTATTATTTTTGTTTTACATGCCTAGCCTGAGAATACTATGCCAAGTAAATAAGGAAACAATGGAAGCTTCAAAGTCATAGAGCGGTTTAGCCTGTTCAACACATCAACACATTGAGGTTTTTCACTACATTTCACAAACTGCAATTAATATTAGGATAATGATTACTGATTAACTAAAAATATGCCATCATGTTTACTCTGCTAAATGGTTCAGGACCAGACTGGGAAGTCATTACCCATTAATGGTAAGTCAATGGAGGAAAAGGAAAACTTCACAACTGTTCTGTTCCATCCACTCATCTTTCATCTGTTCTTTCTCAGCCTCGGCTAATTCAGAAACCTGTTTCATGGGTCAGGTCCTCAGCATAAATGGGGCTCTTCGTAAGTTCCTTAAAATCACACCCACACACCCACACACACCCACACACACACACAAACACACACTCTCACTCACTCACAGAGGAGAAGAGTAGAGCAGAAGGTTGAATAACTGCAAAACCAGAATAATTATTTCCCAGTCCTTATTAATACAAGAGTCACGTCATTCTCATTTTGGCCTTTGCATGTCAGGGGAAATTACATGACACTCTCAGCAGACTACTGTACCGAATTTCCAGATACAAAAGCAAATCATGCAGCAACGACTGAGAGCCCAGTACAAACACATGCAGAAGGTGAAGAGCATTCTGAGGGAGCTGTGTCTTCACATGATAATTATTCAGGCCTCTTAAGCAACTATATACACCTTCCACTGCTAAGGTGATCAACAGCTGGGCCGATCCATCTAAAAAATGTCTGCTTACCAGAGAATGTCTGTCTCTGTCAGTATATTCATACCCTATTTACCTTAGTGGCAGAAAAAAGTACACTTCAAAAGCCTTTACATGCATCATAAATAAACTAAAACTTGCTTCTTTTTAGAAGCCTGAATATGTTGTTACATCCTAACATCAATGAATCTAATCATGGGGTGTGGTAATAATACAAACTGGAACAGTTCTCAAATTTCAGCTTGACTTGGACAATACAAACAGAATTAATTCTGAACTATACATGTGCAGCTACTGCCCATGTTCTTAAACAATCCAGCATTCAGAAGACAGACTTAACTGTAAGGACACAACTGGAACATCCAAAGATTTTAAGTATGTGTATAAAAGTAAGAGTCAAATACATGTGAAATATCACATAGTAAAATCCTTTGTGTTTAATTTGCAATGTCGACCTGCACATCTTAGGCATAATGAATCAATTCCTGTTTGTCCCCTTATGTAGTAAGATCTTTATTACTTTTGGCAGCAGCCTGGCTACCCACTGCATTTTTTTCAGTGAAGTCCTAAAATCGGGGAGAGAAAACAATCCATTAATGCAGTCATTGCATCGTAATGTGAGTCTCCGATCGCAGTCTAGACGAGGAGCAGTAGCTGGAGAGAGGTTACATCAGGTCAGTCATTTGGGCTCTTTGCTCAAAGTGTTGGGCTAAACAGCTGTTCATGGGACTACTCACAAACAAGACTGTAAAAAGAAGACATTCAAAAGGTAATCTGCATTCTATTTTAGAAACAAAACTAAATCCCCCAATTTTGAATAATCTGCACTGCTCATTATGAAGCCTTTGCTCTGGTAGTAGTCTCAAAGTTAATTACCTTTTTTTATTCCAGTTTTTCACACATCATTTCAACTATAGTGTTAGTAATTTTATCTTTGATGCTTATTTTAGCTGCTCACCAGTTACAACAGCCATCTTCTGGGGATTGTGAGATCTGGCTGGAAATTATAACTCTACAGGCTGACTGCTCAGAAAGCAGTCAAAGAATGTAGCGTTAGGCTATGTTCTTGGCAGGGATTTTTCAATAGGTTTTGACTTAGGTTGGGCTAAACATTTCACTCCCTTTCCTCGATTGGAGCCAACACTTTTATGATTAGATGCCTTAAGGAACTGTGCTATGATGGAAAAAAAAAAAAGTGTGGTTCTTTGAAAAACAGAAATGAAAAAAAACCCCGTCATGTTGGCTGAGACTCATTAATAGCTCTACTTTTCAATTTTTTATAACTTCGCTGTGTGTTTTGGGAAAATGGGACATGAGGGGAAAAAAAGCATCAAGGCAAAGCTAGTGGCACTATATCCAGTGCCTCCTTTTTAGATTAACAAGTTTGTTGTGACAACATAATGAAAAGTTTATACTGAGATCAGAACATCTTGGCCTCTAGTTGTCTGAACACTGATGCACTAAAAATCACGCACTGAATTTACAAGATACATGTGCTAAAAATATAAGATAGATTGCAAAACACAACAATACAATAAACTCAACTGGATTGCAAGATTTCCGTGTAGATTTATGTAAGCAAGAACCTCCATTAAACCAAAGCCTTATATGGTCTCTACCATGAGTATCTAGAAATTTTTAAACTAGGCTACATTTTTTGTCATCTGAGGACCTTCCAGTAGAGCACGAAGCAATTTCACTAACATCTGTCTGTCACAACTTTTTTTCTCATCCCCTTAAATCTTGCACACTGGAGTCATGAAGCCATCAATGAGGCAGAATACAGAAGTTTTTTCAGGCTTGGTTTCTCTGTGTAATCCATGGAGACAGAGAGATACATGCCTAAAGAATCCACACAAGCCAGCAGGCTGGCTCTGCCACGCAGATAGCTTACCTAACCAAAAAGGAAGAAAAAAAAGAAAAAAAAAAGAAAAAAAAACCCCAAAAGAAATAAAAGAAAAAAAAGTGGGATCTTCTGGTTCAGCTTTCTCTTGATATATCTCTTATGAAGGAAAATGTTTTGACCATCTGGCTCCAGAAATCCCAAAAGAAGTACAAGCCTTCCCAAAACAAAGTGTGTTGCATTGGAGATGAGGGCTGTGTAAAAAAATATATTTTGCCATAGCAACATTTTTGCACCTTTTTCTGGGGAAGAAGATGGAGTATTCATATTTTTTGGGTGTACCGCAGATTTGAAGTCACCAGCCTACAGCATTCTGGTTTAAAACACTGTGAAGCAGATTCTGTTTCTTCTGTTACACTAGGTCTACTTCATGTAGAACTACCAGAGAGAGAACAAACATGCCTCTAACATACTGATTTGACTACCTGCTTGGGCAGAAAAACATGCAGGTCACTATCCAGATTGTGCTGAGATGCAGTTGAAGCTACGTCTTTTGAATCCTGGTCAAGTGCCCCAGTGAACACATCTCCTACATGTCCAATATTTTAAGTATGTCTTCTTCCCTCCTGATAATATATGCTGAACCCAAAAGTTTTTAGACAACATTCATAGTCTTTTTCCTAAGAAGGCTCTTTGAATAATCTTCCGTATGTTAGCCTCTCCTTTTCTCATAATTCCAATAGACCTTCTTTCTAGCATCAGTTCCAGATTGAATTAAATTTTCTCTACCACAGGTAAGCAAAAGTGAGACATTATCAACAGAAGTGTTTTCTCCTGATGTGAATCTATTCTTTAGATGGAGGATCAGTACCTCGTTTATCTCCAGTTGGAACGTGCTGCAAACATTGAACTGGATGTCTTTTAGCTGGGGCATCTCCAATGTCATCTCTTTTGCAAAAGGTTTCCAGAATGGATAAAGTTTCAGTGTGGTTGTGATTTGCTTTGTGCACCTGCTAGGATTCAAGAAAATAAAAATATGAATTATGTTAGAGGAAGGACAGGTATTTGTAACAATTTTTGGTAAAACTCGTACCAGAAGTATGTCTTTCATTAACAATGTTTTATTCTTCCTTGTTGTAGCATTTTCTATAGGTTATATCAGGTATTTTTCAATTGAGATAAAATAAAACCCAATCATCTTACTTCTCACATATGTTTTCTTCTACCACATGCTACAGTTTTGTTCTGCCTGTCTTCCCCACCTCTCTGTTGATCATTATGCTTTTTTATGGCTCTTACCTTAGCTTTGTCCAATCCTGCAAGCACTCCTCCATCTGCTTGACATTAGGGCCCTCCTGAAGTAGAAACATAAATCCCAATGTGGCTAAAGCATTAGACTAGAAATATTTTTAGGATATAGGATGCATTTCTGCTTCATAAGCCTTCCCACAAAGTTGAGCCTCACTCCACCTTGAATGCCTGCATGTGATTGAAAAATAAATTGTTTTCGAAATAACCTCAAAAGAAGATAGAATTCTTGCCTGCTTCCTGATATAGGAACTGCTTTTCTAAGTTACCAAGCAGAGCGCCTGATAAAAGTAGCTGGTTCTCACCATGTTGAATGGGGAAAGCAGGAAATTTAACAAATTGGACTTGCTCTAAAAAAAGTTTCATATAGATGCATTGAAAATGAGGAAAAGATTTTAAAGATTAATGTTTATACAAACAGCAAATAACTACTGGAAAACTTTAAAATGCTTTTAACAAAAATAAAAATGTATATGTCTTTCAGCAAACATAAAGATCGGTTAAAAGAAATTCATCTGTGTTTGCTGTTTCAAAACATTTAGGAAGATGTTGATTCCAGAGATGCATCAAGCATCTCCCTAACGTAACTACTCCTCAGTGCAAAACTAGCCCCATGGGGGGTATGGATTACTATTTTCATTTGTCAACAGTTAAAACACTTGAATAGTGGGAGCAATAGTAATTGTAGTATTCCCATGTCTTGTAGTTAGCAAAATGCAGGACTTGTTGGAATACTATTGTGCAAAATTTGTGTATTAACTGTAAGAAAAAAATCTAAAGACCTCTTCAAATACTACTTTAATTTCTCTACGCTCCTTGTAGACTGGAAAATTATCTAGACAGAGTAAGGAGTTTTGCTCTTACAGAAGTTCATTAATGACCTTTTCTCAGTACTGTTAAATATAGGGTAAAATTTTAATCACTAAAGCAAAATTCTGTCCTCTCTGCCAGGTGCACCCCTGCCCCTGAGCCTTTCTTCTGCTCACACTGTGTGCTGAAATTAAAAGATATTTGCTGCTAAAAACAAAACAAATAGACAAAAAAAAAAAAAGAAAAAAGATAATTTTTCTGCTGTGACAAATCACAAAGATCACTTAAATGCATATTAGTGGCTTCTGCCTTTAAAATCAGAGTCCATTTAAACTGGGATAAAAAGGGTGCTGCAGTTAAGATAGACCTCTGGGAAATATTTCAACTCTCTATAAATAAGCGCTTTGTCACTTTGTGGCTTTTTTAGTACTCTTCAGAGTCTTCTATGCAGTCTATCTCTGTGACACCTCTATACAGGGTAATAGAGAAAAATGGTCATTCTACGAATAAACTTCTTCTACACCAACTTTTATTTTATTTCTCCTTAGTCAAGAATAAACCTTCACTTGAAGTTGTCAGATGTGATTATTGATCTGAGCCTGACAGCATAACTCTAGACAACAGTACAGGAATAACCAAAAAGCTGAGTCATTCTTTTCCCCCGCTTTTAATTTAAATTGGATTTTAAACAAGGATAGCAAAGATTGGAGAAAAATGTAGCCAGCTACTGAAGTTAAAGCATATTATCAAAGTGGCATCATGCTGTTTATGGCTTAGAATCCTGGGAGATCTGCAGGAACAGTAGCAGACATGTAGCTGTAGACCTCTCTCTACACCTAGAAGATTTGACATACTGTGCTGATTGAGGAAAGACAAAATGACAAAAGACACTAAAGAGGAGCAAAGTCAGAGGACTGACAGTCTTGAACAAGGTCTTGTAGGAGCATTTTTCACCATGATCTAGTGACTTGTCCTGGACATTGGAGGAGGCAGATGCCCCTTCCCTACCTTCTCTAATTTCTTGCACTACTAAAATTCTGTGTTCTGAAAGTTTTGTTGATGAGCTTGTGTGGCAGGCTGTAGTCTTGTTTTGACATATGTTCCTCTGTACCACAGAAAATATTTCTGCAAGTTTAGAATAGTGAAGAAAGACACAACTTTTTTGAAAGCACTGTGGATGGCCTGGAAGCTTATTTATTAACCAAAATTTTTATTGCAACTACTGCAAATTCCAAAGCTTTCAATCCACTGAGTTCTGAGGGAATTTGCTTGACTAGAATAAATGATGACTGTTGAGTAAAGATATAATATAGATCCTGCACTTCCAACCTGAGGCAGAGATGGCTTGAGGCTTTGCAGAAAGAGAGTCATAAAATCATAGAATAGTTTATGTTGGAAAAAGACTGCATAGATAGTTGAGTCCAACCATGAACCCAGCACTGCTAAGTCCACAGCAAAACCATGTCCCTAAAAGACATATCTTTTAAATATCCCCAGGGATGGTGACTCCACCACTTCCCTGGGCAGCCTTTCCCATTACCTGATCATCTCTTCAGTGAATAAATTTTCCCTAACATGCAATCTAAACCTTCCCTGGTGCAACTTGAGGCAGTTCCCTCTCATCCTGTCACTCGTTACTTGTGAGAAGAGGCCAACCCCCCCCTCATTCCACCCTCCTTTCAGGGAGTTGTAGAGAGCAATAAGGCCCCCCCTGAGCCTCCATTTCTCTGGGATAAAGAAACCCAGCTCCCTCAGCCACTCTTCATCAGATTATGCTCCAGACCCTTCACCAGCCCTGTTGACCTTCTCTGGACACCCTCCAGCAGATCAACACTCCAGCCCAGTCATCTGAGAATGGGTGTCATTTGAGAACTTGGTGTCATCTGAGAACTAATGGAGGGTGTACTCAATTCCCTCATCCAGATCATTTGTAAAGATATCTGTAAATAGGTCGGGCCATAACACAGCCCTGGGGGACACCACTAGTGCCTGACTGACAACCTGATTTAACTCCATTCACCACCACTCTCTAGTGGCCATCCAGCCAATTTTTCACCCAGTGAAGAGTGCACATCCAAGCCATGAACAGGCACTTTCTCCAGGAGAATGCTATGGGAAACGGTGTCAAAGTACCAAAGTTCAGGTAGAAAACACCCACAGTTTTTCCCTCATCCATTAAGCACATCACCTTGCCACAAAAGGAGATCACATTGGTCAAGCAGGACCTGCCTTTCCTAAACCCACGCTGGCTGGGCCTGATCGCCTGGTTGTCCTGTACGTGCCGTGGGATGGCACTCAAGATGATCTGCTCCATGACATTTCCCTGCACCAAGGTTAGGCTGACAGGCCTGTAGTTCCCCAGATCCTCCTCCTGACACTTCTTATGTGTCACATTTTCTAACCTCCAGGCATCTGGGACCTTCCCAATCAGTCAGGACTGCTGGTAAATGATGAAAAGTGTCTTGTTGACCCCTTCCACCAGATCCCTCAGTACCCTTGAGTGGAGCCCATCTGGCCCTAGAGACCTATGTATTTCTAAGTGGTGCAGCAGATCACTGATCATTTCCCCTCGGATTATGGGGCCTTAAACTTATACGCATAGACATGCTTGAATGTTTCTGTCCAAAGCGGAAGTGAGAACTTATTTTGTTGTCATTCTGAAGAAATAAAATCATTTTTTCATAGAAAAACTACTTTTTTGGGGGGAGACTAGCAGAGACTCAGGAGTGACTGGAAGTGACCTGTAAAATATCTATTGACTAGGAATGGAGAAACAAAAGGATCTGGCATGATTTTTTTAGATCCGATTGCCCCTTCATGACTCTTGAAGGATTCTTGCATTGGCAAGTAAAAGCAGCTGTACTTGGCTGATCCAGAAGTCCAACAGTCTGTGTCTTATTTGTGACAATGACCAAAACTGGGAAAAACTGGTCAAAACAGGAGGAGCATATTGCAACTCACTAAATTTTTGGGTTTGCCATCCAACAAACGGCCAGAGGATTGTGCTTTAGAGCTGGCAGTGCAGGGTCTCAGGGTGTGTGTGTCCTGCCTTGGCATAAGCTGGTTTTAACCATAGCAGCAATGGTTTGATGACCACGTGCCTGCTCTGATTTCACTCTGAGAGCACCCAGGACAGGGGGGCTGGCACCCCTACTGTGGGGTCACTGTGGGACAAATAGGCCCCCTGGGGCAATGGGGATGGGGGAGGGAGCATTGTGTGGCTGGTAAGCAGAAAGAAGGAGGCAGGCTGTGACAGGAAAACTCCAGGACTGAAAGAGGGACACACGCATTACTGTGCTCAACTGAGACCTGAAGATGCTGATAATTTGTTCTGACTCTCACCATTCATCTTGAGGAAGACCCACAACACCAGAGAAAATACATAGGTATCAATAATTTTCTTGCATAACAATTTTAATGCCATTATTAATGAGGATAAATGATATGATTTTTGCAGTAGACTGTTAAAGTAGACTATTAAAACATTAGCTAGGTTAGGAATAAATTCTTGATCGTACATATATGCCTATATCAAGATGCTGATTGCAAGAATATGCTCTGTTTCAGCAAATTCTCTCCCAGCATTCCAGAACTTGTGACTCGGTGACCACCGGGGACGGATGTGGTGACTTAGCACTCGATAATTTTGAGTTAATTTTCTTCCCCACAGAATTGTCCAGCTGACCCTTAACTCACAGAAACTTTCAGCATTCACACCATCTAAAGAAAAGGCATTTAGAAGGTGAGCTACAGAATGCACGGAAAATTGCCTCCATGTGTTTGTATGAACTTGCAATCAGCTCGTTTTTCTGATGCTTTCTGAGGTGCCAAGCAGCAACCACTACCCTTCTTGGTTTGCCACCAGCTGACCTTTCCCATACCTCCAGAGGCTTTTGGTTAGTACCACAATTATCCCATCTGGACTTCTTTTAGGACCTTGCTGCTTCTTCATGTCTGACACAGCCCTCTTGTCTTCCCTCTCCATTCTTCCCTAGAGGATGCAGATGGGTTGGCTCCGCAAATGCCTGTGCCCCCTGCAGCTGGTCTATCATTAAAAAGCTGCCTTGCAAAAATGACTGGCATGTCTGGGCTCCCTGTTGCTATTTTTAGCTGGGAGCTCAAGGCTTGAGATGTTATGGAAAATGACCTTCCCAAGGAAAACAGCATTTGTAGATTAGCATAGTAAAGTGGGAATAATTCCTGCTCTCAGGGAACCTGTTTGGATGACAGAAGCCTCGGGATTTCTGGATACATGAAATGCCAAACACAGGAAATCATAAAACCTCTTAAAATTTTCCATATTCAAAGATAAAACGCTTAATTTATTCAGTCAATTACAGGGCAGTTTGGAGAAGCTTTAAATACCGAAAAGGTGCAAATCGTACAATGCACGTCTCACCAAAGGTACATTCTCAAAACCAGCTTCTGGAAAGCAAAAGCAGGGACTTAAATTCAGATCGCTGAGCCAAATGCACTAACCAGAGCAGAGGAGGAGAGGCAAGTGGAAGTGGAGGAGAATGGCAGCCACCGCGAACCTCAGAGAGGATAATCAGCCATTCAAGGCACTTAGGCAGTGCCAGTGACAGGATCCCTCTGGCAAAATAGGTGGCCAAGTACCTGTCTGATGGCTGCTACGCAAGATTATGCATGAATAGGTTTGGAGAGGCTTTGCCCTGAAATGACTCAGGCACTTCTAAGTTTGCTCATAAGCACAAACCCACGAGTAATGTACTAAAAAAAAAAAAAAAAAAAAAAAAGAAAAAGGTAACTTTGTAATGTTGCTTGCAATGTAGGTCTTAGATACCTGAATCCTGCCCCAGCAGTTATGCAGGTCTGTATGTAAACATCTTTTTCCAGCTTTCTAGAGTGGTAGGAAAAAGGACAAACCATAACTTGTGCAATAATGAGCACTAATTATATATTTTTTAAAGAACTGAAGAAAGAAGAGTCACTTTTTAAAGACACAAAGCTTTCAGGAAAGTGCATTGTGCCAATTAGATTTAGTAGTACCATTAGGAAATAAAATTGTGTTATTCAATTATCAGTCACATTTGGAGACATTAGTTCCCCTGGAAACTTGTCAAAGCTTTAGAGTACAGCTGTCAGGGCAAAAAACACAGAAAAAGGATACTTTAAAAACAATTTGCAATTGACCTTTAAATGTTATTTTCATCAATGAAACTAACAATTTGGAAAATTTCTCAGAATAATGTCATATGCCTGACTAAAATTGTATCATATTCTGCTTCTGTTTTACTTGATATATCTACATATTTATACATATAAAAATAGAAATTTAATTGCTATGTGTACCTATGTACACATATTATATGTATATACTACATTAGATAGTTCTTTTACCTGCAGTAGGTTTCCAAAAATTCCTTTTGGACAAAAATGAGACACCAATGTTAGGTACAGGAGCATTCATGTCACTTGCTTCAGGTCTAATAATGATCTTAGCAAGAGTGAAGATGAAATTTCTCCCCTAGATGTTTAGTAGTAGACAATCAGATTCTGGTTTGTTTGTTTGCTTGTCTCTTTTGATGCACCAAGTGCTGGCCACTGACAGGGTTTCCAACTTGAATTGAAATATATTTAATATAAGCTTGCAACTCTTCGTTTCCTGTGAAGCATAAACACAGAGAGACCGAGTAAATAATTTAATCTGAGGTTTACTATGCTCTTAAATGAGAGTTTCATGCAAGGAGGAAAGATTGTCTCCCCAGTGTATTACCCAGGACACACACGAGACTTGCAAAGCATGGATATATTTTTATACAAGATACATGTAATTTACAACTTTTTTTCTACTTCAGAAAGCAAAAGACATTTTCCAGCTATTGACTGCTAATTAAAACTGTTTTCTACATGATATTAATGTGTGATATAAGAGGAGAAAATATTCAACAAGAGTTGCTATTCTATAATCTAAGGAGTTTCAATATTGTAAAGAAATCTGTTTCGTCCTTAAATATGTTCTTCTTTTTCTACTTTTACTCAGGACTTCTCCTTTCCACACCTGTCTTGTTTCTGTTCCTGGTATCAGAAAAGAGTTAAGATAACTTTTCTAATTATATCTTTACAGAAACAATAGGAATAAAGGTTTGGTGCTTAGTCCTCTAGGGTAATAAAGGTCTGATGCTTAATTCTTTAGGGTAATAATCTGAATTGCCTCGTAGAGACTTTATTCCACCTTGAGTTCAAAATGCAGCCATGACTTGCTAGTCAAACAAAGAAGAAAAAATGCTTATAACACTCTCTCAAATACAGAACAGTGATTGCATTTTTTATAGCATCATCATTTCCTATTGATTATTCCCAGGGAACATCAATCTAATAGACAGAGTGGCAGTCTTCTAACTTCCGTGTGTGTATGTCTTAGATATATTTAAAGACTTTCTACAAGAGGAACATGCTGTGGGGAACACTGCAATGAATGCAGGTTCTTCAACTCCACTGATAAATGTGACAAAAAAAAATTTACAATTTACATTTCAAAAACATCTAGTAAAACATAATAAAAGAAAAAGTAAGGATGATAAAAGCGTAGGCACATGATGTTGCCAATTTAATGACGTTTCTTCTTTTTATTAGTAGCAATCCCACAGATGCCTGAGGAAGCACATTTGCCTTTGTTAAAACAAATCCATTCTAGAAACTGTTCTGACATCCATCATTGAAGCATTTTATGTGAGTATTCTTTCTTACTGTATTATTAAACCATTCATTAACATGATAGATAAAAACTCCATTCCACTGAGAATCTGCCACGGCATTACAGAAATGTACCAGAATGCTTGGCAACGATTAAATATGCCATGACAGGAAAACAATGGAACAATGTAACTTAACATTAGGCTTTTCCAACTGTGGAATATTTCTATTGTGCTATTTAGCATACATACAAAAGTCAATTTCCTCTTAGAATAAAAAAAGGAATAAATAAATACCATTTGTACCAGAGTTGAATCAAGGCAGTGCAGCCTGCAATATGATTGCTAAAACAAGACAAAAACAAAGATGGAAAACTCTTAGTTACAGCATTGACTCATTTTAAGCTCCTGATACAGCTCTTAAACGTGCCTGGGCAGCCTGAACTGTATCTCTGTAATTGAGCAAATAGCAAATGACTGTACTTAAAACACCTGAAACTGCACAGGGTTTAGAGAGCAACGTACTTAGGCATGAAGGAAGACATCACCAGCCTTTTCTTTCTTCAGTATCCTCCAGGGAAAATTATATTTTCAAAATTTGGCTTCATAGGCAATTTTTCACACCATTACTGAAGTATTTAAGCACTTCATAGCCTTCATCATCTTTTGTAGTGTCCCTGTGACACCTTGGAAACAGATAGAACAGAATCAGACAATCAGACAACCACTGAAACTGGAAGGACCTCTGAAGACTGTCTAGTCCAAACCCTCTGCTCAAACTTGCTACAGCAAGTTACTCAGGGTCATGTCAAGATACCCCCATGGATGGACACTCCACAACCTTTCTGGACTACCTGTTCCAATGCTCACTCAGCTTCACAGTAAAAGAAGTGTTCTTCTCATGTTTAAGTAGAATTTCCTGTGTGTCAATTTCTGCCCATTGCCTCTTGTCCTGTCACTGGGCACTACTGAGAAAAGTCTGGCTCCATTTCATCTACATCCTCTCTGAGCCTTCTCCTTTTCAGGTTGAACAGTACCAGTTCTCTCACCCTTTCTCCATGTGAGACATACTCCAGTCCCTTCACCATCTTTGCAGCTCTTCACTCTTGCCCCAGTACACCAATGTCTTTCTTGTACTGGGGAGCCCAGAACTCCAGACACAGCCTCACTAGGGCTGAGCAGAAGGAAAGGATGATCTTCATCAACTTGCTGGCAGTGTTCTTCCTAACAGGCCCAGGGTGCCCAGGGAAGAGTACACAGTACTCTTAAAAATGACATAAATCATACAACACCTTGGAAATGAGCATGTAGCTCTCAAAACCACAGTTCCCATTTCCCCACAACCCAGTCCACTAACTCCAGCTTAAACACTGAAGTTATTAACCCTNCCTCACTAGGGCTGAGCAGAAGGAAAGGATGATCTTCATCAACTTGCTGGCAGTGTTCTTCCTAACAGGCCCAGGGTGCCCAGGGAAGAGTACACAGTACTCTTAAAAATGACATAAATCATACAACACCTTGGAAATGAGCATGTAGCTCTCAAAACCACAGTTCCCATTTCCCCACAACCCAGTCCACTAACTCTAGCTTAAACACTGAAGTTATTAACCCTTAATAGATTGGGTTGGAAGGGACCTTTAAAGGTCACCTAATCCAACCCCCCCTGCAATGAGGAGGGACTTCTTTAAGTAGATCAAGTTGCTCAGAGCTGTCTCCAACCTGGCCTTGAATATTCCCAAAGGATAGGGCATCTAGTACTTCTTCAGACAATCTTCTCCCCTGTTCTATCACCTCCATTGCAAAAAACATTTTCCTTGTATCTAGTTTAGGCCAAGCCTCTTCTAGTTTAAAATCATTGCCCCTCATCCAATCACAACAGGCCTTACTAAAAAGTTTCCCCCATCTTTCCTGCACGCGCTTTAGGCACTGGAAGGTGCTCTAAGGCCTCCTTGGGGCCTTCTCTTCTCCAGGCTAAACATACCCAGATCTCTCAGCCTGTCCTCACAGGAGGGGTGTCCATGCTGTGTGCTTGGGCAAAAGACCAAGTTCTTCTACGGCGTGTCCTTCACAGGGCATGGTGGTTGGAAGCAGTAACAGATTACATGAACTGCATCAAAGCCTGAAGGAGAAGGGATCCATAAAACTCAGAAGGTTTCAAGGCACTGCAAAAGCAACACACTAAAGGACATCTAAAATATTTTCTTTGATCTACAGAGGGAAAAACAACTAATTGGGATTTCTGACAGAACTCAAATGCTGGCATCA
The DNA here is from genome assembly GCA_013398015.1 of Oreocharis arfaki. Classification (NCBI taxonomy): domain Eukaryota; kingdom Metazoa; phylum Chordata; class Aves; order Passeriformes; family Paramythiidae; genus Oreocharis; species Oreocharis arfaki. Next base: position 31,846 of record VZRR01006238.1, on the reverse strand, counting down.
GAGAGATTGCTATGCAGGATACAACAACATGAACTAAGTCTAGGCAGGGAAGGACACATTACTTTGCAATGAATCTCCAGTTTCTGGGGGCTGAATGGGGTTCCACTTCATAGGGCTATCGTGCAGCTTATAGCATGAAACAGAGAGAGCCCAACCCACCTGGGATTTCAGTGCACCTTGGAGGCAGACATGCTATATTTGAGGACTTTGGTGAGTAATGTTGGAGATCGGATAAAAAGAGGTAGTGTATGAGTAATTGCATATATCAATTTTTGGTATCCTCATCAACAGTGCGGATCAGAGGAACCTGGCTTAGGCACATACTGCTGCTTCAGTGGTTATTCAAATGGCTACAGAGGTATCTGGAATTGGAAAATTTCAACACAATACTATGGCCAATTTACAACAGTGCAGTTAATTGTCGTTGACAGAGCTGAGAGAGCCTGCAACACTGAAGGATATTACTGCAGTCAAACTGCATTTCTGTTCTCATGGCCAAACTAGTCAAAGTCCTTATTTGGCCCTCATGATTCTTTTATTTGAATCCTGTAAAATTGTTATGTTATTCATCTTCATAACACTGAGCAGAGGGGCATGTGATTACCCTCCTTGCTGATAAGCTGAGGCACACAAAGGCCAGAAAACGATTTAAGCACCTGATTCTTAAAAGCTCCTTTTTATTCAATTGAGCATTTTTGTTTCCAGCAGTCAAGCTACTTAGATGCTTGAAGTTTTGCTCTTGTACATGGACTGATCCTTTTTTGACTGTGCTTGTGCACCTTACTAGGACAAGATTTGGAGGCCCTTTCAAGAGCACTCTGTGGCCACCTGACTCTGTACCACATTGCTACCATGGTCCCTAACACAGGTTTGCCCACACCTAACCACAGCCTCTGAGACAGCTGAACCAAAGACCAAGAACACCAGGCAGCATAGACAAGACTGTACCACATTTTTTTTGACCTGCACTGTCCTTCAGTGCACTTGCATGGGACTGTGCAATCAAACCCATTTTTATACATTGTCATGCCACATCATAATATCTGCAACACATGGCTTCTGTTTCAGCAATAACCATCTGCCTTACAGCATTCTCATTGCCTTGGACACTATGAACTAAAAGGTAGGCAGAAACATGGTATTTACATCCTGCAGTCACAGAAACACCCCATGGAGAAGACTTAAGGCTAGTAGCTATGTCATGGATGCACACAGCTCAAGCCAGCCAGGCCAGGTCTACAAAGTTCACAGCCATAGAAGACTCTTTAGTCCTGTTTAATGTGTTGTTAGAGACATAGTTGCAGGTGAACAATTGACTAAATATAACATGCATCCTTAGGTTAAGTGTGCTCCAGCCAGTATAGCCAAGAGGCATGTCCTAGCAGGAGCAGCCTCTCCTACTCCCTTCCACTGGAATAATAATCTGTCCATTGTTGAGAATATTATTCTAGAAAACCACTGATGTGGATTCGAATCTTCCATATATTTCTTCAGAGGAAATGGGATCTTTGATTTCTGTTTCCTAGCAAGAGCTTCCACTCAGGTGAATACGTCAAACTGCATTTGTCAAACTTCAGAGCTATGACATTAGGCAGTATGGCATACAACTGATTGTCTCCAAATTATTATTTTTAATAATTTGACTTGCTTAGGGCCACCTCTGATATCAAGGTGCAGAGAGCCAGACTTGTAGGCACATATGCCACCCATACAGCTGCTCTCCTGCTTCCAGCCAAGAAGTTTGGCTCTTGTTTGGCCTGACAGGCCATGGTTTTACAGTCATAGTTAGAAACGTACCTGTTACAGGCATGTCTGCTTAGTCTTCTGTAGGCTCAGATGGAGGAACACACAAAGGCTGCCGAGGCTGGGAGTCCATAGGACACACGTCGGTGAATGCTAATTAGTGCCTCTCCTTTGCAGCCACAAACCACATATTTGGAAAACGGCTTTGTCATACCAGCTTAAGCACCTGGTTTTCAGACGTGGCTGACAGATGCTTCAGTATTACATCTCAGGTAATTGCTTTTCAGGTCCTTTCCGTGCAAAGCCTGCTACCAAAACCCTCACGCATCTTTGATGCACTTGAGGATTTCCTCTGACTTAGAACAGAACAGTTGCATTTAAATTGATTTAAATATTTAATATCCATCTTTTTCACAGTGAATAGCAATGCTTTCTAAACTTTCTTAGTTATATACCTGCAGGAGTGCTTTTTCAGTCTTCCCTGTTGCTGTCAGCTAAATGTGAGAAATGTGGATTATTGCTAGCAAATGTGTGAGTTTTTCCTTCTGATTTGTGAAGTTCCAGACACAATTCTTTGGTGTATATTGCTCTGCCTGACCTCCTCTTTCTTCTAAATAACATTGAAACTACTATCACTGGCTCTGTCTCCCCTCCCTATTGTTCCTTTCTTCACAAACTCCTCTTCCCCCTCACAATTCAATTTTCTGAGTTTCTGTGGTGTAATTTTAATCTTTTCTATGGTTTTCTAGGATTTTTTTTCAAAGGCCATAAGGTCTTTTCTGACAGGTCCTTCTTGCTGCTCTTTCCTGTTCTTCAGTCTTAAAGTGGATTGTGTAAATTTGTAGCAATTTAGTCAAAATTAATGAAAAGTTGCGCTAAATTACCAGAGCTCAAGGGCCTGCACTTCCTCTTTATTTGGGTAATTGAGAGAGCCTAAAGAAGTACTATAAATACCTCAGAGTTGCTCACCACAGAGAAGTATTTTAATCTTCAGATTTAAATCTATTCACAAAACGTCTTTTGCATTTTCCTTCTGCTTTCATCCAGCAGCCTCAAAGCATTTTGCAAAAAAACACATACTAGTTCTGCGTCAGGGTGTTTTAAGAGACAAATAAAGAGAAAAGTGCATGCAGTAAAGCTGATTTACCTGTGGTGCAGCGATGAAAAGTGAAGTAGCTCTCTGAGAGACTCACGCTAAATGTCGCAGTCACCCTGCTCAGAGAAACACAGTGCCCTGAACATCTCATGGTTCCTCCAGTGAAGGGTACCACGTGTCCTTCCTCAGCTGTGGAGAATGATGTGCCAGCCATCTGGCCCAAAGGCTGCCCGGTGTCTCTGAGAGGTAAATCTGTCTGAACTGTGGGAAATGATGGACACTAAGTGGCAAGGCAGATTTCCTCCCTGGCATATATCAGCCATCTCCTACTATTTTGAGAATTAAGTAGGACTCCACTGAGTTGTTTATGCAGCTGGAGACAGAGTTTTTATACTTTATGCCTTTTCTCTGACCAACACAAGATTTTCTGGGACTCAAAATTACTTTCCAGGAACCATTTAATAAAATCAGAGCAGTCAGGAATAATAGCTGTGAGTCTCAGTTGCCACTAGCTGTACTATCAGTATATGAAAATCAGATACAAAAGATGGGCCTGGGATTTTCTTTTTCTCCTTTTCAATCTGGAATGTATTCAGACCTCTGAGGAATTGTTAACTTTGATATCAGCTGTTTCCCTGGCTGTTTCTACTTAGAAAAATCTTGTAAAATCTGGATTGTGCCTCCAAAGGCATCCCACTAAGAACTTGCAATACCACAGCAGTGAAGAAAATGCAAAACACTCATTGAGCCACTGAATCTCTACAACCAATTCTAACACTTTAACAAAACTAAGCTGAGTTTCAAGCAAGGAAGCTTTACTCAGTGGCAGACTGAAAAAACCTATCTCACTAGCTAAGATTGGCCTCCTCCTTTTTCTCACCCAATCACCATCTTCCATTTCTTTTTGTCAAGAAAAAAGAACTAGTAAATTTAATTAAAAGAGCTTCTAAAGCAGAAAAGAATACTTTAGTCATATGATCTTCCGAGTTCTCTCCAACATCATCTTAGGTAATGGCTTATCACGTAACATTTGCTTTATTTTCTCTTTAGCAGTAAGATATTTCCAAACTTGTGCATCCCATCTGTATCCATTTTCACAATGACTGAACAAACGCAATTAGTCTGCAGTCAGCCATGTAATGGTCTCCTACTACCACCACTAGGTATTTTTAGTCTCTTATTTCTCAGCTATGCCTTCTTTCTTTCCCTAGCTTACATTTATTATCAGAATTGCTTTTCTCCCTTCACTGCCATTCTGTGTTATTGAAAGAATCCCATATACTTTATCTTTTCATATTTCTCTCATGGTCACCTCATTGCAACATACAGATGGTTGTAAAAGGAGGAAATTTTTCATTAAAAATATTGCAAAATTTGCCATTTATTTCTTCTCAAATTCTTTATTTTGCTTTATTTCCTAGATCTGAACAGTCTGTCTTCTACCCAGACTCCCTTCCACCGCTTGCTATGCTTTCACAAAGATCTATGAACCACTGGAGAAGAGAAAATCTCCATGTCAACCTATTGAGAAAGGAGTTCAGTTTTCTTCTCCCACAACAGATTTCCAATGGTCCACCCACCTCACAGCAAAATGCAACACTGATCTTTTAGAAGTCCAGATTGCAGCTCTCTTATGTGCTGAACAGAGCAGGGATGAACATGACTTTGCCTGTGCTCTTTGCCTATGAGGTGCAAACGAAGCAGCCTTTCTGACTTAGCTTCAATCTGTTAAAAACAAAGACGTGTCACTAACTCCTCTCTCACCTTTCAGAGTGCTAAACATGACATGCTTTAAATTCTCCGAATTTGTCAGCTGGCTCCTTCACCAAGCTAAATGTCATACTTCTCTGACTCTGTGAATGATCCTGCTTTCCTTAAAGCTGCTTGGTGAACAGGCCCTTCTGTCTTTCAATGTATTTAAGTTCTGATTTTGTGGTCCGATTTTGTGCTGTATATGGAATTTCCCATTTGTTTGAGGTGTTGGTATTTGACTTTTTTTTTGTTGTCGTTGTTTTTACGAGCCAGACAAATTTTCTTATTTCCAGCTTCTTTTTCAAAGTACTTCTCTGAAAAATGGTGAATCCTCAGTTGTCTCTCAACAGCAGTGAAATACCTGAATCAGGTTTGCCTCTGATGCAGACACTACACATGCAGGAAGCCTTCTTCACAACAGAAAAATACACTCATTTAATTTAAAGCAGGTTTTAAACCAATCTTGTTTAACAAATGTAGTTTATTGTGTAGACCTTCTTACCTGGTATAGCTTATGCAAGTTTTTCATTGTCCTGAATTAAAGAGAAAAGAAATCAGTTTCAGCCTTATTAGGAATGTCTATCATATTTATAGAAACTGCATACCTAAACAGACTGGTGCCTTTTCTCATGGAGAAAAGGCTTTAAAATATACACAGCAAGATAAGAAAAAAGTATATACAGTCCCTTAGAGCATTCTTCCCACTATACTGTGAGTTCCCCATCCTTTCCATGCTTCTGATTGCAAGCTCAGTTTTTCAGTTGTTTCATAAAACAGAAACTTGCATAAATTTCACTGCAGCTTCTGGGGACCTCAACGATCTCAAGAAATGTTCTTGTGGTTACACTTCCTGTTCACCAGCTCCTGTTTCCTCTTTTAGCCTTCTTTTTCCACACTTTCTCTGTGAATTGTACTGGCTCTGAAACCATTTTGAACATTTGGGCTACAGCATCTCCTTTCAGAAATTTAACCAAGCTTCTAGGAATATCTTCAGAATATATCCCTCCCACCATCCCCCCAACACATTCTTACCATTTAATAGAGAAAGAACCATTAAAAAGAAATATTCTGACAGTGAATAGAAAATGAAATGGGTTTCTACCTCTAGATTTGGCCTTACAAATTACACTCTGAGGCAGGATATACTGAAGAAGTTACAGAAATACAAGCAGCCTGAATCTTTCATTACCTTAGAGAATAGCCAAGCTTAGCAGCAGTGATTTCATCTCTAAGTCCAAAATCTTCAGCTGAAAATACTTTCCTTCCTTTCTTTTGAACAGGCTCAGAAACCTTTTCTTCCTTCACCTCACTTTTCTTCTCAGCAAAAGAAATTATTCTGGTTTTTCAGTCAGACTGTTTTCACTAAGCATTTCAGCTTGCACCCTCAGCTCAGGTTCATGTGTGTGAACCACTTAAGCAGAGCTGATAGGATGTTGCTATTTTCTTTTTTTCCTCCTTACACATAGGCCTATTTGCTATTACATTTCCTTCCCTTTGATATCAGATTAGTGAGGCTACATTAATTATTCATTTCCCCAGGCAACAAACACTCTGTGTTCAATAGTTGATTGACCTGGTTCTTTAAGCTCAATAGAGATGTTAGTTTTAGCTATACCACGGAGGACAAAGGAGAAAAGATACCTCAGCAAGAGTTCAAATGTTTATAACAGACCATTTTCCTACTGCTTCTCACAATGCTGCATGCCTTTCACTTTATGAAACTCGACATTTAAAAAAATCTTTTCATTCAGTATTAGGAAATACTTCAACACCGAAATTGGCAGAATTCTTAGGTTATATATTCTCCTCCACTATTCTGCTGCTTTCCTGACTAGCTCAAGTCACCAGACAATGTTTTTTTGACTTAAATCCCTATCAGACAAGCTCCAAAATGGAAAAAAAAAAATGTACAGGATGCCGGGTATTGCAAGAATATTACACTAAACTGGTTCTAAGGTTAGCTGCACCAATGGGACTAAGTCATTAGCTATTTACCTTGAAATCACCCTTAACTGAAGCCTAAATTAAAAGGCAAAAAAAAAGTTTGCTTACAGAATTTAAAATAGATGCTTGAAGAATTTTCTGAAGTCAAAGTGCCAAAAGAAAACAGAAAACGCATGCAGATCTTTAGTCATTATTTATGTTGGCTCTAAAGTTTCTTCTCACCCATTATGAGGCAGCTGAGACTGTAGAAATTCACATCCTCTTGACAGAGGATTCAGTCTTGAAAAACCTGAAAACATCCTCAGGGTGAAGTCATGGAAGGGGATCTTGCTCAGGAAAGAATGTTGCCTTTCATAATATATTAATTTAAACACATTTTAAGGATATATTTAAAATCGAATTTCTTTTCTATCACATGAAGAAGAGAGATTTATTCAAACCCTTTGTGTTTGATCAGTCAAGGAAAGCCAAGACCCAGGAAAGCTCAGACGCTTGTGTCCGACCAGCCTGTCAGCATCCCTGTGAAGGGGACCCTTCACTGAGCAAAGACTGACTTGGTCGGTGGAGCTTGGGTGGCCTTAGTCACTCACCTTACTAGTGAGTGGTGATTGTGTCTTAGTACCTGAGATAACCGTGGGATGGAGACATGGATGAGTCCAAGATTTTGCACTGCTGCTGATGTAACAGCAGGACATCTTCCTTTATCTCCCTTGTTTTCCACTGCTGTGTGGTTTATCAGCTGGAAAGCACCACTGAGTTCTCTCTTCTGCAAGGGTTTTGGCAGAGCCTGGGCATGGTGGCTCCACTCTGCCCCATCATTTAGTCCCCCTTGGATCGTGTTGTGTGAGGGAGGTCGGACACGCTGACTGCATTCCATACGGGGAGTACCAACCACACTTTTCCCTACAACTTCGGTACCATTATCGTTTTAACCCCAGTGATCTTCTCACATCTTCCCAGAAAATTTTTAGCTTTCTCTTCTTAAATGAGAAGCGATCTTTCACTTTGGATCTTTTTCTTGAGTATTAATTTCCCATGCCCCTTTGAAAATGCTGCTTTCTTTCTGGCCAAACAGACATTGTCATCTCATTGGCTTGAGTATTAGCAAACTGTTAATGAGTCTATCACCAGCTGATGCACTTCTCTTCCTACCTGATCAAAACTGAAAATACTTCTGAAAGTCAGTGTGTATTATCACTTTAATCAGAAAGTTTTATTTCACCTAAGGCTTTGCCCATGTTTTATACAAACATAACAATGGACTGTGCCACATCAGTCTATCAGATATGATCCCTGGACACAACACAACTGAACTCTACCCCACGGGATAAGTCAGGCATGGGATGTCTGAAGAGTATCCCCAGTTGACAGTTGTATTTGTAGCACAGGGTTTGATTCACTTCAGGTCCATGGTGCAGCTAATTGTGGGCAGTGCAGCATGCAGGCTCTCACACAGCACTTCTGAGACACTGCCACAGCACTCCAAAGACACTGCAGGAAAAGACGAAGCCTCCCCAGGCATAGGTTACCTTTGCTGTATTCTCAGCATTTGCAGAGCTGAAGGGACAGCACAAATGCCTATGTGGGACAAGGCATATGAACAACAGGCCATAAAAACTATTCCAAGAGACAGAGTGGAAGCATTTGGGGATTGCATGAGATTTTTTTGTTTGGTATTTTTAATATTTTTTTTTTCATTACAGAGTTGGGAGTAATGAGATATGATAAACACCCATGAGACTAAAAATCAGCTATATTGTTATCATATATATTTCATTTGCTGAGGGTGAGTTTGATGCAGCAGAGCTTCATTTCAGGATGGCCTCCAAAGGTCCAGGAAGGTTATGTGAACAGAAGCAGGCAAAATAACATGTATTTAACTGACATATGGGGCTGAGAAGAGCAAAGAAACAGGGCATTTCTTCCTGCATTGGTGGAGGGATTTTCACCAGGTGTTTGGAGTTAGTAGCAACATGGAGGACTGGCTAATCTGTAAAGAATTTGAAAGAAGACCACATGGAGCTATTTTCATTGTTGCACTGGAAAAAGATAGCAATAGAGCACAGAAAGGAGAGGCTAGAGGCAACAACAAGCATTACAGAACCAGAGGCATGCCTAACAGACTGTTCTGAAGGATGCACTTTTAACCTGTGATTGAATTTAAGCAGGAATTAACTGACGGACAGGGGACAGTGGCATAAGTACGACTTAGGGCTGCTGCTAATGACAGCAAAAGTGCAGTTCAGTTTCAGGGCAAAGCACTGTCTTTTAGGGTTATAAACTCTCAAACTGTTGTGTCAGACACAGGTTTAGAAACCAAGATAAGTTTGTGCCATAGAAGAGGGCAAGCAGGATGATAAGGAGTAGATGAAAAAGGCAAGGCAGAAGCACTAACCCTTAGACAGAAGGATGAGGTACTTTGGGGAGCCAGAACTTCCCCAGGTCATCTGAGTAAACTTGAGGCTATTCCAGGATGACCATAAGAGACAATATTTCTAGCAGACTTATCCTTCAGGGGAACCAGGAATACTGTAACAGCCAAGAATTTAAAAACAGAAGAGTTGGAAAGAAATGGGCCATAAAAATAATAAATGAGGTTGCTGCAAAGAGGATTATGGGTTCCTTTAGTCCTCTAGGACAGATATTGACAAAAGAATGTGATGAATTCAGAATGATCCATTCAGCCCACCTCTTACCTTTGCAGAGTGTCCATAAATGATGGTGGTGACCCTCAATGTGCTTGTTGATACACATTTTCCTTGACCTGGCAGTATCAGTCATTCTTCCCCATGGCCTTGTAACATGGCTGCAAATTGTAACACCAAATTGGTAGTTCAGCTATTACCAGACCAATATCATGATTTCAGTTTTGCTGGGATTCAAGATCCAAGGACAGTATTTCTTCAAGAAAGTAATGTCAGTATGTTGCCTGGTGGCTGGTGCTGCCTCTGGTAATTCATCAAAATGCACTACAGGCAGTGAAATGGGAAGTGGAAAGCCTCTGGTAGCTTACTGGTTTTAGCTGAAAAGGGAGGGAAGATAGAACAGTAGTACAATAAAATGTGGTGACAGCAACTGACAAAGGATGTACACAAGGTGAGGTACTCAGTGCTCTTTTTGCCTCGTTTTTTACTGCCATGTTCTTCTCTCAGGTTTGCCAGGAACCTAATAATGGTCAGTGCAACTGAAGCATTACTGATGGTAAAGGGTAACTAGCAGAGCTGGTTATATCATGTAAGCCAGCATATGTGACTGGATGGGGTGTGTTCAGTAGGGCTGGAACAGCTGTCTGCTGTCATTGCAAGTTCTTTATCACTTTTGAAAGGGTGTGGCAATCACAAATACGTTTCCAAAGACAGAAGAAAGCAAAGTTCATATCCCTTTTCAAGAGGGGCAAGAAGGAAGATCTGGAGAAATACAGGCCACTCAGCCCTGTGTGGAGAAGATGGGGAGCTAATCTTCCTGGAAGCCATTTAGGGCTGTAGGGTTGGCTGTTCCAGGTGCTGAAGAGCTGCCATTAACACAAGCTCATCATAGGTCAGCTCCTTTCAGTACCCAACAGGGTGATCATCTTTGGCACAAGCAGCCACTCCTAAGACACGGTGAAGCTGGGACTCAGCTTCCCCCAGTCAGCACCGAGGTGGGATAACCTGGGCCAACAGCCAAGCGCCCACACACCCGCTCACTTCCCTTTTTTCTGCTTACTGAAGGGCAACACAGTTTATGTTAACACTGCTTTGGTCACAAATCCAAAACACAGGACCATAAGGGCGGCTATGATGAGAATTAACCCCATCCCAGATAGACACAGCACAAGCATGAAAAACATTCAAATGATATTTTGATAAATTCTTAACACAGGATAATTGGTGAACATAAAACTAGATTTCTGTGGAAAGTATAAAAAATTGTAATGGCAGCAACAACAACAGGAAAAAAAAAGAAAAATAAAGAAGAATTTAAATTATGTAATCTGGACAAGCAGGAAAAAATGAAACCTGCTGAACAAACTGAATCTTTGTGCAAAGAAAAACTAAAATATAGATACATACCTTAAAAACATCTTATAACCTTTAGCTCTCAGCCAGCAAGTACTTTGAAAATATACTCATTAAAATTGACATAATTCTGGGACACAACTGAAAAGCAAAACAGCCCTTCCACCATTGTTCAAATGCTGCAGCTTCCTAAGGAGAGGTCATAAAACTTCCCAACCTTAAAGAATGCTGATACTTTGCATTCTTTTCATGTAAGAAGAAAGAGGACTGGAGAGATAACAGGAGAAAAAATGTGTTAGCCTTATACCCTTGAGCTGTGATGAAATACCAGTCTACTTACATTTAATTATGTTCAGTTTATAACAAAGCATTCAGCAGAAAACATCAATAAGAATGTTGACACACTGAGACTCCTTCTAATAAGAATGAAGAATTATAGTTGGAAATCTGGCATCTAGAATTCAACTGAAAAGGGATTTTGCTGTTTAGCAATTAGTTCTCTCTGAAACATGAAGTAGTGTTTCTAAAGAAAAATTATTGGGTAGATTTACGATTGAGGTATGTGTTCAGATCAGTTCAAAGATTAAAAAATGGCTACATTACTCTAGACAAAGACACATTTGGACTAAATATACACCACGATACATAATTTGTTGTTGTATATTACTTAACGTTCTCTGGAAGGAACATAAACAAATAATGCAGAGACCAGAACTCTGCAATTGATACGTTCACAGAAAAGTTAACAGAAATCTTAGGTCTGAAACTAAGGCACTAAGGCTCTTCCAGGAGAAGATATGTCTTTTAGAATAGGCCTGGCGGTATCAGAAGGATAAAGCAGAGCCAGGCAAAGCGTACGTCAGGTATTGGTGCCATGGGAAGCTGAGTACCAACCTCACTCCTGCCTTAGGAGTGGCTGCTTGTATCTGAGCTAAAAGACATCACCCTGTCAGGTACCGAAAGGTGCTGACCTATGATGAGCCTGTGTTAATGGCAGCTCTTCAGTCTTAAGAAGTTATTTCCTAGAAGCTAGAGGCAACTTACTTGCGTAAATAAAAAACTTGCTCTGAAGCCAACAAAGTTTCTATGAAAGATTAGAAAGACCCTGAAGAAACTGAAACCAATGATGTTTGATGTTATTTGCGACGGTGTCTGACTTTAAATATGAAATATGGACAGTAAGCAACCATCAGTTCTGTACTCAGTGCTTACTGCAAGGCTTGTAGTTAGCCAGGTTCTCAGTTTCCATCACAACCACAAAACCCCCACATTCTGATGTTAACTGTTTACAGAAATAAAATGTAGAAAAACCCCCACCAAATCCAATGTGTTTGTAAACACTAAGTTAAATTACCTTGACTTTTTTCATTTTCATTTTTGAACCAACGTTAATTCTTTCCTTTTCTGAAAAAGCACAGCTTGCACAGGTCCAAATCAGTAAGACAAAATGGAATGGGAAAGAAAGGAAGAGAGGAGCGGGTAAGACCCACTTTCCGAGTACAACACCTAATTCTTTGAGCCTCATTCGGTATGAACACCAGTAACTCCCAGGAGCAATCACAGCCCCCGCTCACACTGATCCTGAAGCTGTGATGAAAGTCCAAAACTGCAAGAGGCTCTACATATTTATCTCAAGTGGAGGGAAGCCTTGTCCTCTACAGAGCTAGAAGAACAAGACCCTCTCTAACTTGGCAGCACGAATGTCCCATTATCTACCATGAAAAAATACACTGTTTCTTTAGTAAGTCCCAGACTAACGAGACAATGGAGAGAGAACTGTGCCCCAAGGGGCCTGGCTTCTGTTTTCACCTCTGCTACCAGTTCGGCTTTGGCAACTTAATCTTCTGTACTTCCGTTTACCCATTCTAAGGCAGTGGATAATGAAAATTACAGCCTTTATGAGAACATTGACTTCTTTGGATAAAGAACTTCCAAAAGATGGAATTTACTTTCTCTGTTGACATATCCCTCCCTACTTGCCTTCTTTTTTTCTCTTCCCCTCTCTCTTTCTTCTTCCCTCTGCCTCCTCCCCCCTTCCTACCTTTCTTCCATTGAATCTATAAATTGCTTTATTAATCTTCCATATCAAAATACTTCTGTAGTAGTATCACCATGAGTAGTATTTTAAAGCAGAACTGCAGAGCACTGCATTGGGGGAAGACTGAACAGTGATATTTTGCAAGGCAAAGCCTCTGGAAACTCACAGACATTTATGCTCTTTATTTTCCTTTTAGTATACAGTGGTAAAGCCATTTATATATAATTTTATTTTCATTTAATGAAAAACAATAAATTTTAGCTTAATTTGAGAATGTATTGTGATAGCAGTTTCCATCTGGGTTTTCCTTAAAGGCAGAATTCTCATGTGAACTCAATATAAATTTTTACTACAGCTGTATGGCAAACAGCAACCTGTTCTTGAAAGAGAAGAAACCTACAACAAATTATGTCACTCTAGCATGCACCATGTCTAAAACTTAACAGCTAAAATAATACTGTAGAGCGGGGAGGAGCAAATATAAAAAGCGGTCATTGCAGCTAAGACAGATATTAACAGAATAACAGGACTGCTTTTGTGAAAAAGGCATATGGAACCATTTCTTAATTTGCTACAAGCCTCCTGAATTTGATTCATATCTCAGCAGTAATCCATCATGCTGAGAAATTGCTTTTTGTGCTGATTTAATATTTGATAACAGCTCAGAAGCCTGAACTTTATGACAATATAATATAAGAGTGGCAATGTAACATTGCAACATTTCTTTCTGAAAACATCATCATTCTACCTTTCTCGTGAGATAGACCTGTAGTATACTTTTTATCAGAAATATTTCCAAGGGAATCTAATAAAACACTAAGAAAAAAGAGCATTTGAGTCTTACAATTACGTTGTGATTCAATTCAGGAACTTTTAATACTCAACAAGTTTATGTTTGCCCCAGTGGGAACTTATTCTAATTCTTAAGAAAAAAAAAAAAAAGAATTATATAGATTTTCCTGGAAAATTGAATTAGTAAATCATGCAAGCAAATAAATTTGAGTTCTTTGTCAGAGTAACAGTACAGTTAGAGTAACAACATGGAATTAATCAGATCATCAAGAAACGGCGAAACCAGCAAACACTGCAACACAAGTGACTTTAATGAGTCAATGCAATGACAACTGGTAAGGGAAGGGTGGAAAATCATTATTAAAGCACGTTACTCCTTGCCCCAAATTTTTTTACTTGTTTTCTTACACAAACTATTTTCCCATGTCTGTGCATTACAACAATATAATCACCTTTCTGGGTGGCAGCCCACACAATCTCTGAAGATTTCCTAACAAACCACAGTTCTAAACCCAGCACCCTTTCCTCAGTCTGGTATAGAAGTGGACAGAAGTGAAATGACATTATTTGACTTTTTCTAAAAGTTTTACATATTTCCACATAAGTAAATACGTGAGGAATTTTCCCATCTGTCTGTATCAGACTAAGCCCATTCTTATAAGCAGTGGGTAGCAACTTATACAAATAAAGATCTGCAAACTCAAAAAGTCCAAGTGAAGGATCAAATCCCTAAGTAAACCCTTTGGTTTGTTTTATCATTTCTCAGAAATTATGGCACCCTAAAAATGTCACAAAGGATTAGAACTATGTGGATAAATGATATTTTCATTAACTGTCGGGGGAAAAAAAAGAAAAATAAGAAGATAAAAAGAGAAAAGAATTTCATTTCCCCATGGTTTTTAATCCTTGAAAACAGCAAAATCTTAAAACATGTTGAAATAAAACGATCAAAATTTCAAAACAGCTACCTGCTTTCAGGTAAAATGGATGCATTATCAAAATCAGTTGGTAGTTTTCATTGACTTGATGCTTGTCTATAAATTTGGCAAAACCCTGTTCACTGAAAGAGTTTTGCCTACCCTGTAGCTAAACACAGAGCAGATTATTGTACTTCCCAGGATTTACAGCATGCATGTGCATATGTGTGCTGGAAATGACAGCAGAAGTCGTGTGGCAAAGCAGTTAGCTGCCTTTTAAATGCTGACTGACCCTAGGCTGCACTATTGTAATTTCCCATTGACTTGAACCCAAAAATTGCTTTTCTATGTGTGTCAGAATTTTCAGAAAGAACACAAAATTTTGCTGCAGGCCCCAAGTGAAAGCACCAAAACTACAGCCATCTGTTTAGTACTGGTGAGCATTTTCAAAATTGACATAAATGGTGTTCTAATTATAGTTCAACAGACTGTTTATTTTTAAAAAAAGATTGCTTACTGAACATACTTTGGGCTATAAAGCACAAAAAATAAGAACCTGGTATTACTGTCAAAAGTGCTGTGAAGGCCCAACTGCCACTGAATATAGTTGTTATATGCATGCTTTTTGCATACTTTCCTAACAATTCTCTTCGGTTTTTGTTCTTTTTTTTTTTTTTTTAACTTAGCCTTTGGGATTTGTAAAGGGCTTTTTTCCTATTTTTGGTTGGCTTTTTTTTAATGTGGGAGTTGGAGTTTTGCCTGCACCATCACCACAAAAGATGTAACTTCTTTCTGCTTGCTATTTTAGTTAAAATTAGTAGCAGCTGGAGAGTTTTCTTTCTTGGTTGTGCTGGATAAAGTCACAGAGACTTGAGATGTCTATTACCAGCTCTTACCCATGAACTGAAGAGGTGTGTGGTGGAATCCTCCATAAAAACACTCATATTCTAAAACATCCAGCAGTCTTTGAAACATGTGAAAACATGAACTACTCGAAACAACATGATTTATTTACTCTTCCCTCAGTGTGCTGCCACCTTTCAGTGCCCTGTGGTGCTGTCATTCATTTGTTTTCCAGTAGGGACTTGCCTTTGCTACAATCTCTGGGGAAAGTGTGTCAGCACCAGGCGTGGCTGAATTGGCAAAGGAAGTGACTCCAAAGCCAACTTTTTGTAAAAACTCTGCCTGTTTTCTGATGAAGTTTCCCACTGTTGTTGCCATTTGTGCGTGCTGGTACAAACAACGGGCCTGCTGGAAATGACTAAGTGACTGAAAAATCCTGGCATTTTACTGCCTGTCATTAAGAATGCCTCTGTATTTCTCGTACATTGGCATAATTGAGCAGGACATTGTTTAGCCTGGGGAAAAGGAGGCTCAGGGCAGACCTTTTTGCTCTCTACAAGTAGCTGTGAAAGGAGGCTGTAGCCAGGTGGGTGCCACACTTCTCCCAGGTAACCAGTAACAGGATGAGAGGAAATGGCCTCAAGTTGTGCCAGGAGGGGTTTACACTGGATATTAGGGAAAATGTCTTCATGGAAAGGGTTGTAAAGGATTGCAACAGACTGCCCAGGGCAAACTACGTTCACCATTAAACCATGTCCTCAAGTGCCATATCCACACATTTTTGAACACTTCCATGGGCAGTGATGAGTCTGGACTTGATGATTTTAAGGGTCTTTTCCAGCCTTAACAATTCTCTGATGCTGTGATTGCTACTAACATTATGGCACTGCCACTAGCTGGAAAAATGCATGTTACCATACATCTGCCAAAGAAACCATCACTCTGTTTCACAAAACTGAAGTCCCACTTACAAACTTTACAGCATCTCCTCATTTAGATGCTTGATTTTACAAATCTCAATTTATTTACGTATGTATTTATTTATTTAAATTTTGGATCTTTGTCTCCCATTTGCTTTTCTTTCAACAATTTAAAAACAATATCTGAAAATGAGATTCTGTCCTATGGTATTATACTGACACCTGTAAAATTCTTCTGCAAGCATGGAAACTTAGCATTTACACACTGTCACTTGAGGAAAGCAATAATTATGTGCACTGACAGCTATAGAGAGGTCGGTCTGAGAAGCTCCAGACCATGGAAAGCAGCGAAGATTTCTCCCTCTCCCTCCCACAAGCCTGATGCTCTGCATGCTTGCTCCTGCCTGACCTACCTCCAGTTCTCTCTCCCTTCTCCCTGGGGTCCTCATCCTCATCTCACCCAACCAGTTCTGGCTCCTACTTAATTGTTTGAGGGAAAACATTTCTTTCCTTCTGCCATGGCATTTGCCGTGCTTCACAATTCTCATGTTACCTCTCCACCACCCACTACTCAACTTTTTGACCTTCTCTCCTTGTCTACTCAGGCCAAGCCCTCCTGTTCCTCATTTTTATCTTTTTCGATCTCTCTTCCCCTCTTCCAGTCCTTGCTCCTTCTACATTAGAACAGTTTGCCTTGAGATACCAGCTTCCAAACCCAATATACAGCTGCATTTTCTAAGGGTGTCAGCCCTTTGTCTCCAAGAAATACTTAGGATAGTTGTATTTTAGCTGCGAAGCCACAGGAAGCCTTCATACGAGTAGTTGTGTTAATGGCAACATGTGAATTCTTGTAGTGTTAAGAAATATTGCTGGCTGTAGCAAGAACAGCCAAAGCACATCTTTGATGGAATACTTCCTCTCAGTGCATCTTCATGTACTAAAGCTTTGTGCTTAAATAGGAAATTATTACTGTTTACT
The DNA here is from genome assembly GCA_013398015.1 of Oreocharis arfaki. Lineage (NCBI taxonomy): Eukaryota > Metazoa > Chordata > Aves > Passeriformes > Paramythiidae > Oreocharis > Oreocharis arfaki. The sequence goes on along the minus strand of VZRR01006238.1, from coordinate 14,825 downwards.
AGAGAAAAATCATTAACTTGCAGGTGTTTTAACGTCACGAAGCACATTTTCTTTAATTTCATTTCTATAACAGCTGGTTTAGATTAAACCTGCAATGGCAAAAATTTCTATCAACTTCAGTAACCAAAGCAAATAAACCTGGGAAAACCAAGAAAAAAGTGAAAATGTAATATTTTAATTCAAATTCAGAGGATGGTAGACAAAAAAAGTATTAAAATCCCCATTTAGGATATAATTCTACCCTAGGAAAAAATTATAATCTGGATAGACTTTGACAGAGACTAGAAAGGGAATTGGAGTAATTTGTGTTAGGCTACACAGAAGGTGACAGAGCTGAAAATACAATCTGAGACTCTAAAGTGCTGCATGTATAAGAAATTGAAATAACCCAGCAGCAAAATGTAAGAACTTAGTTACAATATTTTTACAACATTTGTTCATTCAGGCTGTTAAGGATACCATGATGTGATTATATTTTAGACTGTTGCAAAAAAAACAAAAAAACAACAAAACAACAAAAAAACCCCCCCAAACCTGTATTTACACACTACACGTATTTTTGCAATGGTAATACACTTGTTACAAAGAGTGATATAGTTCTTACAAAGAATGAAATAAATACAATATTACTACATTAATTTCCCTATAACAAATGTGTGATGAAATATTTCTATAGCACTTTGGACGGGGGAGGGTCAACTTCTAAACACTCATCTTTTGGGATACTTACTTTCTTATTTCAAACTATTAAAAAAAACCAGAATGGCCTGTATGGTTTACACTTTGCTGCTAATGAGATTCATTCAGGTATTTTGTTCTATGCCTTTCAACATGGCTGGGAAAACATAACTCAAGTGTTTGAAAATTTTCTTACAACGATGTGAATCAGCACTGAAATACCAAACAGAAAGGAAATGAGGTCTGAAGCAAAGGCAAGGTGGGCACTTATTGCCCCGAGTTATCAACACGGTCTCCAGCACAAATCCAAAACACGGCCCGTACCAGCTATTCTGACGAAAATTAACTCTACCCTAGCCAAAACCACCACATCTCTCTTTACACCACTTCACACATACGCGGTTTGGCAGAACACAACAAAGCGGAAGCCGCGAACTGTTAATTAGTCACTAATTACAAATATTATTTGAAGTGCACACGCAGACGATTCAAAACCACGTTGTTAACTGCCCGCGCCGTTTTTCCTCGGCAAATAAAACAAACAGGGCGGGTCAGGCTGCAAGAGCTTCCTCCGCTGCCCTCACGGCACACGAGACGCCGCCTGCTGCGGGCGCCACGTCCCGCCCGTCCGGCCGGGGCAGAGCCCAGCGCCCGGCGCGGCACCGCCCCTGCGGCGGCCACGTTGACAGGGCGGGAGCGGGGCCGTGCTCGCCGGGCCGTGTTGGGGTGCGGGTGCCCGGTGCGGGAGCGGGGCCGTTGCCACAGTAAAAATGTCTTCGCCTCCCAAAGAGAAAGCAGAGACGCGGGCCGGACACCCTCCTGCTGGTACGGCCGCCGGTTCCCGTCTCTTTGCTCTTTCTCTTGCCACGCCGGGGGACGGGACGGGGGGGCCGGGGCGGCTGCGGGCCGGCGGAGTCGGGCGCCGGTTCCCCGCCAAGTCCCATCCTGTGCGCGCCGGGGCTGAGGAGGGCGAGGGCGGCCTCGGGCGGGTCCCGGCGCCGCCGGGGATGCGAGCCCCGGGGTGTGAGCCCCGGTAGGTTCGAGGCCCCGGGGATGCGAGCCCCGGTGGGTTTCCTCGCTCTCCACTGCTCGGGCGCGATGCGGCGCTCTGGCCGGGGGAGGTGCGCTGGGGTCCCCGCCTGAGCCCTGGGCGCCCGCGGCCCTCCCTGCCCTCCGGCAGCCTTTCCCGGTGACGAGGCGACGCTCCCCGCCCTGCCTCTCCGCGAGGAGCTCTCTGATTGTGGCCAAACCCTCACTGTGTGCGGGCAGCTTGGCATCTCCAGGCTCCGACCCGGCAGGCAGACAGCGATGTCTTCACCGCCATCTCGCCCTTAAAGGCGGCGGAGGCCTCCGGAACCCCCGCCTGGAGCTGGTGGTGGTGGGGAACGGAGCGGTCTCTGCCCCACGCAGCCTGCGGGGCTGTCCCAGCAGAGTGTACGCTGAGTGTGAACACACACTGCAAACCAAGAGTGCTGTGTGTGTATCCATTTTGCCTGTGGGCGTCACGGTGTGAGTGCCAGAGCAGGCTGCGCGCCCCTGGCTGCGATTCTGGCAGGGTGGGAAACAGGTAAAGCTGCTTGAGAAGTGCCCAACAACCGAGCTCCATAGATTTACGTCTTGCTGCTGTGTGCGAGGGGGCGGTCACGGTGGGAGCTGTGTGTCACCTGCAGTGGGACACTCATCTGCCACCGTCCTTAGATGGCAGCTCCTCTCTGTACACAGGTGGGGTTCACTTCCTGCCAGTATCGAAGTTGTTGTGTTCCTTCATGTACTGTTAGTTTTGCTTCTTACTGTTTTGTTGGAAAAGGGAACTTTGGTCCCTGCATCAGCAGCTTTACGTGTGTCATCTAATGTTTCCCTGTGAAGTAGTTGGTGAGCATTTTTTTTAGGCGTTTCAGTAAAATGCTGAAATTCTAAATTCCCAAGGTGGCTAGTTTTATATTCAGCTGTTGAACCCTAATTGAGTTCTGTGCTTACAGAGGACCTGAAATTTCTCTAAATAGAAGTGAGAAATAATGGTTTTGTATTGTATGGTAGGTACAGTTCAGCAGTGCAGGTAAGTCAGTCAGACTGCTCAGACCTGAGCAGTCATTCCAGTCCTGCAGCCTCCCTTTTCATCGCATTAGTGGAGCTCAACCTGACCTCCTGTTGAGCTGCTTCAGGGAGCAAACTAAGGCATCATTTTCCAATGTTGACAGCTTTTGTTGCCCTAGCTTCTCGAGCTGGCTTGTCTACAGGTACACATCCGCTCCAGAGTGGCAGGATCATTCAGATTTTGCATTGGTTTAGCTCTGTCTTCTAGCTACACCATTTATGAAATGAAGATGTTTGGTGACTGTTTTTTCTGATGTTCCACGTTTGATAGTTTTGCTTCAGAACCTGTCTTTTGAAACTGGTGGGAATTTTTTAAGACTTGAAGTGAGCCTCTCTAGGCTACGTGAGAAACTAGCAATGCCCAGTGTAAAAGCACAACTGGTTTTCCTTTGCCATCAGAATACTTCAGTTTGGACTTTTTTCTTTGTAAAACATGGGCCCACATACGAACTGAAGAACACCTTCAACTATGTGCCATTTAAAATCATCAGCATCCCTGTCTTGTGTTTCTTGGTTTTTTGTGAGCATGGACACAAAACTGATTGGAAGGAAGGTGATCATGGAATCTGTCTGAGGTTAGAAAAAAACTAATGCTTTACCATATCTTTGGGATGCTTTGGGAAGAAGATTTTTCTGAGCTGTTTTGCCCTTTGGTCTTTTAACTCTTGGAAAATCCCCAAGAAGTGTTTTGACTAGGAAGAGTATATGTTTACTCTGGTGGCTGAAGATAGGTTTTAATCCTCTACCTCAAGCTGGCTTAGATCCCCAAATATTAGAATAATGCAATAGATCAGTCTGCAAACAGGTTTTAATAAAATGAAAGTAAGAAATTCTGTAAAAAATTAATACAGGTGGAATTCTGTTCATAAATAACAAGGCAAATTTCTATCAAAGGAAACATCTGAATAGGGGATCTCTTTTGATAAATGGCTTAAAAGTTCAGGTTTTGCTGCATACAGTTTTATAAAGAGCACTACCTGTAATTACAGGTGTATCTTACCCTACTGATTATGTTGGACACGTAAAAGTTAGGAAGGATTTGCGTCATCAAATTAAAAGCAAAATTGACAAATCTGTTGTTTTTCAAGTGCATTGTTGGCCCTTGCGTACTGACTGCACTGCATTTCTCTCTGCATTGATCTTTCACATAGGGGGAAAAGGCACTTGAAAAGACAAAGGGTAATGAAATGGAAAAAGCCCTTAAGACCTCAGTGCAGGAAGTGACTTTGACCTCCCTTCTGAAATTTAAGAGGGCCCTAACTTAATCTTTATTAAATATCCGCCTGTCAGTGAGATCAAGTGTGCCCATAATACATTGCTGAGTAGGTTTGTACAGTTCCTCTGAAGAGATTTAATTATGCTTTAGCTGTTCATCTAGTACCTGCTATGGAGGGATGAAGGAAGGTGATTGTGTTAATAGTGTATTTATGAAGTTTTATGATAGGTTTGTGAAAATAGTTGTGTGCTTTTTCCTACATTAAAATAAAAAATAGCCCTGAGGCAAGGTTTCTGTGAAGGCATATAGTAACTCCGGTTCTTACTTTGTTGAACTCTAATGTACGCTCCCTTAATCTCGTACAACAGCGTATTTTGTGTTTCCCTTTTCAGACATCTCATTGTTATCATGGAATCTGTTATTACACAGTACGTAAGAAATAAATTTTTATGTTAATGTTGAATTCCATACTCAAGAAAAAGGAAAACTGCTAAGACTCTTGGTTGTACTCTGGATTTCTAAAAGTTCCTGTCTGGTTCCTGTGACCAGCAGGTGATTGGAGTTGAGCTGGAAGGTTTCCCTGGGAAGGACTGCGCTCTGAATGAGCTGGGGCCCAGGGTGTCCCTGACTTGTGGTGCTTCTCCAGGCACTTGGTGCTTGCTCCAACTCGCTGGGGTTTATTTTAGAATTCAGTCTCAGAGAGGAGTCCAGCAGTGGGGGCAGGGAGGAAAAAGTAGAATGCTTCCACACTCCAGATCAGCTTGAGTGGTAACTGATTAACACAGTTGTTTAGTACATTTCCAGAAGGAGTAGTCATACCCTTCTGAGGAACGCAGGCTGGCATTCACAGGACTGACAAGGTAGTCCTGTCTGCCTCTCAAAGGGGGAGAATGTGACTGATGATAATTAAAATCCAAAACTTGTATTCAGCAGTGAGGCAGACAGACTTGTTGGTCTTTTCACTGTGCTGGGAAATGATCCCTTCTTTATTTCACGCTTTAGTAAAAGCCTCTTGTGGCCTCTTGGCCGTCACCACTCCGGGGAGCCATCCCCTGTCCTCTCCTGCCTTAGCACCTGAGCTCTGCACTTGCTCTTCAGCACAGGAGCTGCTTTCTTCCTAATCCCAACACAGGGTTGTTGACACCATCCACTTCTGGACACTGCTTTCTGGCAGTGTTCTGGGAGGTGGTTTATCAGTTATTTAAATTCTTTGTTTGCAGGATAAGGAAATCAGAGCTCTTTTAAGGATGTCTTTTAAGTGACAAAATCACCATGGTAAGCATCTGTCAAATTATGTAGTACATGCTAGGCAAGTAGGAAATAGATGAATCCTCATAACTCCCAAGAAAATCTCACAAATGTTGAGTGGGTTTTTCATGAGCTTGGTGGATGTAATAATTTCTTCTCTTGTCACAGCCTGAGGTAGTGTTGCTTAGCTGATACCTTTTGAAAAGGAAGGTGAATTATGCTGCAAGGGTGTTAATCATCTTAAGCTAAATCTCCTGAAACTGGATTGGGTATGAGCATGCTTTGTCATGAGTGGCAGCTGTCTACATCAGGTATATATAATTATTACATCAGGCTATCTAATTATTTCCCTTTTGATCTCACAAATACACATGATTATTGCAGCTGTTTGCTGGATGCTTCTGCACAGTAACCTTGGATTGCTAAATAATTCAATTATGCACCCAAGTACTTTAAGCTGTCTATACTATGCCTGCTGATACTAGTTCAAAAAAATCAGATTTAAAATTTGAAGTTGCTGCATTAGTCACTATTATGCCTTTTTAGTTGTCTGGTTATTTGCTTTTTAATCCCTCTTAATTCTTCACAGAGGCAAATCTGAACGTGTTAGCTGTGTATCTTTTCCAGTGACAGATAAATAGAAAAGGAGTGGCTGGTGGCCTGATGATACACAATCTGAGAGGAGAGACATTTTAAATTTAAACTAGCCTTAAATCTTCAGGTATTGTTTTCTCTAATTTTCTGTTAGATGTTGAAGGACATGGAAGTGTGTGTATTGTTCAGAGCTGCTGTTTGTAACCCTGGCAGATGTTGCTGTGGAGACAGCATCTTTCACAAAAAGTTCTTTGAAATAAATAAGTAAAAAGTTCTGATTGTTCAATGATGTTAAATTTAGAAATTATTAAAACAAATGAATAATTTATAAATAAATGTAAATAAAGCATAGCAATACTTTGATTAACTGAGATGTTAAAAGAAGACTGCACTTGACAGAACTCAGTGTTTGCTTTTGTGAACAAACTTAAATTTCTAAGGAGCTTGAATCAAGAAAAATGAATTGGAATTTTAATTTTTGCTTCACTTTAGGCAACAAAGAAATGTAGTTTTTTTAACTGTCTTTCTTTCCTTGTCCCATGTGAAACATTTCTCACTAATTAAAGTTTTATACTACAGGGAGAACACAAAATGGTTAGTGATTTGGGTTTGGGGTTTTTTTAGTGCATGATATGAGGACACAGTTTTGATAGGTTTTAAAAGATATTTCTTTGAGTTTGCCTGTTGATTGCCTGTCTTTAGTTAATGACCTTTATTGAATTGTAAGTTTATCATTCAGATGTCACTCAGAGCTTAAAATCTGTTTTTAAAAGACAGGGCCAAAGAACTCTTACTTTCTCCTGGAGCAGGTCACTTTGTTTCCTGCTGTCCTTCACCCAGGTTGTAAAATTTATGCGCAGCAGTGGCCTTTCCATTGCTGTCCTTAATTGGTTAAGAATTGGGAATTAGACCTGTGTCTAGGTTTCTGGGATTAGCACTGAACTGCTGCGAGGTGCCCTGCTCCCTCTGTGGCAGGACACAGGAGGGCTGTCAGAAGTACAGCCTCCCCTGTTGGTGCCAGCAAACGATTCAGCTCCTCCTGAGTGCTGCTCTGGCATCCTGCTCGCTCCGGCTGTGGCATCTCACCACAGGCTTACTGTGTCAAGGCCCTGCGAAACACAAACCAGCATGTCTCTAAGTGGTTTTACTGACTTCTGACCACTATAGTGGCTTTCTGATGTGGTTGCTGATGGCAGTGTAACCCATCCAATTAAGCTAACGAGATGCGTCGTCTTATCCTGCACTGTCCTGTAAGCGTGTGTAGCAATTGTTGAAGAAAAAGAAAAGTACCCTTTGAACCAGAAGCAGATCAAGAGCAGCCTGCCTGATGCTCTGCTCTCTGCTTAGTAGCTACAGTGCTAAGCCTGGCTTGGTTCCTGTTTTATATTGCACTTTAGAGTGGATAAATGATGTTCATAAGTGGATTTGCTTTCACTTCTTGTTTTGTGTTTCAAAGGGCTGCTTTCATGTTTGCATCATTTCTGAAACTTAAATGATGCAAGGATTTGAAATGTTGTAAATGCTCGTATGTTTTGCAAAACAAAAAGCTCTGTTCTAAATGCAAGTTAACAGTCCTCCTAAATTTTGCTTTTTATTACACTGTGAAGTACTTCTTTGTATAAATGCTATTATTATAGATGCAGTTTTTAGCGTGAAATGACAAGTTAGTTTCTTTGGTTTGTGGCTTTTCGGGTAGTGTTATGCAAGTCATTGCCTCAGTTTCTTCTGACTGCTGCAAGTTAGTATGGGGTGGAGGGGGAATTTTAAAACCGAACTGAGTTTTCTAAAATGTCATTGGGAGCAGGTGATAAAATGAGCTGCAGCTTCTCAGGATAAGCAAAGATGGCATCATGTGAAAGAGAATGGCAGATGTGGTCCTGAGGTAGTTGTTCCTTAGGCTTGCCACTTTTTAACACTTTGGGCCCCTTTTTCAAACTGTGATTACTATTAAGCTACTATGCAAAGTATCAGGAGCGAAGCAGGGTGATCCTTGAAACATTCTTCACTTAATGCTGATTTGACTGAGGTTTGTTGTTATCTATTTAATTTTCGTTTCAGTGAAAGCTGGTGGGATGCGGATTGTGCAGAAACACCCACACAATTCTGATGCCAAAGAAGAAAAAGATAAGGATGACCAAGACTGGGAAACCAGCAGGTGAGCACTTTGATCTGGTGCATTTGCTGCAGTGAATTTCCATGACCTTGAACCTTATCACCAGTTTGTTTTCCTTGTGACTAGCAGACCAAAGGTACAGTCATTTTTATATCATAAAGCAGTAGCAAGTTAGATGTTCCTTCAAGAGAATTGAGGAGTCTGAGAATTTTTGTATTGCTAAGCCTCCTTTAAATGGTCCTGCCAGGTAAGAGAAGGCTGGAGAAAAAAGTACAATAAAGGTAAAACCTCAGCTTTTCTAAGATGTCTGAATTCAGAGTGCAGAAGCATGGAGGCTAGGCATATTTGGACACAAGTATTAGACTGGCAGTCCATATATGAGGTGGTCTTTATGTTTGCTGGCTGATTTCTTTTGCACTTTGGCCCGTTATCCTGTGTCTGTCAGGTATTTGACAACATGGTGTTTTTGAAAAGACAAGTAAAAATAGATGGTACTTACCAGTTTTGGTGGTGGAGGACACTAAGACTGCAGTTACTTAGCAGTTTTAACTAGATTTTTTGGATTAGTGCTGTTCAGAAATGAAAGCAGGGGGGTTCAATGGACTGTAGCTGTTTTTCTGTTCATAGGAAAGCTACCTGGTTTTGTACTGCTTTCCTCAGCTAGATGTTTTTCTTTCCAGCCAAGACTATATTTACCTGAAATGTTTATCTACTAACTTAGGGCTTTGTCCTTGCTATTTGCTAAAGTTAAAAAAAACAAACCAGAGAGCCATTCCTGTGCTTTGGTAAGTAGACTGACCTAGATTATATTTATTTTACATGTAAAACAATGGTAAGAAATAAGCATTGTGAGAACATCTAGAAATAAAACCAAATGTATTGATTTACTTGAATAGGAAACACCTTTGTGGAAAGGGAAAAGCAATTTTAATTAATATATTCAAATACAAGGCAGGAGAATTAAAATTTATGTCCTTTTCTTTATCAACCAAGTTGGTCGTCTTGTAATTCTGCACTGTGGCACATAAGTTGAAAGAGTCTGTATTGCAGCCAAGTTTTGTCTAAAGTAAGAAATTGTATTTTGGGGTCAATTTAAACTTTGCTTAGGGATACATCCTTTTATTTGAGGTATGTTGACCTTGGCTGGACAGCAGGTGTCCACCAAGCTGCTCTATTACTCCCCTACTCAGCAGGATGAGGAGGGAGAAAGTAAGATGGAAAAAACACATGTGTCAAGATAAGGACAGTTTAATAAAGCAAAAGCAAAGGCCATGCATTCAAGCAATGGAAAATAAAATATGTATTCACTACATCCCATCAGCAGATGATGTCCATCACTTCCTGGGAAGCAAGGTTTCAGTGCATGTAGTGATTGCTCTGGAAGACAAACTGCGTAGTAATGAATTGTCCCTGCCTCCTCCTCCTTTCTCCTAGCTTTTATTGCTGAGCCGATGGTATGGAATATCCTCTTGGTCAGTTGGGGTCGGCTGTCCTGGCTGTGTCCCCTCCCAAGATCTTGTCTACCCCTGCCTGCAGGTGGGAGGTTAATGTTGGAGAAGCAGCTTAGGTTCTGTGGAAGTGCTGCTCAGCAGTAGCCAAAGCTGGTGTGTTATAAGCACTTTTCTGGCTACCAGTGCAAAGCACAGCCCTGAGGGCTGCTGTGGGGAGGATTTACCCCTTCAGCCAGACCCAGCACAGTGTTATGTACCTGCTTATCCTTATCTTTCCTTGGCATGCCAGGCTCATGGTGAGGAGCCTCGTTAGAATCCAGATGACAAGACTTCATGTGCCTGTTCACAGATCTAAGCCTCTGTTAGCGCGTAGCACCTGCTTTATTCAAACAAGATTGTTTTCCCTCTTTCAGTCAAATAGTGCAGGGAAAAGTTAAAGTTTAACCTTGCTATTTGTGGCTGTGTCTGCTGTAGCAGGTGCTGTGGCACAGTACAAGCACATCTGTAGGGGTAAACAGCGGGTGCTGAGGACTTCATGTTCACACTGTGTGTTTTGGAGATTAATTAGTTTGGTCATCTGGACTGAAGGACCAATCCTAGCTGGCATGTGTTAGGTGTCTCCTTGAACTGTGTATGCCAGTTTAGCATCATCTGCAGGGAGTCTAGGTGAGGTGCCCTGAGACCAATTCTCAGTGTGAAACGAAGCGTAGGCAACTAGGTTAGAATGATTGGGAGAGAGGTGCACTCTTGATCTGTAGATGCTAACAAAAAAACCCTGTATATTAATACTAGGAGAAAAGCTTATGCTTTTAAGACAGAGGAGAAAGTTTAATGACTTTTAGAGCTCTCTTGTTAACTAGTGAATAGTTAGCTGTTGCACTTCAGAATCCATTCCTTCGTCTGCCTGATCAGTTGATTGTCAAGATATGCACTTTGAGTGTGCCCTTTGCTTTGGTTTTCATGTAGAGGATACATTGTTGGTTTGTATTAGGCACTTGTACATACATTTATTCTGAGTGTGTATTTATACTGAAAGCATTGAGCTATTTTATTTCTTTGATCTAATCCTCTTGAGAAAGAAAGCAGCAGGAGGGACATAAGGAGCATAGTTAGGTGGGAATTAATATGAATTATAACATAAAACCTAGGTTTGTTTACAAGTCAAGAGAAGTTGTTTTCCTGGTAGAACTGAGACCCTTTTGTGTATGTAAGGGAAAGGGTTTAATGTGCCTGTTACAGGCTCCTGTGGGAATACTTGCACAGCTCCAGTGGCAGTAGAAGCTATAGATGTGAGCAAGAAGGTATTTAGCTGTAGACAGAATAAGCTAGTCAGAATTAAATTAGGTTTGCAGAGTGTCAGCTGCTTTTGTGCTGGAAGGTGCAGTTCCCCAGAGTTTGTGTCTGCTCCGGATGATTCATGGTTCTCTTTGAAAACCCTTGGATTTCTGATGTGTGTGAGAGGTGGTTTATCGGGACATGGGTTTGTCAGGAAGAGAGAAGTGAGCATTCTGTTCTGCTTTTTCCAGCCCAATATATATGTACTTTTGGGGCTTAGTTAGCTGGTATTTTATTTTGCCCTTTGTTAAGCAGATGTGGAAGCATCTGTGTTTTTAACTTTCTACTTGTCATGGTTTTAGTCTTTGCCATTTTAAGGTGGTTGTGTTGATATCATGCAATCTCTACTCCCCGTTGCATTCAAAGTCAAAAGAAGCAAACAGCCCTTCAGGAAATCTCTTGTCAGTTGATATGGGCAGCTGGCAATGGAGTAAGAGAAAATGATAAAACAGAGAAGAGTAATTTGTGTGTAAAGAGGGAGGCTAGGATGACTGAGTCATTATTTTAATCTCATTGTAAACTTAGTTGAAGACAGATTAGTGGAATTGGCAGTAAATGGAAGCAGAAGAATTCAGTCTCTCCCAGAGTTCTCATGGCTTCCCCATGATGGCACAAATCTGAGCAGTTACTCAGCAAGAAAGCTTTTGGCTTTGTTTCATAGAACTATTTGTGGCTTTGGAGACAGCTGGCATTGTTTTTGCAGCATGCTTGCTGGAAGAGACTTGGATCAATGTTTCCAGTCTTAGTGTAAACAAAGCTGACACAGGTAAACCCCCCTGACGTAGCTAACTGTGCTGTGATGAAGGTGACTTTAACATTCACCAGGTATATCTTTGATGTTTCTTTTTCTCAGTTGTTTAGCAACTCGCAATCCAGTTACTGTGACTTACTCTGCAAAGTATTTTACTCAATTCTGTTTTCTAAAATAAAATTGTTATGACAACCTCCCATTTAATGAAATCATAGGAAGACTTGTCGGGATGGTGATTCATGATCCTTTGAAACAGTATGTGGTAAGACCATTCTACAGAAATTTAAACTTTTCCTGCAGGGCAGGTCTCAGCCTTGAGTTGTAGCAGAAATAATTTTATGTGTCTGGTATAAATAGAGCTTTACTTTAAAAAGGAATGTCTGGATATGATTATGTGGTGGAGAAGACTCAGTGAAAGACGGGAGGAGTTTGCTTTAGGTGAACTAAAGATATGTATGGCATCCAAAGCCAGTGGCACCCCTGTGGTCAGGGTGTCAGTGTTAAACTATACTGTGAGGTAGGATCCTCAGCCAGCGTTTTTCTTCAAGATGAGTGATTTTGATCATCCTGGTTAGAGCTAGGATGCTGCCTGGATGGACTTCTGTACTGATGAATTACTGATTTTTCTTAGGTTTTTGTCATTTCTTAACACTTGTGCTGGTTTGGTTTTTTGGATATGGTTGCAGTTTTTATTGATTGACAGTCATACTGATTGCTGCTGGAAGGCCGTTTTTGTGATGTTAGAAGAGGATGAAACGTATAAATAGATATGGTTATGAATCAAACCCATAATTTTTTCAGGACTGTATGTCGTCATAGAAATTATTTGGAATAAATAGGCTACTCATAGTCCTGGGCTTAATTAAAAGCCCATTAATGCCTGTTTAACTGAGATTTGCAGTATCATGTGTATTCCTGTGCCAGCAGCTGACTCTAGGCATAATAAATACTCCTGAAAGACAGATAATTTGAACTGAGAGCTGCTTGTTCAGTTTTGCACAAGAGATTCATTAATTGTCACTCTGGGATCTCAAGAAGAAGAAACTATAATTATCTGTCAGGATCTGGATTTAAAAAAGTATTTAAAGCAAATATCTGGCTTGTTTTTAACAAACAGGGTAAACTGCAAAGGCTTTTTTATGTCTTAAAGACTCTTTCCTTCTCTTTTGTTATGTTTCTGAAACAAAGTGGGTAATTACCATGATTCAATTACTCAAGATAAATGCACTAGTGTAGTTTCTCTCTATATGTGTAAATTGCATGTGTTTTATATCTTAAACCTACCTGGAGATTGTGAACCCAGCATTATGCCTGACTTTTATGATGTGGATATTTGCCTTTGTAATATCTGTCAGGTGAATGGATAAAAGCCAGGAGGGTAATTTAGAGTGTGGTGACTCAAAAATAAAATCATGCTAATGAAGCATATGGGTGTGTGTATGTCAAAGAGTACTCTCAGTACTTACATGGTGAGAGAGGAGTTGTCAAAGGCCCCTGTTATCCCTCAGTGTCACTTGTTACTTCTGAATATGCAAGTTAAGCTGAACCTGTTTTTTTCTTTCAGAAGTGCAGTGAAAATCTCAGAAACTTGGCTGTGGGTATATACTTTTATTCAAGGGTAAATTTGTTTTTCTTGTCCTTCAGTTTGCTCTGCTGCAACTGACAAGAAATAAGCCACAGGCATTATTTCCATTTTTTTATTTGCCACTGAAGATTCTCCTGGCATTAAAATATTGCTAGTTTTTGCCTTGTAATGTCCCACGTTGACCAAACTTCTGACAGAATTTAAAAAATAATAGAGTAGGTTATATAATTAAGCCATTAGAGAAGGTTTGTATGTCTGTTTACGTCCTGAATATGGAAGTGTTCGAAACCATTTCTATTCCTTGTATTTTATTGTTCTGGTTATTTTAGCCGGAGTAGAAAGTGTAGAGTCGAAGTTCTGACCCTTCAACTTGGGAATAACATCTCTTCAGGACAGCTGAGACCTAGGAAATGATGTGTGGTGTTCAGCTCACTTGCATGCTCGTTCTTTAGGAGGTGGTTTCCATCGTGTATGAAGATGTTCTAGTCCTGGTAGTTCTGATGTTGTCTGTTGCAGAGCCAACATGTTTGACAGAAGGAAATATTGAGAGTTCTGTGTGTTTAAAAAAAAAACCCCAAAACTTTGCAGCGTGTTATACACAGAAACCAAACCCATATAAATGTGAACAGGTAGCACTGAACTTCCATGAATACTGGGAGTGAATAACCCATTAGTGTTTCTACCATGTCGTTCACCCACATAAAGCTGAAAAAAACCTCATTACCTATGTTCCTGCATCTGTAAAACTGAAGTACTGGAAATGTAAGCAGGCATTGACTCAGTGTGATGAGTATTTAAGGTTAAAAGAAAGAGGCAGGTCAGGACAGATAGACTGCTACACCTTCTCCTTAAGTTTCTGGAGAGGAAATGTGCAACTTTGGTGGTGAGTACAGGACCGGCTGAGTTCCCTTTTGCTTCAAAGGTCCTTTAGGCTGTTGTGTCGGTGGAGGCAGCCCTGAAGGAGTGAACTGCTGCTCTGTAAAAGCATCTGTCATCCTCTTCTTTGACAGAATTCAAGTTTTTTCCACAATATTTCTGACCACCTCTTTTATTCCCTTCTTTTTGTGGCCTCATCCTGTTACCTCAGTGGCCTGATACGGTTTCACAAAACAGGTTGTGTTCGCAGATTGTATTGTCATTTTACACTTGACCATGTAAAACATGAAATTTGATTAAATGTATGAATGTAATGGATAGGACTCAAAGGTTTTTATTCCTATCTTTGGCCTTTGAGCTCTTGTTACTCAGGTATGGAGCTTTGGAGGCAATTGGCCTTAAAAATGAAATGTCTGGGGCAAATGCAATGGGAAAGCAACCTGGCTGTGAATACTGTACTTGTGGTTTCTGGGGAAGACGAAAATTGCAGCAAACGTTGAGTGTTATCCCATGGTCATACCAGAGTCTTGTGTGACTAAATTTTTCTTTACTTGGCTAAATACTCCAAAGGCTTAAAGAAAGTTCTGCTGGAAAAAGGCCGTCAAAGAATTGCAACAATAATTTTGTGATATTACTAAGCATAATACTGAATACAGCGCAGTAAGGGAAATAGATTCCTACCTTCTCCAAAACATCTTTATTTCCAAATAAAAGATTCTGTGCTTACTGCTTGCTTTTTTTTTTATCCCTTCCCCCTTCTTATCTTTATTATTTTGGACTTAAATTCACTTCACAGTGTATTGGTTTTGCTCAGCCTGGTTTTTGGTAGCCAGGGGGCCATGGAGGTGGCTCCTGTGAGAACCACCATGTCCAGCAGAGCCAAT
>VZRR01006237.1:518064-563991 GCA_013398015.1 Oreocharis arfaki | reverse complement strand
ATATATATAACGTGTATTTTGTACATTTCTATGTATTATATATTAACATTTCCTCACCTTAAACTTTAGCCACCAGTATAAAGGGCTTAATATCTTTCCTAGACTGTCACTGTACTCTTCATTGAAAATTATGTTTTTCTTACTATGTTAACTATGCTATATTATCCTGTATCATGATGATTTCAAACTTTTCTTCTTCCACAGCTACAGATGACCTAATTATTGGAGTCTTCTGTCAACAGGATAACTGAGATTGAACATGGGAATATTTAGACTCTGAAGCTGAGTTTTTCGGGGGAGCTAGTTAAACATTCCTGGTCTGAGAAAAGCTTAACAATAAAAAAGATGCTAAAATATCTTTTTCAAATCCATCTCTGGACAGCTTGTAAGCTGAGCACTGAGCTGTGTACACGTGGTTTTAGCTTAGAGAAGTGTTATCTTCTAAAATACAAAAATATTATCACTGCAGGGCTCTGTTTAACAAGTTCAAAATCTGAGTCACAGAAGCTTAATTGCAGAACAACTGGTATTTTGTGAAATCCAAGTTAATATTTTTGTCTTACAAAATTACGACTTCCTGTTGTCATCCTTTTAAAACTACCATCTATTCTGATGTGCTTGTTTCAGCTCTTGGCAGTGATGAAGGTGTATGTATTATCTATGATCCTTGAATGTCAGGAGGTGTATTTCCAGTTGCATAGCTCTCAAAGTTAGACTGCTCATTTCACAACAGGCTTTTTGAGTAGCACTGGTGCCAGTTATGACCAAGCCACGTGTTAAAAAATCCTCTTTCTGCTTTGCTTTCAGACATTTATAGAAATAATGAAGATCAAATAGTTGTATTATATGGCATATACTTCCATATCTTTTGAATAAATTAAGATGGAAAATCAAAAAGACTGTTCCTCCACTGCTCGTTCTTCTCTTTACCCTGGCAGCAGATCTTGTAATCATCCTGTTCAGGAGGCTAGGGGAAATGTTTTGTTCCATCATGGGAATTGTGGTCTGACCAGAGACCTCTGTTTCAAGTGAGAATGAAAAATTGTCTGAAAAAGGAAATGACTAAGAATGGACAGTTCTGAAACAAAATTTTCTGAGTCAGTTTTTAAAAAATGAAATATTTTTATTTTAATTGAAATATAATTGTTTATTTAGATTTTACTGATGAAAGATGGGAGTCTTCAGGTAGGTGTGAGTAGATGTCAGAGACCTCTGCATTTGTAGAAATTTTATTTTCCTTATAGTATTCCTATTTAGATGTCAGAAAAAGAGAGGTTTTTTGATCTCACTCTACACTGTGATATTACGCTTGTGGCTCTTTTACTGAAATTAGGACCATTAGCTCTCATTAGATATTTTTATTGTTTTGAAATTATTTGGTAGTCCTTGGTTTTTGACATGTGAGATCTCGAGAGATGAACAGATGAAAATTAGAGAAAGGTCAGTAAGTAATCATCTATGCAATTAAAAATACCTCATGTTATTTATGAAATCCAACCCAGACAAATGTCAAAATTTCTAATAAATTTTCTCTTGTGTTAAATACACAAACCAAAAATAATTATAGCAAAAAATAATTTGAGTGTGTGCATATACATGTGTAACTACCTTTTAACTTCATTATTAATATAGTCTATCATTCTGTTTTCCGCTATTATATAGCTAAAAATGTGCGTAATGTAGTAGATGTAATTGAAAGACAGTGGCCTTGCAAAAAGAAGATATTTTGTCATTGCCAATGTGATGCAGTACAGCAAGGAGAAAAATTGGCAGCATTTTGGATAAGAGAGAGCCCTCTATCAGAGACCGCTTAAGGCATATCTCACTAGCTGCTTGATTTCCTGATTGCTCAGCATTTTGCAGAAGATTGGAGTTACACTAAAAGCAAAGTTATGTGTTTTTGACAAATTATTCACTATTCCTTTGCTGCAAGGCTAGTACAGAAAACAGCTTGCACTTTCCTAGTTTGTCGCAGAGGAGCTTTTAGGTGAAGCAAGGCGATAACCTCACTTCACCCAACCAGATGAGTGTAAACCAAAACACTGCTCAGTGCTGAAGTGTCACAGTGCTCAGTGTCAGGCACAGTGTAAGCATCAGGAGGAGGCTGAAGTGCCCCCAGTAACCATCAGCTCATTGCTTTATCTCTAAGGAGAAGCATCCCCATCCCTTAAACACTTTGTGGCGGAGTGCTCGGTGCTGTGACTGCCTTGCCTTCCCAGGTGCCCTGTGTGAAAGGAGTGAGGCTGTGCTAGTGGGATGGAACAGCAACGAGGATGGTTGTTCATCTGCCTTGGAGGTGTCACCAAGGTTAGCTCATCCTACACCCTGCATCAAAGAGAAAAAGATGTGTCATTGCCATAGGAGACTGCCTCCTGAAGGGAACACAAGGCCTAATATGCAGACTGGACCCACTTCTTAGGGAAGCCTGCTGCCTCCCTGGGGCCCAGGCCAAAGATATGAAGAGAAAGCCTCCTACCTTGGATATGGCCCTCAGATTCTTACCCATTACTGATTTATCAGGACCAAGAGGTCCAAGGGCAATCAAGAGACTTTAAGGCCTTGGGATGACTGGTCAAGGGATGAGGAGCACAAGTTGTGTTCTCTATCCATCCAGTTACAGGGAATAATGAGGGGGAAAATGGGAAGAGCCAACAGATTCTCTTAAATGTATGTACACCTGTGTGATACTCCTTAAATGCTAAATTTCAAAGACCTGTATCTATTTTTTTCACACTTTTTCCACGAAGTTCAGGGTATAGATCACTTATGAAGTGTGTCCTCTGTCTACATAGCCTCCTAATTTTGATAATAGGGTGAATCTGTTATGCCTTTGTAGGAACTGACTTCCACAAGTGCTCTGTTACAGGTCTGTTCTGCCACTTACTTCCTTGAGGTAATGCGAAGATATGACAGTAACTAGAGAATAGTACGACAGGATGAAATATAACCTCTGAAGAGCAAGGCCTTTGCCCTATTCTGACATGTCTAGACCTATGCCTTAGGCTGTGTACAGTGTCAAATAATCAAATTGTGTTGTTTAAAATACTCATTGATATATGTTGTTTTATTTTCTGATGCTGTGGGATGACTTCAGGCTAGATTTTGCCCTTGTGTGTGCAGAAGCGGTTTTCACTGACTTTGAGGCAAGGTGACTCCACACAAAAGTGGGATATTGTCCCTCAGCCTTTATGGCAATGCAATTATTTAATCAATTGGAGCTGTGTTTTTGCGACACCTCATAGTGCACCAAATCCATAATAAATGATCAGTCTGGATTTCTGGGTTTAGTAAGTGATTTGGAATAAAACATGTTCCTTGGTGTGTAAATAACATTTTGTCATGGGCTCATCCATGCGTAAGTAGGTGTGACTTTCTTTATGTTTCTACAGTTACCTTACTTGTGGTCCAAATTTGTATTGAGATAGAACAGTATGATTATTAAGTGCAAATATGATCTATGTTTAAGTCCATCTTTTCAGACATATATGCACATTTGTGTTCATTGACATTACTGTTGATAAGCCTTGGTTATTAAGGTTTTGGGGTGTTTTTTCTTCTAGTAGCTGTGCTGACTTTGATCCTGGTAGTCACTTACTGCTTGCAACGGGCAATGAAAATTGTGACATCTTTCAGGTAAAATCTGTAAGAGGGCCTGTTAACCAATATCAGTATGCTGAGCTGTATGAAAAGGGGCAGGGATAGTAGATCAGAGATAGGTGTTGCTCACCTTGAGCACCCACCATGTGGGAAAAGGCTGGTGGGCGCTGGTCTTGTTCAGGCTGAAGCAGAGATGGCTTTGGGAAGGACCTGACAGCAGCCCCCAGTGCCTGTGGGAGATCATCTAAGAGATGAAACTGGACTCGGTGAAGTGAGGCAGGGTGAGAAGATGAGAGACAGTGAAAGTAAAGAGAATCAAGGGAGGTTCAGACTGAATATTTTTCTTAAAATGCCCCTATGAAGACAGTCAGTGGAACAGAACGAGCAGGTATGTTGTGCAGTGTCTGTCCTTAGAGATTTTCAGCCTTGACCAGGTGAAGCCCTGAGAACATGTTCTGACCTCAGAGCTGACCTCCTGTGAGCAAGAGGTTTGACCAGAGACTTCCTGAGGTCACTCCCAGTCCTAACTAGCCTGTGATCCTGTTCCTTCCCTTCATGGCTTCGAGGCTTACTTGAAATCTCTATTTGCTTCTTCTGAATTTTGATCTCAGTTAAACTCAAGGATAAAAAGTACCATGGTAAGGAAATCCTGGGGGATTGTGCTGAGTTTGTTAGCTCTGAGATCAGAACATTATGACAAGGAACATGGTGCTGGAGGAGATTCCTTTGAGTCTCCAGTATAGTCTTCTCTATTCTCACTGGCCACCAGCTGGCAGGCCATCCCTCTTCTTCAGTCTAGAATAAAGGAGAGAAGAAAATTAGGCAGCTGGTTCGGTTAAACTATCTCTTGATCATATCATACTTATACTTAGAGAAAGAATTACCCAGCAAGTGTGGATGTGAAGTAGATGATCCAGGCATTGAAAACCAAGACAACACAAGGACTGCTTTTTTTTCTTTTTTTTAATCACCTCAGTGTGATTTCGACAAGACACGCCTTAAACACAGCTGAGCCTGGAAGGAGGTTAAATGACACTACCTGCATTACATTTTATCTTAGGCAAAAGAATAACTAATGCATCTCTTTCTTTTGTGAGTAGATATAGAAGCATAACTATTGTGGAAATGCTACAAAAATAGTCTAGGAAAGAGACTGTAGAGAAAATCAAGTTTTCAAAGGACAAGTTTTCTGTGCTTCTGTGTCTTATGTGTTTTTCACAGCAAACCTTTTACTTCAGATCACACTGTGAAAAATATTCTGTATTTTTCTTCTGTAGCATCTGCGTTCCTTTGTTTAACCATAAACAACAACAAAAAAAAATCAGTCAAAGAGTAGATAGTTAGTTTTTGCGTAACTGTGTCAGAGAAGAAAATGCTTTGCTCTGTGTATTTTTCATGACTGATTGAGTTTAGATATATGTCAGCATTTCTTTTAAATCTTTGGTTGATTGAAAAGTCATAATCAGCATGATCAGCATTTTCTAGAGTTGAAGAAGTTGATTTTAGCCAGTAATTGCATATCTGTGTAATAAAATCATTGTGGTACCTAACTACTAATTGAGTCTTCTGTATGTTAGAAATTCAAAGATTATAAAGTATTTTCAAGACAAATACAATGCGACTTTTTTTAAAAAATACATGCTATGGTAGCTTTGAGCTACCAGAAATTAATAGTTTTTAGTGACAGAGGTACTTACATATCTTAGCATATATACATTAAGGAATTTGTTGCAATCCTTTTTCAGGGAAAATTTTCATTTCTGTTAATGAAATTTTGCCTAAAAAAGAAGAGTAAGCACAATAAGTCGCAGAGTGAACAGAAAAACTTGCTTTATTAGAACTGTTTTGTGTACATCTTGCTGGAACTAATAAAACAGTGGAAAACTTTTCATTTTTTTTAATCTAATTTTATAACCAAAGAAAAAAAAAATTGAACCTGGTTTTCTTAAATACTCTACTTATATTAGTTTCTCTTTCTCCTGTATGCTTGTAGGCAGTATCAATCTATTATCCTAAGGCAGTAGTTTGATCCTGCAGGGCACTGTGGAGAAAAGCAGCGTGTACAGAAGCATTTCTGCACTCGCTGTTTTGTGTGATTGGTTTGGTTCCACATTACCACAGTCACATTTCATCCACCAACTCTTCAGCCACTGTTAATATTTTTTTCTTGTTTCTCTTTCCTGTATATAGCAACAAATTGACTGGGAATTATGAATTAATATATGCTAATTAAGAAAATAAAGTAGTTTAAAGATACACAAATGTTAATAGCATTTGAAATAAAAGGTAGCTTGGGGCCACTGCTGTAACTAACAGGCCATTTAAAAATTATTAGCGTCAGGCCCAGTGGACCAGTAGTAAAGTACAGCTGCCTTTTTAGTAGAGTATCAGAGCTAGCCACCCCTAGACCCTGAGCTTTACTCCAGTGATCACAGCTGTGAACTGTGCTGAACTAATTTTGCTTATTCCTGCAAATGCCAGCATAGAAACTATTTGCCTTACATAATGCCTAAGGTGATATATACAATATTTTGTAATTCTTAAAGCAGTCTTTTCAGCAAATTAATTTCAGTACATCAACAAAGACATGTTCTTGCATATCAAGCTGTTAAATGTTTTATTTAATTTGAGTAGTCTGTTTTGATGTACAAAACAACACAGAGTATATTGCTCATTTTGTTGACCAAACAGTTCAGTGAAGTGATGGGCTCTGCTTTGGTCAGCCTAAAGTCCAAAAATAAATAGCCAAAACACAGGTTTCCATTGAGAAGGCTGCTGTTGGAGTAGCAAAAGTAGTTTACATAAGGTGACAGCTATTTTAAATCTCTTGTGATAAACATGATTAAAAAAAAAAAAAAAAGTAATGGCAAAGTCTGTTTGACAATCTGCCTCCTTTTCCCCCAGACCCCACAGTACACTGTCTTTGGTCCATTCACAGATATAACAGGGTGCCAGCCAAACAATCTCAGCTCCCTTCTTATCTGTCTTCTTTTCTAAAACTATCACCAGCACTATTTGCCAGCTTTGTAGAAATCGCAATTATAGATAGTCCTTTTCAAAATGCCTTATGGATGAAGCCCCATTTCTGCCAAAGATATGAGAGAACAAAATGAGAGGGCTCATGCTCCTGTTTTAAATTAGTGAAATTGTGGAAATACTTAAGATGGTGCCTGAAAACATGGCATAGAGAAGACAGATTTGGCTGAAAACTCGGGAAGAAAAGAAGATAACTGAAGACATATTTTTGTCACTGTTTTTTTTTTTTGTTAAGCATTTTCCAACTGCAAAAGTCATGATCTCTGCCCTCAGAAGGTGCATTTTTTGTGAAATTAAGAAAACTCATTGCATGTAGAAAGATGTGAAGTGGTGCATAAAGCTGGATATTGACAGCTGCTTTAGGTTTGGACCAGCAATGCCCTCTCACTTAAATGGTTCTGAATACATTTTGCCATCTTTGTGTTGTGCTTTACAGACTACTGTTCTCATTTATAACCTCACAACCTGACAATGTCATAGGAAGAGAGATGGAAACAGCATTTTTGATGTGCGAAAAGCAGGATAGGAACCCAAATATCTGCATCACAGCATGCCTAAGGAGAGCAATGGGGAGATAGTTTTTGAGAAGCAGTTTGATTTCTTTGGGTTTATGATTTAAAGTCAGTAGGTTGCACTGCCATCTTTTTGTGTGGCTGCAAAAAAGATTCTGGCATTACTGCAGTCAAGAGTGCAATGATTAAATTTAGTAACATCAATTGATTTTGATGCAAGTTAGCAGTTTTGCTCTTAGAGGAGAATACAAGGTATGCTAAGCAATTTCTGTCTGTGAAAGGCAGTGTTGTGTTTCAGAATGGCTACTTGAGTCAAGGGGAGATAGGTCATGCCAGGCATTCAAAGCCTTTACCTTTGTTCCACAGTCTTTTGGTTTGGAAGCCCTTAAGAGCTTCGGTTTTGGATAAAGACACCATTTTGTTTAATGTTTTACAAGTACAGAGTTACAAAAGAGGTGCTAATTCATAACAGAAGGTAATTATTTCATGTAGAAGTTAATTATTTCATGTGAAACATTGTTTTGTGTGTGGTAATGATGCTTTATGAGACGGCATAAACATTCTCCTCTCATCAACTGCTAGGCCCTCAGACAACAGCACATTCATTTCCATAAGTATCTCCTGCCCCAGAATTGAAATTAAATAAACATGAAACTAAACATGGAGAAGTATGTAAGTAAGACAAATGTGTTAGACACAAAGTGGTGTAGTTTATTAGGCTTATCTGCTTTGAGAGACATGTAAGCTAACCTGTCTTCTGATCGTATAGATCTGTGTGTTTCAAACAAGCAGCTGTACAGAATAAAAGGATTTGTGATCCACAGAAGCAGAGAACATGCATACATATTCTTCTGATATATAGACAGGTATGTTTAGGCATGTATTAAACTTCTTTTCTTAAGTCTTGTTTTAGCTAAAAAGAGTTATTTAGAAAGCATACCCCAGTCATGGCGTTTGACACTGAAAACTGCCTTTCGTATCAAGCAGTTGGAGCTCGAAGTCATTAAACACAGGGCACTCAGGTCTGATGAGGATGGTCTTTCGTTTAGAAGGTGAATGGCTTTCACTGTAAATACCCTTGGTCAAATGGTTCATCTGTATTTTATTTTTGAAAAGATAATTCCTTCTTCTCATTACTTTAGTTATTATATGAGACCTATAGCTATTACGAAATGCCTTTTATATATGAAAAAAGTTGAAAGATTATTTTTTTAGAGAAAGAAAAAACAGCTTGGTGGCAAAAATGGAAGACAGTGGAACATGCATTTCTAATCACCCATGCCAAGAATTTAATTTTAAAATCACCCATTTGTACTGTGGCTGATTTCCACTGGCATAATCATGGGAGGCGAAGAAGAAGCCCTCATAAAATGCGTGGAGAAGAAACTTCAAGGCACACTGGGAAAAAATGTGCAGAGGGTAGGGGCTAGCTTGGGGCTTCTTAAATTTTGGACTTCTGGCCCTCCACAGACAGTAATTCCCTAATGTCATTTTGATAAGACATATCCATAGTAGGCAGAGATCTTTGCAGAATCTTTGAAAAATTCCTCAGCTATGATCACTGCATTGTCTGGGGAAGACAGGCAAGCTAAAAGGTGCTGGAAAAACCTCAGCACAGTGAGGTAGTTAAAACAACATGGCAACATAAAGGACCAAGTACAGAAAACACAATCTGTTTGAGTGTTCAGCCTGAGGTGTCTGAAGTAACCATGATTCCCAGATATCTACAGTCACCCAAACAGGCTGAGATCCAAATTTCTGGAGAGAAAATCTCTTGGTATGGATTTGGTTTTGTGAAGTTAAGAGTAATAATGCCCAAGATTTTTGAGGGAAGGCTGCAGTATGAAGTACAGAATGATGAAAGGAATCTCAGAAAATCCATGCTGAACAGGTCAGTGATGGATAATAAGGGTATCTACATTCATCTTACTGTTTCTTTGAAAATATTTTATTCTTTACTCCAACTATATGAAGAACTTAAATGTTAGTATTTTGGTTTGCAGAAAACTGGTTTTTGGAAAACTCAGAAGAGTTAATTGGCATGTCTATTGGAAATTAAAATGAGACTTTGGGTGAAAATTTACCAACTCCTTGGCTTTCACTTCTCTATCCTTACAGGTACCGTTAAGCCAGTTCATTAGAGCAAGGCTAGGAAAGGCAGTAAAAACAGTAAGATGGTACAGTTTATGAGGTAATTCTGGGCTGTTGGAAGCACCTAAGTTCTGAAAAGCCATCATTACCAATCCTCATGTGTGAGAAGAAACAATCCAAATAATCATGAAGTACGTTTTAGATGTACACGGCAAAATAAATTTCACATTATTTTTAAAATTTATTTACTCTTCAGAACACACTTGTACTATCACAGAATAAAACTCATGGGGGCATGGAAATCTCTTATCCACTGTAAATAAAAGGTCCTCAAATGTGGGTAGACTAATAGAACAATTGGCACTTTTTATATCTTGATCCCTGAAATGACAGTGCAGAAGATACTCCTTGACTGGGGAAATAGCTTCAGAAGAGCCTCATGCACTTTGTCAACAACTGCTGTCCTGCCAAAACCTGGTCACAGGCTGCAGAAGGCAGCAGCAGAATTTTTTTTCTAGATCCTCTGAAGAGGTTTGTCTCTCTGATCAAGTTGTATGTAATCTCATGATGTGATAGCACGTTCCATTCATCTGACAGTAACACTGGTTTCAAGTTGTGCTTCCTACCATCAAGAGGAAGGAAGTAATGGAAAGACAAACAGATTTTTTCAAAAGTATTCAGAAACTATTCGTATGTAAATCCCAGTTATGGGAATTAAAGAAATTACTGAAAATGGGGTTTTTTTCAAGTTAAAGTTTGTGTAACTATTTAATAGTGGTTATTAACCCATGGGAAATTGGGAAAAAAAAAAACAGGTAAGATTTTCATCACGCATATCCTCTTAACATGAAATCTGTTTTCAGAAGTTAGAAACTATGTTTTCTGGATCTTTAAAAGATACTCAGATCTAAGAGTGACCAAGGAAGCAGAGTTTTATTTGATGTTATTTAATCAGCATCATGTGATGAATGTCATTTAATCTTATTGAGGCCAAAAGGAATCCATGGCTTCACTCATTCTAAATAGTAAACAGCAAAGTGGGAGAAATTATTTAAAATTATATCCTTGCACGATAGCATGAGTCAAAGTAAACAATGATTTAAGTAGCTAGTGAGGGAACTCTTGATGATGTGAAATCAGTTACTGAGGAAAGAAAGTAGAATCCCAGCCCCACCTGGGCCAACACATTCAAAAGCCTGGACTGGACAGAGATCATTGCGCTTCAGGGGACACCCTGTGTTGGCTGGAAGATTAAGGTGGAAGAATAAGAATTTGAGAAACAGACTCACCAGCAAAAGAACAATAGAGTTCTAGTGCTGAATCGAATGGCATCACTCCCTTAAGGCCAGAACTTTAATTCTGAATATAAAACTACTAACCAGACAAAAAATAACATCTTTGTTCAAGTTTGCATGAAAACCACGCTGGAATTAATCTTCACACTGGACCAAGTTAGTTACATCTTTCATGATTACCTGCCTTCTATTTCTTCCTTTGCCAGATTTTTCAGTATCTGGGGAGATATTTTCTAAGCCAGAGGGAGCAGTTACATGTCTAGTCCCCTTTTAAAGTCACATGGAAGTGTTGTACCACGCTTCCCCAATACTTTAAAAGATGCTTTTCTTCAGCTTCCTCAAATTACAATGGTGTTCATGGGTTTTTTTCAGTTCAGAAAAATTAGAACACAACATTTGACATAAAGGAGCAACATTGGTTCAAAATGTGAGTTAGAGAATCACAGAATCATTAAAGCTGGAAAAGACCTCTAAGACCACAAGTCCAGCCTTCTCAGAAGAGATATAACAAACCAGTACATTAGGAAAATCAGTCATTTTTCAAGAGAAAATCCACGGTATGATTTAGAATGCTCTGGCATGTGCTCTTCTTAGAAGATGATGGATCTTTTTAATAACATTGGAAATACCCTGCCCCCCAAATTTAATACAATTACAGAATCATGTAGGTTGGAAGAAGACCTCTAAGATCATTGAGTCCAGACAGAAACATAACATGCGATGCCCACCACTATAACATGTCCCAAAAGTGCCACATCTGCATGTTTTGTGAACATTTTCAGGGATGACAAATAGAGCACTTCCATGGCACTTCTGGGCACCACCTTTTTAGTGAAGAAATTTTTCTAATCTCCAATCTAAACCTCCCCTGGCAAAAGTTCCCATTTCCTCTTCTTCTGTCACTTGTTACCTGAGAGAAGAGACTGACACCACCTGGCTACACCCTCCTTTCAGGCAGTGGTAGAGAGTGACAAGGTCCCCCCTGAGCCTCCTTTTCTCCAGGCCAAACACCCCCAGCTCCCTCAGCTGCTCCTCACAGCACTTGTGCTCCAGACCCTTCCCCAGCTCCGTTGCCCTTCTCTGGACACGCTCCAGCCCCTCAATGCCTTTCTTGCAGTGAGGCCCCAAACTGAAAACAGCATTTGAGGTATAAATTATGGTAAGGCGTTCATCAAAACAATTCTGGTCAGGAACCATATTGTATGGCTTTGCCTCTCACATCTCTAATGAAATTCAGTTAATTCCTGTCAATGAAAGTTTTGCTGGAAGGAGTGCTGCAAAATTACCGTGTATTTCTCCAAAATGAAGAAAATACTGTCACTGTTTTTTTCTGTAAACGACAAATAGTTCTTCTTACGTGTAAAAAAAACCGAGTGGTTATACAGCTATGTATAAAAAACTATTTTTATGTAATCAACTGCACACTTCGTAAGATGTCCTGCTATTTATAATTGATTAAACTGATTTGGTTTTTTCAGCTCTTTTTCTTCTGGAAAGAAAAACTTATTTTTGAATGTGCCTATTCTTTTCCTTTTCAAGATAAATTTTTAAAAAGGAGGCTAGCACTGTAGAGAAGTGGGCCATCAAAGGATTGCTTCTTAAAACGAAATTCATATTTTTTACTTTGCTCTGTTTCATTCAAAAAATGGGAGAAGGTTTTATAAAATCTTAGATTTTGGGGCGAAAAACAAGCTGCAAAGTAATTTGTTTTCTCTACAAAAAATTTTTTGGATAAAGCTCAAATTTGAACTGAAAGAAGTAATATGTCTCATAAGAAAATGAATCAATCCAAGAAAGAGAGAAAATGTTTAATCAGAGAAGCAAAAAATGTTTAATCACATGGACAGTCTGGATAAATTATCAAACATGATTTCTCTAGATATTCATTTAATGAGGATGAGTTTTCTTTCAGCTGGCAAACTGAAAAGGTAATAGGATTGTGCAAGAAGATCTCTTAACCACCAGGAGTATCAGAGTTGAAATGTTCACCTCAATTAAGCAACTGGGAATTTTATGATTGATTCCATAAACCAGTTTTTTACTGTAGTCCAGTCTAATTTCCATGCAATCTGTTATGCCTCTCTAAGCTTTTATCCTGAAGCAGGAAAAAAAATTACAAAGATGTCTCTAGACATTTTGTCCTTGAGAAAACCTGTCAGTGTCATAGGGACTTCCTACCATGCCTAACTTTTTTTAAAAAAACTTTTGTAGTTCTGAAAAGCCTGGAAGTCTCATATGCTACTGATATTTTTATCAGCTTTTAAAAACAGCCAAAAAAGAACTTCTGTACCGACGTGGATTCTCATTCATGTGACTATGAAAGGTAAATGCTGCATGTGGATTCTCTATGGGAGAGCTTTCAAAAAGAAAGTTTTGGCAGAGTTAGAGATACGCACGTGTGTGTGCATTGCCAGGCAACTATAAATACCAGATCCATGGAGTGCACAGGACTGGAGGACAAAGGCACAAAGACTGGATGATTTATTGTAGACAGAACTGCAAAGTGCTTTTTAAAAATGAGAAAAGATTTGGTAGCATTCAGCAAATGCGAAATTCATGAGGGGTGTTCTCTCAAAGAAATTAGCCAAGGTGCAGAGGAAAAAGAAATTTTGTAAATAAACCCAGTGGAAATTTTTTTCTTGTTCTATAAAAACATTCCGATGGATTTAAAGTATGTGGAATTATATATTAATGAAATTAAAATACTATAGTGGTGCTCAGGTTTTCAGATGGAAAGTATTTAAAGCAGTTTCCCTCACAGAAATTTATAAATGGCCAAGCTACTTTGTGTTCTTTATCATGAAACGAGAGTTGTCAGCACTTTTTAGGGAAATAGAGATACATGATCTCTATGTGAGCAATACCTGCAGCCCCTGGCTGCAAGGGATCTGTGTCAGTCAGATGAGATGGGCCTCAGAGAAGACTAGCTCCAAATGACATTGAATCTAAGGATGGAAAGGGAATTAAAAATACTGAGGTACTTTTCCTAAAGTGAGACTGTGGGAACAGTTTTAAATCTATCTGTCTAAATGTAGGTGCCAAGCCTTTCATAATTGTGTAGTTTCCTTTTGTAGCTAAGAAGAGAAAGGTACCTCTAGTGGAAAAATCAGTACACTTAATTTATCACCCATTTTAAGATCTGTCATCAGAATATACCTTTTTTCTATTTTAGAGACAGAACNCCCCCAAAATCAAACCCTTAGCTCTTGGGTGGTAAGAACCAGGTGAGACAGACTCCTCCACTCTCCCTGTGTGCCCCTGTACATACAAAGATACACATGTTTGTTTCACAACTTCTTTTGCAATTGGCTTGGAGGAAACTTTAATCAATGTATTAATTTCTGGGGAGAAAATCTTGCCTCTGTATGAAGCACGGAGAAGAGTTCATCAGTTGGATCTACAAGCCAGTCTTGCCTGGTCTCAATGATCTTCTCATTTATTTTGGGCATCTCTCAGGGTAACCTTTTAAGATTAATGTTCTGCAGCTTGGAGATCTGGTATAAGACACTGTACACAAAATGCTGTATTACAATGTTCAGATTTCTTTTAAAAGAGGAAAATACCATGCATGTTAGTTAAGCCAATTCAATTCCATTTTCTGTTCAATAGGCAAGAAATGCACTATAGCTTTCTGATGTTGTTTCAGGAATTGTCTTTGAGCAGAAATACTCTTTTAGAGACAATTCACAAAAAATATTTCTGAAAATGTAGCAATTAATTAAAAAATGTATTAAGATTGAATCTTGTTTTGCAATATGTTCTCATATCTGCAGCTGAACAAACAGAATTGCATTTCCCAAATTACCATTTGATCTAGCACATTAAACCAAGGCTTTCATTGTTCTTAGGAGAGTATTTTTAAATGTGCTGGTAAGTCGCTTAGAAGAGAGTACTAGAAGTAACCCACTGCTGTGAGTAAAAAACACTTGTGAATTTGCTGGGTTTGATGCGTCTGTCTGTTGAACTCCATTTAAATACTCCTGCACACTTTTTAGTACGTGCCTAATCTTATTCATACAGCCAAACACAATGACCTTGAGGACAGAGGCTTATGTGTTTTTAGAGGTTCAGAATTTACTATGGAACTGCAAGATACAGGCCCACTAGGTCTAACATTCGTACACATTGGGCTAGCACTCAGAAGCACTTGAGACAACTGGACCATTGTGCTAAACTTTTTACAGATATCTGATGGGAGACTGGCCTTTCTGTCAAGTGCTACAGTCCTCAATAGAACAGACAGTTCAAACCTTGCAAACTGAGATGTGGCAATGCAAAGTGACTTGCTCCAGGGGATGAATTTAGTTTCAGAGATTCCGTACCCAACATACCAGACTTCTCATTATGCAGTATCTTAGCATAGGGGGACAAATGTTTGAGAGGAAGAAATACTCAAGAGGGTAATACTTGTGATTCATTGGGTGTTTTTCTATTTTTTATTTTTAAAGCTGGAAAGATCTTAATGTAGTCTCTTTTTGTTCACCTTAACCACTAATACAGTGTTAAATTTTAGAGCGATAAACTGGTTTTGGATAAAGTAATGCTGTGATATTATTTCTGGTTATAATGCTTTAGATATGTTGCTACCTGACATGTGATGTATGCCTCCTAAATGCAAGATAGTTAATTTTCTTGAAGGAGTTTGTAGATGGTGATTTAGAGGGCGCAGGGCCTGTAAATAGAACGTGAATAGGGTTTTGTTGGATGTTGTTGGATAAATTAACTATATAATTTGTAAAAAACTCCTTGTGTCCCTTTTGTCCTATTTTAGATAACCGCATTTAGATGTATCCTATTCTACTCCAGACAATTCTTAAGATGGTAGTAAACTGGTCTTAATACATCTATGATGTTTTTCGTCTAGCCACTTTATGTAACACTGTTTTCTCTTTTATAATCCTATCTGTCATCTTGTGTCAGTGATTTAGTTCATCTCATTAAGTTCGTCTCAGTGTTGGGAATTTTTCTTAATGCAAGAGCATAATTTGTATTAAATCAGCCGTCTCAAACACAACTGAGGAAGAGCATATGTGTATCAAATCTGTACTGGATTTGGGTGCAAGATAGTTTTAAACTGCAGAGGGATGAATTTGTCTTTTAGTTCCAGAGCTCTAACTAGCCTTGTGTCCTCTTCCAGGAGATGGAGGTCAGTGGAGTGATCAGGAGGAGGTGGATCTGAGAGCACAGACCAGAAAGATACTGTTGGGATGATCTGTGCAAAATGAACAGAAAGATCTTTGGACATTTTAACAGGAAATGCCAGTCTCAAAGCTATTTGGGAAATACTGCTTAATCTCATCTCAGATGTCAGAGCTTTCACAGACATAAGTTGATAAATCATTTGACCTTGGGGGGCGGGTTCATATTTAGGTTAAATGATTCTCCCTTCTGTGCTTCATCTCACATGTAAAGCTTGCATCTCCATATGGGTAGGCTGTTCCTCTTGGAGGGAGTTCTGTAGGCTGGGAAAATTCAGGCAGTATTTTTTACATCAGTGCTGACAGGTGCACAGCAGCTGAATAAAACATTGTATATGACTGTGACCCATGAAGACATGGACCACTGATGGCATTGCAGACATTCCTCAAATGAAAGTCTTCATCTGGCAAGGAAATGTGACTCCCTAAATACACTTTTTGAATTTGTTGCTCTCTGAAGTTTACCAGATCAAAGAATCATAGAATAAGCTAAGCTGGAAGGGAGCCTCAAGGAAAATCAAGTCCAGCTCCCGGCCCTACACAGGACTATTCACAAGAATCACACCATGTGCTCAAGAGTGTTGTCCAACATTCTTGAGATTGGTCCTGTGATCCCTTCCCTGGGGAGCCTGTTCAGTGCCCAACCCCCCTCTGGGTGAGGAACCTTTTTCTAATACCCAACCTAAACCTCCCCTGACACAACTTCAGGCCATTCCCTCGGGTCCTGTCACTGGTCACCACAGAGAAGAGATCAGTGCCTGCCCCTCCTTTGCTGGGGGGGGAGCCTCTGTGAGAAAATGCCAGGGGCCACTCCTATGTCAGACAGAGTTTTCATCCAGCCCCAAAACAGACCTGCTGCTGGTGAAAGCTGAGCATATCAGTGATCCTGTGCTACCGCTGTGATAACACATTTAATTAAGGATGAAAAACACTGCATAGGACCAGTGAAGTGCAGCCTGAGGAGGAAGGAGAGTCAGACACAAGTTGTCATTGACCGATCACAATCCCTAATCCCCATCTGGGTGTCCAAAGCATAGGAGGAAGAGAAGAGACAGCAATGAAAGACTGTCCTCATATCTGAAAACTTCCATAAGGCAAACTAGTCTTGATTGTTTCAATTTTGGTGCTTCTGTAATTTGAGTTTTTATGACAGATCAGTGTGTCTGTCAGTATATCTGTAACAGCTAACTGTACCAGGGCTTCCCACACAGGAGTTGAAAACGTAGGGGAAAGCATTTTAAAATGCTCCTTCCAGAACCTGTGTCCTGGAACACTCGGGGTCAGCGAGTCATGCCTGTGAAGCAGGATCTATCATGTTGCTTTGGTGTTAGGCTCCAGGTCTTCCAGATTCCTGCTACTATGGTTCCTATACCTGGTTCCCGTTTGCTGCTGAGCAAATCTAACATTGTTGGCAGACGAGCTGTACACTACTTACTCTTTGTAAATATATTGTTTAGAGGATTTAAACTATATTGATATAACTTGGAAATAAGAAATTGTTGGAATTTTTTGCTTTTCGTTTTTCAAGATAAGATTTGTGTTTTAAGTTAGGGAGTTGTCTTTAGAACAATAGCAGGAACTTTGGGAAGTATTTCTCTTACAGAGAAAGAGGACCACGTGACTTGACTGTGTGTCTCAGTAAGCCCTTCAGGTTTTTGCCATTTTGGCATTATGATGTCTTTTCTTAACTGAGCATTCTGTGATTTTACTACCATTAGTACAATCTGCTAGAATAGAATGCATCTAATTCATATTACAACTACTGCATCAACACTGTTACAACTACTGTCAACACTGCAAGCAACATCTTGGCTGTTTAAAGTGCATTGCAATGTTTTTTCTAGAGTCTGTTCTGAGAGGAACAAGCTGAGTGGAGAAAGGATCGAGACTAGCCCTGGGGTAAAGCCTTGGAGATGTTGGTGGATGAGAAGCTCATCATGTCTCAGCAATGTGCACTCACAGCCCAGAAAGCCAGTGGTGTCCTGGGCTGCATCCAAAGCAGTGTGGGCAGCAGGGCCAGGGAGGGGATTCTGCCCCTCTGCTCTGCTCTGCTCTGCTCTGGTGAGACCCCACCTGCAGTGCTGCATCCAGCTCTGGGGGCCCAGCACAGGAAGGAGTCAGTTGAGTGGGACACTTAGTTGTTCCCAGGGCTAGAGTGCCATTCCTGTGAAGACAGACTGAGAGAATAAGGTTTCAGCCTGGAGAAGAGAAGGCTCCAGGGAGGCATAATTGCAGCCTTCCATTAGGGAGCCTGAAGGGAGCCTGCAGGAAAGATGGAGAGAGTGTATTTACAAGGGCATGTAGTGACAGGACAAGGGGCATTAAACTTTAAGAGGGGTGGTTTAGATTAGATATTAGGAAGAAATTCTTCACTGCAACAATGGTGAGGCATTGGAAAAGTTTGCCCAGAGAGGTTATGGACTCCCCATCCCTGGAGATGTTCAGGAGCAACCTGAACATCTAGTGGCAGGTGTCCATGCCCATAAGTGGGAATATTGGAACTAGATGACCAGTAATGTCCCTTTCAACCCAAGCCATTCTATGACTCTATGAGTCTGACCTCCACATTTATCTTATCTTTGGTGAGACAAATGGCATTGAAAAATCTGCAGGAGAAAGTGGTGTGTGTAATACGGATACTAAGTTGACA
Source organism: Oreocharis arfaki (assembly GCA_013398015.1). Taxonomy (NCBI): domain Eukaryota; kingdom Metazoa; phylum Chordata; class Aves; order Passeriformes; family Paramythiidae; genus Oreocharis; species Oreocharis arfaki. The sequence continues at coordinate 545,612 of VZRR01006237.1, read as the reverse complement.
GCTGTGAAGAGATACCTGATTTAAAGACAAATTATTATTCAATATTTTTCAAAGTATGCTCATCAAAGTGTTCCTGTCACTGCCTTATATTTATGAGGGAAAAAATCTTGAACAAAATTTTCTTAGAATGCTAATATGCAACTATTTCACCAAGCATAATTTAGTGCATTTTTAATAAGTAAAATGCCTTTAGAAGTATAAGAGAAGTGGGAAAAGAATTGAGAAATCCAGGTAGTCATGTTTGCCTGGAGGCATTTTCTGAGAACAGCAGTGAGTTGGAATGCAAATCCTCATGGCTTTGCTGATTTTTGTGGTCGCTGCTGATTACTGTAAAATTGATTCAGGAGTGTTGCAGCATCTCTGCATCTGTTTAAGCTTCATCTCCATAGTGTCACAGACATTTTCACTCTTTGTGGGTTTTGTACTGAGTAAAAAAAAAATTCTCATAACCCTCATCTTAGCATTTTTTCTTATCGAGGAGCAAAGAAGGACACTCTTCAGTTACTTCCAAGTCTTGATCTCAAGTATAATAGCACAAGCTTTCTTGGATAGGCTATTTCAGGACTCTAATGGTATTCAGATAATGTTTTATCACATTTGGTTTTAGACTGTGGCAAGGATAGTTTGCTTTGAACATGAAGAATTATTATTCTGTTACTTTAAGTTATAAGTACTTCAGGGTCATATAATGTTATTTAATGAAATTTCAAGTTTGACTTTTTTCTCCATCCTGAGGATGAATTCGAGCTTTAACTCCACTAAATGTACAATTTCACAGCTTGGCATTGCTTTCTTGAATTTTTCATCATGTGGATTCCTACTGTAAGGGCCATGTGTTACAAAAAGTACTCTGTGCCCCTGTAAAACTGCAAAGAAGTACGACAACAAGGAGCCTCAGGAAGCATTTTGTCTAAACAAGAAACACATTAAGCAACTACCACTTACATGCGTGAGGTTTGTGTTCGTTTATTTCAGTTGTCAGGGTTAATTGAACTGTGTTTAAAAATAGAGAAGGCCTGCCATATCCTCACAGAAATACTTGTAAAACACGGAGAAATCCCTTTGCAGAGGAAAGTGAGACCCAGGATGTGACTGAATGAATGATTATAGAAAGATGATACAAGAAACAAGTGTTTAAAAAGGATTATTAATGAGAAAGATTTTTTTTTTTTTTAAGGGATATATAAAGGACATTTGCTGCAGAAATGCGAGCCTAAGTTAGGGCTCCACTGAAAAATTTTAAAGGACATTAAAACAACAGTAGAAGGTCATTTACATATTTAAATAAAAATACAGGAAATAGGAAAACAATTGAAGCTGTTCTATATTGATGATGGGACAGAAAAGCAGAAAAATCTGGTTTGGAGATTTAAAACTAATAGATATTTCACACTGATTTTCACTCAAGTAGAATGTTGATCTTAAAAGAGGTGTGATGACTCATGGGAACAGGGAAATCACATCTTTTTTCCCTGGTTCTTCAAGAATTGGTTTACTGAAGGGCAGATGCAGTTACAGGTGCCTCTTACTAGAGCTGTTAAGTAAGTTGTGATATATATGATCAGTGAAGTTATAGAACAGATTTTGATGGAAAGAAAGCTTTAAAATATGGATATAGAGTGAAAATGGCATAAAATGCAACCTGATGTTCCTAAGGTAGACAGTATAGGATTGATCTCTATCTTCCAATTGCCAAGAGAATGTCACAAAATAGACATACTCTTAAGAGAAGTGATTTATGGAAATGGAGACAAGCGGAGTCAAAAGGCAAGCATGGAACTATGGAGAAGATGGCAACAAATTTCGCAGAAGAGGAGATACCAGGCTGGAGAGGCACAATAACAGGAGAAAGATAATAAGTGTCTAATTTTATAGCAGACACAGAGATAAAAAGTCAGGGTATCGTGATGGAATTTGTTGGAGAGGCAGATAAGTACATTGAGCAGAGCAGACTAAGACTGTAAGCATAGAAGTAAATAATTTTGAGGAGTGCAGTAAAATGTGTGGCATGATGGAAAACAAATAATAGTGACTAATGAAAATACTATGCTGTAAGCAGAAACTCATCATTTGCAAATGTCCCAGAAGGGAGGAGGAACAGAATTTTGATCCCGACATGATCATCAGCCCCCACTGAGGTTCAGATTTAGAAAAACACAGTGTCATCTTAGGATGTGTCAGCAAAAATATTTAATGGTAGAGATGGGGGAATAATGTAAAAAAAAAAGCAGAAAGCCTTCAACTGAAATTCTCATCATATTGGTCATCTGTGTTCAAGCAAGATGAGATGGAGCTGGGAAAGCACAGAACAGCGCTCCCGGTGATGGTTAGTGGAATTTGGGCAAGCCAGTCATTTGAGGGGTCTGTGGGAATCTATTTTGTGTGGTCCAGCAAGGAAAATACTAAGAGGGTTTATTAGAGATGTGTGTATTGAAGGTGAACTTAGGGAAAGGAAGAAGGCTTTTGAAAAAGCTTTATGGATATACAGTCTAGAAAAATTGTTAGGATGGGAGCCATAGCAGTGGAGGAGCACATAAAATCACAAAACTGCCCTCAAGCCGCTTACTCCAGTTCTGGCATCAGAACTGGGTAGATTGCCCAAGTCTTCGGAGAAAAATGCACAGTTTGTGTTTTCACCTCTTTATGCACTAAATGCAGTATGAAAAAAATTAAAGCTGAACTGATTTGAATTTGCTCAGGGTGTACACTGTACCGTGACTGTGCTGCACATGCAGAGTGATTATGACCTCCAGGCTAGTGAAAGGGTTTCTTAAGTGTTCCCATGTTTAGGCAACATGTAAGAACGGACTGTGCGAAGAGAGGATCTGAAACAGGAAAGCATAGGAAATACATACTGGTATATGGTGATCGCCTAACTGACTGTTCCTTTCTCCGTTTTCTGTGATTCTGGGGTAGGTAACACTATTAATGATCACACAGTTTCTAATGACTTGGTTTGTGCTTCAAAAGAATGGGATTTTTTTCATTAGACCCTTTATGAATTGATAGAAATGCAGTATTTGCTTAAGAAAGTACCCATATGCCTGGTTTTATATGCAGAGATCAGTAAAGTCCTTACCCAGTCTGATGAAATCAATAGAAGTCTTTCCCTATGTCTTAAATGAGTCCAAGAGCAAATCAAAACTCAGAATATATATTCAGGTCATTTGTTTTCTGGTTTTCAGGTAGCACAGAGTAGAAATAAAAGAGTTGTGGCAAAGGTCTGATCACATTGGCTTACTGTGTTTTACTTAAACTGCCCTCTAAAACGTCAAGGAGATTATTCATGAAGTAGGTTTTTTTAACTCAATGTCTATAGAAGTGTTTTAATGTACCACAAGGGCTTCCTGCTTAAAAGGATGCAAGGGTTCTACGTTGTTACAATTCAAAATGTCCAAATTTCACTTACGAGGTCAGTAATATCTTTTTGATAATTTTCACATTTTAGAGTGTGAATGCTTTTCAGTTCAAGGCAATGGAAATGTTCAGTGCCTGATAATATGCAGAGCTATGGCTAAAACAGTATATGTTGATTTTTTTCACTGATGTGCAAAAGTACATGTTATTTATTTTATATTTTATTTTAGAGCAAAACCACTATAGATATTTCAGTGTTCTATGAATGGGATGAGAAAGTCACAAAATGTTATTTAGCTATTTATTTATTGGTTTCCGGAATAAAACACATGTGAAAACTGAATTGAACTGTACAGGCAGAATTGCAAATCTTCAAATTAAAAATCTGGGGATGTTTGAATATGTAAATACATGTTTACAGATTTTGTCACCACTTAAACTCCGTTTGTTTGTTTATTTATTTCTTTCAGTCTGCTCCCAATATTCTAGAGGAGTTTTTGCCATTTTTGGACTATATGATAAGAGATCAGTACATACCTTGACCTCATTCTGCAGCGCCTTGCACATCTCCCTCATCACGCCAAGTTTCCCCACGGAGGGCGAGAGTCAGTTTGTGCTGCAGCTGCGGCCGTCCCTGCGGGGAGCCCTCCTGAGCTTGCTGGATCATTATGAATGGAACCGCTTTGTTTTCCTGTATGACACAGATCGAGGTAAGTTGTGGCCCCTCTTTGTCGTTCGAATGACTTTTGCAAGAGCTGTGAACTTTCATGTCCCATTGAGAGCTCAGGGAGCCAAGTTTTAAAGGACCTTTGAGGTGAAATACCTCTGACTGAGTAGCTGTGTGGCTGAAGGAAGAACTCCGTCTGCAGAAATGGAGTATTGGATTCACGTAGTATGTAATCGACCAGCCAAAGCCTGTGTTTTGAGTCTAGAATACTAAAATCTTTTAACTAATGGTCGTGAAACAAAAACACGGTTCAATGAGCAGAATGTTACAGCTCTGTTGACTCTTCAATTCACTTTGTAAGTGACAGCAGTACAAAGAAGTAGAGAGGAACGGCCACTTCTCTGCATGTGCACTGGTGTCAGCTGGGATGAGAGTGAGCCCGTGAGACTTCCAAGCTTTGGAAGGTCAAGGCAGAGAAAGGCTCTGCCCTCAGGCTGTGCCAGAGTAGTGGAGGTGAGAGGCAATATGTGCCAGGCACGAGGTATCCACAGGCCAGCAGCGGGAGGGAGTGCTGTCACAGCCCATATTCTGCTCCTTTCATCTGGAGTTATCTCTGTCATGGACTACACTTCTATGAAATATATCATTAATTACAGAAAGGGGTGCATTTTCTATCCAGTCTCCATTCCACATCCCAGAGCATCTCAGAACTGTTTAACTGGTAAAAAACTTTTAAGTGCATCACTGCATCTCACCGCTCAGTGAGGAACTGAGAGGGAAGAGCTATTCTCCGAGTTGTGTATTCATTCTGCTGGCAAAGTCCTCTGCCTTTGTTTGTGGAATAGGATTGAGCCAAAATAGCTGAGATTCTGCGAAAGAAGCAAGATTTTTATGTTGATGGCTTGCTTTCAGGAGGGAAGTGTGCATCATAGCTGTAGTCAAATAATTATTTTACTACAGCTGTTTCAATATAGTTCCCCATGTGGACAGTCTATTCCAGAATTAAAGTGGCTTTATTCCAGTATAATTACTCTACAGAAGAAACAGAGAATTACACTGACCTACTAAATCTGTTTAATTATTTGATTATGGCTGTAGAAGTTAATTTTCTCATATATACAAGCACTATATTTTAGTGAGCTTTCACCTTGATATGTTTCCTAAGTACCTAAATTTGAATCAAAATGAATAATGTAATAAAATGAAAGAGTTTGTATTGTTTCACAATTGTTTGTTTGTTGTTTTTACCTAAATATTTTTTTTAATGCTTGCTGGACCTGTAAAGGAAGTTCTGGGAAACATTATAGGATATATTAGATAACTGGAAAGAGAAAAATATAGCAGAATTTAAAAGTATTTCTACTCAAGATATTGTTATGGGTAACAAGAAAACAAGCACATAATTACAGATGTGGTCCTACAAGTTCAACAGATTGTCAAGAAAGGAAGTACATAACCTGCAGTTAACCTTTCTCGTCTAAATTCACACACTTAGTTAGATTGAGACCTTATTTTTAAGCATGTGATATCACACCAAGGACAGTTTCAGCACACGGTCTGTAACGGCATGGTTAATAATTAATTCTTATGGCACTGAACCCGGCAACTCTGAACTCATCAGCATATCTTTGATGAAGACATGACATTTTACAGCTTGGATTCAGGGGATGCTACATTGGGTAGTCTCTCAAATTCTGAATAGGTCTTGTGATGCAGTTTCATGCAGGAGAAAATAACATTCGGTGTATCTTTTGGTTTTAAGATGACTATAAAAACACATCATTGCTGAGTAAATTTTCACTATGTATACACAAGACAAAATTTTGATGAGGACTTGAGATATGGTGAAAAAAAAAGTAAGCATCACCTTACTATCAGAGTAACTGGAAAAAGAAAAAAAAATCATTAATGTTGAGTCACAAAATCTCTGTCAGTAAGGCCAGAAATTAACCTTGTCCAGATTTTTGTCAAAGATCCTTCCTGTACGTGCCAGATGTGTCCCTGTCTTTCTGAGCAGCCCCATCGAAGCAAATTACAGGAGAATGCACCCCCTCAGCATTTTGTTTCTGGGCTGGCAAGTTGAGCTTTGAAGCTTAAGTGGGAAGCTATGAATAAGCTCTTATGGGGGAAGGTAAGCCAAAATTCCAGCCTGACACAGTAGCTGTCGGTGAAGAAGGCAGTATTTAGCAGCTGTCAGTATTTTAAAAGGCAGAAGTCCTTCACAGAAGGTAGAATGATAAAATACCCTTGCGCAAACCTTCAGCGGCAGTAGTGGACAAATGAATGTTGCTTTCAGAGCTGCTTTCCCACCCTTTCTCTCCTGATTTCTTCTTGGTTCTGTTGCATGTGAGTCGGTTGCTGCTCACTCTTGGGGGTTGAACAATTAAATCATATTATCAAGGTAGGTTTCTCTGTTGTATCATTCCATTCATCTTTTTGACAGCCCCTCAGCTCCCTGCAGAACCCCGGTCTCTTTACTGCTGGAGCCACCTATGTTAACATTTCATTTCAGGCCAGAATGCGCTGTTGTTGCATCTCTCCAAGTCATTCCTACGTACCACACTTGGGGTTACACTTGCACTCTGTAGCAGTCTTGGACCTCACAAACTCTGATGAGGTGGTGGCTTCAGCTGTTGCGTTAAATCTCCCTTTCTGATGTTCTGCCAAACTCACAGACTGGAAAATCACTGTCCTGCGACAGAACGAAGATACTGGGGAGAATGGCAAAAATACAAAATTAATTGGATCTAGCAGGGGACATTATGGAAAAGGACAGCGGGTTTTGCAAGAGGCATTAGACCTAAAAGAAAGATGAAGGAGAATTCAGCTCATTATTTAACAGGGGAAAGTGAGAAAGTAAAGAGTGACACAGAAGGCTAAAGCCTGAAGGGTCCTTTTGTTTCAGTACATTCCTCTTTCTCTTGTTCTCCTTCCAGATTTAAAAAGGTTTAATTATGACCCGATGCTTAATACAGTTAATATTAACAGCAAAGTGCCAGGAACACAGACAGGACAGGGAAAAAGCAGGCTGAAGAACATTTATTTGAGTTATGCAAAGCATAGCAGGAAAGGGCTGAAACAAAAACTGTGCCTCCTTAAGATACCCAGAGGAAAGGGAAGTCCAACAGGGAAGAAAAGCTCAGGTAATATTTGATATCATCTCTAGAGGGAATTAAGTGAGAAAAACCAAATGAGTAGAGCAGAAGAACATTCAGTTTCTATGTGTTGGTTTATTGTGACTGAGAGGTATTTAATTTAAAAAGAGGCATACAATCAAGTGGAGCTGTGTATCCATAAATCCATGGGATTTTTGACCTAGCACAAGTATGCCTGTAGTGTGATTTCACTAGTTGATGACAACATTTTCTGGTGCCAGAAAGAAAAATTTGTACCCTGAAAGCACAGAAGAAGGCTGAGGGAGTTTGTATGATATGTGAGAAGCTGTTCAAGAATAAAATCATAGAATAATTTAGGTTGAAAAAAACCCTTAGGTCAAGTCCAGTCTTTCACCTAGCACTGCCGATATCCAATATAGACTTGAGAGGTGCCTGCAAGTATCAAGCCTGCAAGAGGTCAGTGTTAGTTTTCCACACTGTGTGCAGCCTTACTGATAGCTGGAATGGCTGAAGTTGGTAGTTAAACTGCAGGGATTACCCAGAGCTGAGGGGTCCCAGGATAGAGGTGCTGTACAGGACACCAGGGAGGGTGGCAGACAAAAAGTTGGAAATGGAAACTGCTTTCATGAAATGTCAGCATCCATTTGAATTCAGCTGTGTTTCCCAGCAAGAGTTTTCAGTCCCTGACTGTGACTGAAGAGCAGGAGTGCAAAGGGGAGAGCTACCAGCTGGCCTAGCAGTTGGTTCACCAGAGGGAAGGACTGTAAAATAGTTATATTGTATAGAAATTAGGCATCATGTGTGAGCTTGCTTATGTACCTTGTTAATGCTTTTTTCTTTCCCTTTGCTCCTTTTAGTTACATGTTCATAAAGCCAACTCAGTCATGGCTGCAGATGAGGAAAATTAGCTCACTATGCACAAAGTAAATTTCGTTTTCTCACGTTTCTGGATAGTGTTTTAATAGCAACTCCTTTAAAGTTGAAAGTGTTCTATGGCAATCTAAACCTGGCAGAAGGGTAGTACAAGTACTGGTGGCCTGTGAGAGTTAATCCTACAGTACACAGAGTAGCAATCTCTAGGCTTTTCTCTGTAAGAACTTGTGGAGGATAAGTGAGTCCCAGAAGAGAAGAGGTCTGGAGAAGGCAAATAGTGGTACAGAAAATTTAATGCTTTCCCTCTTATTTTGAGGGAGATTATGGAGTTTATTTACAGTCAGTTTATTAGGCTAATCTAACTTCCACCTTTGGCAGAGTATCTGGCTCAGCAGTAAGCATAAGGTTTGGTGTATCCATGATTAATATTTCCAGTGATACTGCCTTTGGCCTGACATTCTCACTGAAAAAAAATAGAAAACAGAGGTTCAGCTACACCATGGCAATTTGAAAAGTAGAAACCATAACCCCAAAATTTTTGCTAATGTCGTATTTTAAAAGTAAGAGCAGGTCTTGGGTGAGGTGCAAGGCATTTGTCTTTGAATTTGCACATCGAAAGGCTTTGGTGGGTACTGAGCCTGGCCAAGGTATGAGTGGTACAAAAAGGGTTCAGGGTTCAAAGTGGTCCTGCCAAATAAATAGTTCAGGAAGGTGAAATGTGATAAAGGTGGTATAAAGGATAGACATAGTAGGGAAGAATCACGGATACAAAATGCAGAGTAACTGTCTCAGCATTGGTATCATGGGATGTATTTCAGCAGTTGTGGTGAGCCATAAGTATAATATAAGTACAAAAAGCCATACTGTTTCCAATAAGGTAGAGGCTGTGGTGAAGTTTTGAAAAAGAGTGTTGCGTGTGAGACGTGAAGGCTGAGTATTGCTCTCACCTGACTGGCCGTGCTGCTGTGTCACATGTTGAGATTTCCACTGGAAAAGAAAACATCAAAAATTTTCAAAAAAATTTTTCGTTGGCCTTGGAAAGCACCAGATACTGTTTTAAGCTGTAACAAGGGCCCTCAGTATAAATGTGGCACAAGGATGAATTGCTGGAGTGGCCCTGTGACCACTGACCACCACATGCAGATATAAGTTTCAAGGGTCCAGTGAAGAGAAAGAATATTTAAAAAAAAAAAAAAAGGCATGACCAATTAGAAAAAGCATTATGAATGGAGATTTTACTTTATTTTTTTAATTGTAGAACTGTTAAGGAGCTAAGATCAATAATTGTTTGTACCTGATGAGATCAAGGCAAGAAATAGAATTATGTAGGCAGATTTAAAGTGTTACTAGGAAAAAATGCTTCAATTAGGTTGGAATAATCTGATGAGATTCTTACCGCTAGAGTAAGATTGTTTTGACTTCAGAGGTTTTGAAGAGGTTAGTAAATATCTGCAGTCGTGATCTGCCTTGCTATATCCACCTCAGATGATCTCTTATATCCCCTCAGGATTATTTATGTAATTGTCATGGTGTCTTAGGAAATTGGGAATGGTTCTTCACAGTACTTGGGACACTGAAAAGATAATTTTCTTATAATATATTATTTCTATTCGATTATGTATATATAGCCTTTGTAAAATATTTAGTGTATTCTATTATTCAGAAATCAGATGAAAAATATTCCAAGTGATCTAGATAAAAACACTGCAAAACCAGGTTGAAGGACTGTCATTTTAATATGGCACTCCATAAGTTATCATTAGCTGGGCATCTAGGTGCTGAAAGAATTGGCCCTACATCAAGCTTTACTTCATATTTTTACTGCAGTTCTGAACAAATTTTTCAATGTCTCACTAGAGAAAATAGTGGTAATATAATAGCAGGTTGTAAAGTTATTTCGGTACCTCAATTGAAAGAGCTTACTGAAGTCAGTAGTGATATAAACATATAACTTACATTTTTATGTGCATAAAAGTACTGAGTCAAGGCTCTTATATCTGAAAAAAGTTAAAAGGACCAAGTGTTACTAATAAAAAGCAAATTGCAGGTGACCTTACAACACAATATTGAAAAAAAATGGTTTTGACAGCAAGTGCTCTTTTATTATTAATTGTTTTCTGCGTAGCACTGTTAAGCCCAAACCTACATCACTCTTGCCTTCAGCTGCTATAGTAATGTCACTGGGTGTTTCAGGTAAACCTGAAAAGAACAAGTTATGTCTTAGATTGTAAAGAACATTACGTTGGGAATCTGACTTTGTTCAATTGCAGTCATCCTCTTGGTCTTGGGGTGTTTTTTCATTACTATCACCAAGAAGAATTCAGTAGTATTCCCACAATATGAATTTTTCATCCTACTGACCTTTGGCAAAGTGGTGGACAATAAAAAAGAAACATAATTTCATGAGTAGGTCCACTAAAGATGGAAGGTTCTTACCTGCATCATGCAGTTATGTACCAAACTTCAGTGAAATAAAGATCAGTGCTGTCATGACACTGAAGAAATACTGAAAAAACAAACATCATTCAATACCTGGTCTCATAGTCTTTACTAGACTGCACTAACATAATGGTTTGTAGGTTTGAATTTTTCCATATTCCTCACTAGATCTGATAAAAAGCTGTTTGTCTTCAGCAAACACTCTACATAGATAGTAAATCGTGTCACACATACTGGGATGCAGCTACCACTGTGTTTGTTTTTTTTACCAAAGTTACATTGTAATTTAATGCAGGCCAGCATGAACTGGTACACAAAACATAGGTAAATAATGTTTTGTCAAATATCAGTGTGTTTGGAAAACTGTGGTAAGTTTTTCGTATGATCTACTGTTGTCTATACTCAATAACAGTAAATTCCTTGTTTTTAATGAAATAGAGCAATGTGCTTTATCCATCAGTAATTGGCTTGCAGTAAATTTTGTTTTGCTAGTGTTAGATCATTAATAATTATACCAGCAAAATACCAGCTCATCCTCATCTTCTCAGCAGGCAGTAGCAGCTTGGAAATACAGGTAATAAATGCACACGTGAAACTAAAACGCAGCTGGATCCTAAAATCAGCATTAGTAATGATACTGTGACTTTCCATCTTTCCCTTTTCTCACCACTAAAGAGAAGCAATTCTGGTAAATCAGCAGGGTCATCATTTAATTTATTACACGTGAAATATTTTCCAAGAGCTTTCAGAATGCTTCATTTAACCAAAGTGCTCCTCTTACTGATTGAAATGATTGAACATTAGATCAAGGTTGAAATTAACAGAAAATATAGGTATTGGAATCAAAAGCTGGTCATGAAGTGTGCAGATGAGTCTCCTAACTTTGGTATTCCATGTAAGATGTGGCTCAAAATCAGAACTGTCTATCACAACTTTTCTGTGTGTTTGGTCATCTGGCTGAATGCTGAGAATATAGAGTGCAGCCTAATATGCAAATGCTATAGAAATACATAAATCATAAAACATTAAATAAACTGCTGCTTATTATATTCCTAGTCTGAAGAATTTGCTTTGCTTTATTCTGACTTAGTGGGTGCCGTGGAAAAGACAAGAGACTCATGATAATTTTAAATACTGCTTTTTAAATTGCTATGCCAGTGAATCAGCTCTGCCCTTTCCAATGATTTGTTTGTGACAGTGTTGTAGAATCCTTAGAGCTAAGTTCTTTTCTCAGTAGCATTTATCTCATTTTCACACATGTGTAATTCAAGATTATGCCTGTAATTTCTATATGCTTTTATATTCCAACATCCAGATGTAAATAACGTTGCAACTTCCAATGGCTTGTTCTAATAATATCAGAGTATTAGAGAATAGTTAATTTGTTGTTACCTGCATATGTAATACATTCCTTTAAATGAAAACATGTCATTTTTATCTCGTTTTTACACGCATTCTGTATTTACTTGGGAGCAGGGGTGGTATGGTCTGTAATTCTGGATGTCTGTTTCCATTTGCTTAAGAGCTTTTCCACACAAGGATGTTATGCTGCAGTTAAGAAAAAAGGTGACTTCATACTTCTTTTTCTGAAAAAAAGCTCATGTATTGGCATTTTTGTTCTAGATTTTCTGACTAGTTAAGTTCAGCTGCTCTTACGAGTTTCAAGTAGCAACTCTGAGCACATTTCTGATTTTATTATTATTTGATCCCAAATAAGAGGAGGTTTTTTATATATGTAATGATTAGGCTTGTATTCATCTTCTGTGCATCAAACAAATTACTTTCAGAGAGCAAGGTGTTAAGCAGAAATTTGTGTTATGGTTCACTAGTATTTAGCTTTCATGTTAATATCTAGGGTAGACCCTGCCCTTCTTTTCATATGTCTGTGTCAGTGGTATCACGTTTGACAAACCCTGCAAAGAACTATCTTCAGTGAAGGCAGCCTTACATCAGCATAACCAAGAGCATCTTTTCTGAGTCTGAGGCTGTGCTATGTCACCACTACACACTGGTCAGTAGTAACACTGCAGACAGTTGATAGATGCAGCACCCTGCAGCGCCGACCGCCAAAGAAAGCCTTGAAAAGACGCAGGCGAGGAAGCCAGCCACACATCCAAATGCTTATGCTTTAGAAATTCCTTTCAGTATGGACATCCGAGTCCTGCAGCTGCTGAACGTAGCCTTTTATATGGCCACAGGTGTTGGCTTCAGTGCTGGAGCACGGAGTGGTAGCAAACAAAGGGGAGTATAGTCAATGCTGCCAGAGACCAGACATGGTGCCAGTTTAATACTGAATGTAAAACAAACACTTGTGCCAAGTTGTTTCTAAATGCATTTTTAGTTAGAAAAATTAGCTTGTCTTTTGAGAGTATTATCTATGTGTAGATGAATGTTCCAACTTTTAATGCAGTATAAAGCAGGCTTTTTAAAAATAAAAATAAATTAAAAAGATATAGGCTTACAAATATCAAGAGATACTATTCTGTTTTTATGCATCTATTGTTTAAAAAAATAATCGAAATGTATTGGACTAATTTAATTCTTCATGATCCCTTCTTGGCATATTTGTGAGACATTTGTCGCTTGTGTACTGCGAGTTACTTCTCCGGAGCTGGAGCAGGAAGTAAAGGTAATTCTGCTTCAGAGTAAATCTGTGTTTGTAAGGGCATTTCAGGAGTTGCACATTCTTAGTTCAGCTGACTGAACTGTCATTCTATCATCTATGCAATCTGTGATTTTCGGGCTACATTTTCTGCTTCTGTAAAGAATGCATTTCCAATGTATTTAGATGTTCACTATTCTGAGATGCATTTTCCCTGTAAATGGAATATATTTTAGGTGGTTCCCTCATAAATTACAGCTGAATCCTATTTGCATACATATTTATACAAATAATTTGTCTTTGGTCAATTCCAAAAGGGGTGGTTGAAGTGTAGACATCCTTTTAAAATGATTGACTGCTTATCACAGTGCTACAGATGCTATTTCTGCCTCTGTACAGGGAATTTCCTGCACCAGTATTTACAGATAACAGCATTAACAGTTGCTTCTGTTACCGAAATTGCAATGCATGTTTGAGGTATTTAACATTTTGCAATTGGAAAGAGAGTTACTAAAGGATCCTTTAATCCTGGGGTCTCAAAATCCCTCTTTTCTACTACTACCTTGGTGGGTTTTAATATTAATGCACACCTGGATGCTTCAGGATGTTTTCCTTTGGACAGGGGGCATACATTTTGCTCCAGTGTGTTCGTCTGCAAATGGCAAGCAGAACATTTAATGTAGTTTTGAAGATCTGGGCATAGTAAATGATGAGAGTGTCACCAGAGAGAGAGGTTGTGAATACAAAACTGGCTGCTAGTGTAGGTCCCTGGAACAAATACACATTTTATGTTAACCTGTCGCTGGGAACAAAATAAAGAAAGAAACTGTCCTGGGAGTAAGGACTTGCATCCTAGATCATCCTTCTCCTAAGGGTGAGTCCAATCAGCATGGGACAGTGAGCTTGGGAAGGTCCTATATAGACACTTGAATTTCATAAAAGGTATTGGAGCCAAATTTCCTCTGTAGTGAGTTCAGAAAAAGAAAACTAAATAAAAAATGCCAAGTGTACGTACACATAATAAATAAGTCTTTAACACAGAAAAATAATAAGCAGCATTTTTTAAAGTGTGCTATTCAAGGAAGTCTCTTGTGCCAGAGAAATGGCTCTGCAGGTGCCTGTTACAAAATGGTTTGATATGTATGAATTAAATCGAGTGGAAAGGAAGCAGTTTACTTTATTAGTAAACTTGATAAAAGTAAGGCATTGTGATATCTCTCTCTTCAGTGATATCCTTCTTGTAAAAAACAAAGTACTCTCCTTTATATAATGGGACGAGGAGAGTTTCAAATAAGTCTAAATTGTTCAAAATTCTTTTAAGAATCTTTAACTAATGGCAGTAAAATAAGGCAGCTTTGCCAAATTTACATTATAAACAGTTTACATTTAGAGTACAAAACAGGTCATGAACCTGACCCTTAAACACAAGTGACTATCCCACTCACAGACCTATCAGTTATTTTTGTGTGGGATCTACTTTTGTCTGGATGCAGAACAGTTGAAGTCATTTAAATATCAAAAATCTTCATATCTTAGAAATTTAAATCACGCTACTGAAAAATAGTCTAGCAGTAATTTTAGATTATATTTTCTTTTTAATGTGTATTTTCATTCTCATTAAGCATTATATTAAAACCAAACTGGTTTTGCAACCTTCAACTAGTATGTCTCACCATCTCCGTTATTTTGTTCCAAAACTATTCAAAACGAGAAACTCATGTAAAATAGCCTTTTCCAATGAAAAGCATTTTGATATTTGTTTTTCAAGGAAAGAGTCAGGGAAAAATTGTCCCAGCTAATTCTATAAAATAATTGTTTTACTGAGAAAATAATATCCTTCTTCTGAAGTGTTTATTAAAGGTGTTGTAAAAGACCAGTAAATCATTGTATATTTCCTTTCATTTGTGCCTTTTTTTTGCTAGACTGATTTCACATCCAATTTCTCCTTGAATAAGCAAAGCATTCTGCCAGGTATTTCCTAATGCAGCTACATGCTGTTGATCTTGAGACAGAATGAAAATCTCTGTTCTGAAGCCAAGGGTGACGTTCACAGTGTGCCTTTCTGCACAGGACTTCTATTATTCTGTGAAACATCCCCTAAACCCCCCCCACTCCATGCATCCTTCTCTTTCGTGATCTCTTCATTACCCCTTGTGGGAAGAGGAACTTCCTTTCTCCTCTGTATCTCAATATCCGTTTGCGGGTTCTGAATCCGTGGATAGAACTGCAGCAACTTCATCTTCTGTCGCTTCAGAAACTCTGTGTGGGAGGGCCTCCCAAAACTCAGCTATTTTGTTGCTTACATTTCCACTGCTTCAGGACGGTTTAATTATTTTCAATTGCATTATCTTGTGAATCACCTCAGGATCTACCTCTGCGTTCCTGCTTTCACATATTTGCCCAGATTTGTTGGCTTGATTCTGCTTTTCTTTTCCTCCTTGATAACTTATATTGGCTTTTTTCCCCACACCTTCTTCTACTCCTTTTGCCACATTTTCCTGTTCTATCAGTACATTCCAGTAAGCTTGATCCATTTTCAGTTCTTATACATTATTTCAGAGTCTGGGAGCATCCCACTGACATCTGTTTTTATCTCTGCTGTTTACAGTTATCACAGATCACGGTTTTTAGCTTGAAAAATTAGAAAAACCAAACATGTAATTAGACTTAAAGTTAGCCTGTGGCTGTCATGGAGAAAAAAATTGCTTTTTTTGTCTCAGGGTGAACAAATAGTTATCAATATATTTTAATGCATCAACATTCCAGTTTGAATGAAACGAAAGACATAAAAAACCAAAAACCCAAAACAAAATAAAACCCACAACCAGATACCGATTATTTTTTGGTTTTGTCGGCATCATTTTAGAATGAGAAAGAATTCCAGTTTTGATTTACTTACTTTATTTCTGCTAGAAGTGTCTGTGGATTTCATGTGCATGAATCACCAAACAGCAAAAGGAGAGGTTCACCAAGTGCATTATCTTGTATCCCCAACTGCACTTCCAAGCTTCCAGACAAGTGATAATAGGAAATGCATAGAGGTGCAGTATTTCATCTGTACCAAAAGATGAATTCACGAGTAGTCTAAACAGCAAATTACATAATTTCTCCTCCCGTAAGTCAGGCACGTTGCGGTGGCCATTGCACAGCTGCTGGCCTGGGCGACATCCAGGCAGACACAGTCACAATTGTGTCTTTTCATCTGGGTCATTCTGAATTCCTTCAACAGGAAATGGAGCACAAGCAGAAAAGTTTTAAAAACATCCCAGACATGAATCAACAAAAACCCTAAACATCTGCTCATCAAAGCTCATCAGAAAACAGTGTATTTTATTTACACTACGCCTCTGGGTGTACTGAGAATGCCTAATGAGACTAGAGATCACTGGAAAATATTGCTGGTAGTTAGTGTCCATTTCGTTTTCAGAATAGCTGGCCTAATCTGCCCAAAAGATGTGAAATACAGTGTGTTTCTCTGCCATTTTGGTTTTTATTTTAGCACAGAGTTTTATTAAAAAGCACAGTTCACTTCAAATCCAAGCTGGCTAAAAAAAGGTACAACATTTTAAACAATATTTTAATTTCTTTTTAAGACAAAATTGTTCTAGTAAGTGCAGAAAGCAGGATAATAGAAAACGCAGTTAGTGTAAATGCATTCATCAGAGGTGCAAGAAACATTTTCACGTGTAAGGAAATGGGGGCTCAGATCCTCAGCCAGGGCAGCTCAGCATAACCTACTGGCTGCATCCTGTACTGCCTGGGAATTGGGCCACTAGGTTTAAACGTCTAACGCTATATGGCTTTTCTGTTCCACAGGACAGATCCTATGCTCTGTGCTCATGCAGGATTTATGAATTTATGTGTCCTTACAAGAGGTCTCATTATTGCGGCAGGTCTAATTTTGGCTTTGTCCGTAGTAAGAGCTCAGATACCCTTTTCTTCAGCAGTTGGTGGTTTTGTAGAGCTGTGTTCAAGCTATTACACAGTGAAGTGGTTAATTCAAAGGTGGTTACTGACCTGAGCTACTTCAGTTATTTCAGGGAGGGCTTCACCTCAGCTACAGTGAGAAAACAGTGTCTTTGGCTTTGTCCTTGCAGACATCTTCACACCTCTGTGCATATCAGAAGGGAAAGAAAATTTTCTTTTGTTGGGGTGAAATTTGTTAGGGAGCCATGGGAGTGTTTTAATTTTACTTTTACACTGATTCTTATTCAGTCTCTTTAAATGGTTCTTATCATCTTTTCATCAAAACAGAACATAGTATTTCCTCTGAGGCTTTTCCGTTTGTGTTCATAGGGAAGCATCTTCTTTAGCTTTTAAAGGAAGCCGATGTAACACCCTGGTCACTCTCTTATAGACACAACTTGGAGATTATGTTTCTCTTAGTAAATTCCAGAAGCAGCAATACTTTCATAGTGTTGGTTTGGAGAAGGAGGACATCAGCAATGAATGAGTGGAGCAGCTGTAAGTCACATAAGGGGTAATTATTCTTTGTAAGTTTGGAAGGGAATCTTATTCTGCATGTCTGCTGTGCAGCTACAAAATACTGCTGTCGATGCCAAAAAGGATAAACACCTGCTAAAAGAACTGTGAAGAAGATTATCTCTTTTTCTTACACATACACTTACGAAACGTGTACTACACTCTGGACCACCTCCAGGTTTTTTCTCATTCTCTCAGCATTTTTCTAGCCATTGAATCAGTTGTTCACCCTCTCTGCCTGACCTGCGGTAAAGACATCTGCTACAGCGAGAGGCCAGATATCAACATATGACATGCTTCAGTTTTGTGGTGCCAGCCTTGTAGGATAGAACATTTGTTTGTGTTTTATTCAACCTGCTTTTGAGTTTTGTCACATGATTTTGTCATTGGGATGTGTGGCCAGTACTCTTTTCTGCTTCTTATGCCTTTTCACGAGGCTGGAAAGAGCTTCTTGCTGACTTCTCTCTACCTGTGCAGCTGTAACAATGCTCTGCCAGCAATGTTAATGCTCCCTTGCCAGTTTTTAAACATTCTGCCAAGTAGAGAGAATTAATAAAAATATCTGAATCATCTCTAAAGTAACCCCTGTGTCCTATTCCTCCAGTATGATGTCATTTTTCAGCTCCTGTCCAGGATAATAAGAAGGATCTCGTATACCCCCAGAGCTGAGAAGTGTGTCAGGGCACGCCACACCATTTATTCAGCCTACCCTTTCGCCTTTGCAGCTCTAAATGTTTAAAAACCTCTAGGCCAGACTTTACAGTCCATGTCATGCTGCTCAGCTGGTGCAAAGTGGATGGACTCCAGCCAAAGCTGGCGAGTGGCCACAGCCTTCTCCTCGTGCCCATGAAGACAGCTGGGACAGGGCAGTGCTGTCCGTGTCCCCGTGGCTCCTCCATGGTGTCACATGCAAGGCAGCCCAGGCCAGACTCCCCCCACCCTGGAGGGGAGCCCCCAGCTGGGCTCAGCCCTGTGCATGTGCTGGGCAGCCCGTCGTGCCGTGGCTGACATTGTTCCCTCTGAGGACATCCCTGTTTTAGAGCAGAGCTTTTGATTCTTAGACTAAAAATCAGAAGAGTTGAAACAATGGAAGGGTTTAAGTGGAGGTTAAACTAATAGGGAAAAACTACTAAACATGAACCATAGCTGATAATATCTGCAATACGCATGCCTACTATATCTTCAGCAGTAACTTTCTACTGCAATGTGGTCTTTACTTGTTTTTCTTTCATCTTGTTTCCTCCTTTTTTACTCCATTTGCAAGCGGAAGCAAAGATGTTAAAGAGTAAAGATGAACTGTCAAAAGTTAATAGTGGAAGATGCTTTGGGATAGCCATGCTCTGTTAGTACCACACCTTCAAGAAGTGCTAACAAGCATTCCTGTTAGGTGTAAAAGTGTTTAATTTTTATGTCAATGGAAAACGGCCTTTAGTCTCCAGAGACCTCTCCAAGCTGTAGGAATCTGTGCAGAGCAGAGGTAAAGGAGTGGATCATGCTCCAGTAAGCTGTGGCACCTGTTTCTGCTCCTGGCACCTTTCATTCCTGTTGCAGCTACCAGCAGCTTGCTTTGGCTGGGTGTTGTGTTTTCCTTCCCCACTGATCTGGAGAACAAGCGCAAGCTGGTACACTCTGAGCTTCTCCCCTCTCTTCTCTCCTGTCTCTCTTCTACCACACATCAGTCATGAACTTTATTACCTATTTGCATGGTACCCTTTGCTTGTCTCCAGCTCTCTGCAGTGCTCTTGGTTTTCCCTTGGGCATGAGGACTCTGAGGCAACAGTTCTGCAGCTTTTTGTTTCTATTTCTGCAGCCTACATCTTCTGTCTACTGCTGGGAAAGGACAGCTCTAACTGCTTGCAACAGCATCCTTACATACCAGTGTGGCAATTCCGAGACTGTAGTGCGGTAAAAGGCAAACCTCTTTGTAGAAATACAAACACTCTCCTAATACTTTGGCCTTCACCTGTCAGTGGCTGTGCCTTGGCCTTGTCCTGCCCTAAGCGCATGAGTTGCATATAAATATCACATCACACCCCGTTTTGCCACTGCTTTTATTAGTAAGGGGTTGTACCACATTGGCTGTGGTAATCACAGAGTACCTTTACTGATATGTCTGAAAGAGCAGTCTGGTACAAACCACTAAATTCTGTGTGGTTCTCTGCTGCGTTAGTAGTAAAGAGGCAGTTTCTGAAGGCCTAAAAAGTTATCTGGCTTGTAAAGAAAAATCCACTCTCTGGCAGAGACTGAGGTTATAAAATTTGATCTACTTAACTGAAAATCCTATTAGATGGATTTACACATGGCTCTCTGAGATCAGGCTGTCCAATATAAGGAATAAGACCTGAGGCCTTTTAATGGGACCTGAAGCCTTAAAGCCGTTTAATATTGTCAGGAATTTTTTCCAGGTTACTTTTCCATGGTTCATTTGGATTCCGGTGATAAAAACAATGCAAACTAAGGTCTGATCCATATAGATCTTGCAGTTTGGAATATCATTGTGTCAAATGACTAAATGTGTTGTATTAGAATTTGATAAACAGCATTGCTGTAATCAGGAAAAAAAAAAAATTTTTTTTTGTCACAACTAGCTACATGTCATGGCAAGATGGGTCTCCTTTGAGGCTGTTTTGAGCTCTTAATTAGTCAATTCTCATTTTAGCTTGCTGTTTTTAAGTCCAGTCTTTCTTGACTTCATAGTGCTTCACCTCACCCCATTCTGCAAAACCATGTGACTTAATTTCAAAGCTAACAGTGTATAGTGTTTTCTTCCTTGAGTCTCTTGCTTGGAGAGCCAGGTAGTTTTGTGAAGCTCTCAGCACTCCTTTCTGTCCGAAAAGAAAACAGGAAAAAGGAAGTTTCTGTCCTCCTCCATTGTATAAAAGATTTCTGACCTCAAACACTGCACTGGCTCAGAAGTCAGTCAACAAAACAGAAATTCAGGCATATATTGATATCTTTAAATCCCTTTATTTTTATTAGTCTTGTAACTGGTTTTTTTGTTTGTTTGTTTTTAGTATGAAGCAATTGCTTTGAAAGTTTTTTTTGCTTAGTTAAACTTTAGTTAACAAGATCTTACCAAAAAAAAACCCAAACCAACAAACGAACCCCCAAAATCAATGCCCTGCTAAATATCCTATAAAATCCACAATTTCTAATAGTTTAGTTAATTGGGATTATCCCCTACTCCCTTATTCTCTTTGACTTCTTCTTATCTTCTAGATAATAATGTTCCTGTAAGTGAGAGAGATGTTTGCCAGCATCTTGATACCTTCTTTGCCATAGCTGTCTGAATTTTCATAACCTGGACAGGAGAAGAAAATGCATATACCAGCCTGGAATAACTAGAGAATTTGTTTTCTGCATTTCCAGCAACTCATGGTACTCAGAGTCACCCTTGCCAACACTTGGAGAGATATTTTCTCCATGAAGTGTTTGGGATGGTGCTTCTGGGCCCTGGTCAAACACCTTTTCCTCCAGCATCCTACAATCTAAGCACAAGGAGAGGACATTACTGTATTGGGCACACTGAGCTCTTACTGCTTGTGAGCAATATTGGTACAGTGTGTTTTGCAAGGCAGGGTAGCTTACTTTCTAGGTAAAATAGTATTCCTTTTAGGTGAAATATTGTTGGTCTGAATTAAAATACACTACACTGGATTTGCATTTAGTTATCATTAATGGTGATGAAAATGCAAGGCCTTATATATTGATCCCTCGTTCTTGAGACCATTGAAGTTACAGTACATTTGGCAAGTGAATATTGACCTTCACATGATGATGGTCAATGTTTTCTCTTAAAACACTAAAATCCTAGTCTCATCTAAAAAGAAGTTAGTATATCTTCTTATTACCTCTCCTTTTTCCACATAGATTATTGACAATCTGTGAATTTAGCTTGGCATTACTTTGAATCATACATATACTTGAATTTTCAAATAGGATGTTTGAAATTAAAATAATGTGTTAAGGAACTCTGGTGAGACATAGTCAATCTACAGAAATAGAAAACTGCAAGTACAAACACATAAATATTTATGGTGAATTTTCTTATCCCTGTTTATATTTTATGTAGCATAATCTTCCTGTCATTGGATTAGGTTTGGTCTGCCACTGGTTTGTGTGGCAAGAAATTTAGAGCAGCTCACATCAATCAAATCACAGTATGCAATGAGTTAATATTAACATTACAAATGTGAAAGGTTTTTAATGCATGGCTAATGTATATGCATGTCTTGTCCTTCTGAATTAAAAGGACCATTTAGGGCTGAAAATGAAATCCTAGATGAACGGTTTTCCAGTTAATAAAACAAGGGGTACAAAGCTTTTAAAATACTTGTGATGCACAGATACGCTTCATAGAGTGCACATGGCAGTGGCTGTTTCTTCAGCCTGATTCAGCTTTCACTGACGGTGGTGAAAATCAGGAGTAACTCCAGCAAAGGTAGTGGAGCTACCTGGGATGAGAACAAAATGAGGAATTTATTGTCACAGCTGTGAAGAAAATATATTGCAGTGATGGATTATTTCTTTATGGACTATGACACAGCTTGAAGGAAGGAAAAATAGTAGTGGCCTATAAGCAATTGATTTTTTTTTCCAATGCTGAACTAAAATAGAGCCACTGTTAGCCACTGCTCTTACGCAGAGAAACAAACAGTTTCTGAAAAAGTACAAAAAAGTTGTACTGTATGTGAAGATCTTTTGCAAAGATATTTTCACTTTCATGATTGGAATACAGTATTTTGCCTTTTTATAAAGGAAAGTATATGTCTGAAAATGGTGACAGAGTCTACCTGGTAGAAGACAACTTGGAGAAATGCATGCCAGAGACTGCCTGAAATATTCTTTATTTGCAGGTTAGGTTGTTTTAATGTATGTAATTTTGAACTATTGCATTCTTTAATGACTGTTTAATTCTTTAGTTAATAAATGACAGATGACTTTAACGGATCAATTAAGACTTTCATTTCTGGAGTTTTTTTCAAACTGCTTTAATTCCTCTCAACTTTACATGCGTACAGGTTAGTATAATGGTTGTGTTTGGTTAATTGTGAACACTGCAAGTCACTACCTGGTGCTAGTAAAATTTAATCAGCCATTTAATTTGTCTTTTTTCTTGCTGTCCCTTGTCATTTTCAAATTAGATCTAACCCTTTGTTTTGATCTTCCACAAAAAAGTGCCACTATATTTTTCTTCTAATGAATCAAAGTGCAAACTGACTCTTAATTCTAACTGCTTAAAATGCAGAGGGCAGAAGATTCACAGACTGATAGAATTTTAATAGCCAACAAGACTTCAATAAATTTAGTGAAAGGAAAGAAAGAGGATATAAGAAATTTTTTTCTGTAAGATTACAGAAGAGCTACTAAGATGGGGATTTAAGTATCAAAAACTTACATAGAAAATTACTTGGAACACTATTTTGAAGTAGCCAAAGAAAACCTTTAAGGAGCAGAGTCCTAGGCTCGGAAAAAGCCTTGTAGGATGAATCCAGATGCTAGCAAATGTGAAGTGTTGTAACTATGGGACTATCACAAGAGGGAAGGAAGCTAACAACTGAATACCCAGGGAAAGATAGCTGTAGATTTTATTCTTTGCCTTTGAAATTAATCAGCGGAAATACAGAAGCTATCTAATAAAGAGAATAAATTAAGCTGTTGTTACCAGAGACCAGGAGTTCTCTTTCTCCATTTGAGTGCATATGAACAAAGATATGGTAGATTTATAGCTCTGTAGATATTCTAGATTGAAACAGCCATGGAAAGGTGGCCATTTCAAAACACTTGAAGAATTTTGTATACAGTTTTGCATTATGCTGGGAAAATAACACAGGATATTGCTGAAGGTATAAATGTAGCATACCTCAATTATCAGTTGGACACTGTGATGATAACAATATCTCGAGTTATACTCTTGAGTAGAGCCAAAGAAGAACTATTACAAGGAAGACAGCTCATGGCAGATTTTAAGCCAGTATCTGTATGTGAGGGAGTGTGATGAAACTGATAGAGAGTATAATACATCGCAACTGCCTTTTGGCCTTCTCGTGAAGCAGCTGGTGTTGCAAGCTGTAAGAGGTAGGATCCTGGATGGATTGGGCTTTGTTTTGTTCAGTGTCAAATATTAAAAGCTGCAAAGTAAAAAATATGGCACTGACTCTCAAATACGGTGATATAAAACCTGTCTGTAAAAGTCCTCTAGCCCAAATTTGTCTTGAGTAGTTTGTGCAATTGCATTCAGTGTGGTAGGACTGTGGTAATTTATCCTAGGTGACAGTAGGTCTTAGAGTTTTAAGATAAGCTACACAAGAGAAGAGACTTCAGCAGAACAAACACTGAGAAGTAATCAATCTTTAACTCCTGATTGAAAAACTACCACAAAGCTAATAAATTGTTTTTAAAACTAATGACAGCATAAAGTGAGAATCTAGTTTTTGTGGGGAAGCAACATTTCATTCTGATTTTCAAGCTGAATCACATCGTTTCCTCATAGGAAGCAGCTCCCATGTTTTCTGTTGTTACTTGGTAAAATTCACCTTCAGGTGATGACTGAGGTGGTACAGCTGGCTAATGTTTGTGTGGAAAAGAGGAACATTCAAACACTTAAAACTAAGTATCAATCTACTTTCTGAACAGCTAATAATTTGGGGTTTGGGAGCAATAAAATTATAAATTTAGATGATGGAATAGTAGAAAAATAGATGTGTGTGTTTCTGTATCATTTGTTGTTATGTTGCCTAAGCAGTGTGAAAGATACTCATATATATGGTGCCATGACAGTCAAAGTTACTGCAAACTCTTTTACCACAGACTGAAAAACTTATTCAAATATCTAGAACAAGAAAAGAACAAAAAAAAATAGAGTACCCCTATCCTAGAAAATGTTGAGGCTTCTTCCATTATCAGTCTTAGGATGGCCATCAACCCACAAAAAAATGAAATCTTATTTTCTGAACTAGAGGAGTAAAAGTTCTGTGAATACTGTAGCAAATAATTAGTGTCTAATGAAAATAAAACACAAAACTGGCAGACAAATTCCTCTCTTTTCTGGTAGCTCAAAAATGCCATACTTTAAATGTAACAAGACATATATAAAGAGGGAAATGAGCCTAAAAATCTAAAATCACGGTCAGTGAAGTTTTAAACCAAGTTTTTCATAGATCTCTGATGTCTTTATCAGTTTTTTCATAGATCTCTGATGTCTTTATTAGGTCTTACACATCTGCATTGCTTAGCAAAAAGCTTTTGTGTATATTCTTAGCACTTACCTAAAATTAATATTTGTCACTTAGCTAATTACCAAGCTGCTTTGAGACAGATTGTCTCACTTGGTCTTTCTTCATTGGTTTCCAATTCTTTCTTATGTATTTTTTCTATTCTCTTTGTTATCCTTGATGGTCATTTCACCTGACTTAAGTGACCAGCCACTGACCACTGTGATTTGTGATTACAGCATCAGGCATCTGCACTTCACCTCTACCTGTTCTGCTCTACATTACACTTCTATTCTAACTCATGGACTGCTCACCCTATGGTGAATAACTATGTTAATCACTATCTACTAATTAGGAATAGGTGCTGTTCCATATCTCTGTGCACACCTGAACTCCACCTGAATTATTTAGACAACAGTCACCTGACTGCCAGATGCTGTCTGAAACAAGCGAAAACCTGTGTACATGGTGTGGCAGGTCACTGACTCTTTTCTCCTAGGATTATGGGGACTTCACTCTTCTCCACATCTCTGTCTTCCAGCTTAGGGAATGAATGGATAGCTGGTGTACAACTGATCTTACTAGTAAAGACTGAGGCAAAGAGATACTTAATGCTAGGTACCTCAGCCTTTTCCTCAGCCTTTGTCACTATGTTTTCCCCTGCATCTAATAAAGAATGGAGGTTTTCTTTAGCCCTCCTTTTGTTGCTAATGCATTTGTAGAAACATTTTTTAGTCTTTTCCAGCAGTAGCCAGATTAAGTTCTAGTTGGGCTTTGGTCCTTCTAATTTTCTTCTTTCATAACCACACAACATCCTTGTAGTCCCTCTGAGTTGCCTGCCCCTTCTTAAAGTCTCCTTTTTACCCTGAGTTCTGGCCAAATCTCTCTGCCCAGCCAGGTGGGTCTTACCCGCCAGCTCCTCTTTCAGCACATTTGGGTGACCTGCTCCTGTGTCAAGATTTCCTTCTTGAAGATTGTGCAACCTTCCTGGATTCCTTTGCCCTTCAGGACTGCCTCCCAAGGGATTCTGTCAACTGAGCTGCTAAACAGGCCAAAGTCTGCCCTCTGGAACTTTTTTTTCCACATAATATATATGTATTTGCAGATTTTCAGTGTCACAACTAAGTGCTTTATAGCAACGTCCTAATAATGAAAAATGCAATTATAAATAATCAGAACAGCCTGAGCAGTAGTTCATATCAAGAGCCTGCAAAAATAAAAAAGTTATCTATTGTTAATGAGTGAAAGAATATCAACTAGAAAGCTGATGCTATGTTATGTTCCTAGTAATTTTTTTACTAGAAACAGACATTCATTTGAAAACATGCTCATGTGCAAATTACATTGTGAGAGTTAATGAAAGAACCTGTAGCTAAATTAAAGGAAATATATTTTTCATTTTGACTCATTCTTAACTTGAGAGGGGTCTGCCCCAGTTGCAGTTTTAAAATAAGAAAATGGGGTATCCCTTTTAAAGGATTAATCTGTCTGCTAAAATGAAAAAAAGTAAAAATGAATGAACAAAAAGCCCTGTTTAGTTGCTGTTAAAATTCCTTTTAAGCCTTGAGTTAGTATACGAGAGAAACTTCTTCATTGAGAAAATACCATACCTACTGCAGTTTTGATCAACACCCCTGCTAAGTCTTGGATGTATCATTCATCTTGGGTTACATTTATGTATTCTGTCTTTAAATGAGTTTCTTAGTTCATTAGACTTGATGCAGTTTTAAAAATGGGACCACAGATGAAAAGAGGGTGAGAGATTGTCTTGTTAGACATGGGAAGAATTTCTAACATGACATTCTTTCTCTGTCTAGTTTCTCTTTCCTTTTCTTTGAATTGTAAAGCATCATGTTTCTGATGGACACCACATAAATGGTGAAGAAATGCAGCACCTCTTACTGTTCCTATCAGTCTGACTCAATGAGAACTGAGGGGTTATAAAGATGAGTTAGTTGACTGTGTCCATCACCTTGGCATTCTGCCATATATGGGGCAACAGTTCTCCGTGAACTGCTGCACTGTGAGTCCATCCTGCAGGCAAAAGTCCTCCCTGAGCTGCTGCACCATGGGCCACTCTTCCACAGGGTCAGTCCTTCAAGCTCAGGCTGCTCCAGCGTGGGTCCCCCACGGGGTCACAAGTCCTGCCAGGAAACCTGCTCCAGCGTGGGCTCCTCTCTCCACAGGTCTGCAGGTCCCTGCCAGGACCCTGTTCCAGCATGGCTCTCCCACGGGTTCACAGCCCTCTCTCAGGCATACACCTGCTCTGGTGTGAGCTCTTCCCTAGACTCCAGGTGGATCTCTACATCCCCGTGGTCCTCCAGAGGCTGCAGGGGCACAGCTGCCTCACCATGGTCTGTACCAGGGGCTGCAGGGGAATCTCAGCTCCGGTGCCTGGAGCACCTCCTGCCCCTCCCTCTGCAGTGACCTTGGTGTCTGCAGGGCTGTCCCTCTCATGTGCTCGCTGCGCTCTTCTCTGACCGCAATTACATCTGTGCTATACCTTTTTTTTTCCTCTTCTTAAATATGTTATCACAGAGGCTTTACCATCATTTCTGATGCATGCAGCCTTGGCCAGCAGCAGATCCATCTTGGAGCCAGCTGGCATTGGCTTTGCTGGACATGGGGAAAGCTTCTGGCAGCTTCTCACAGGAACCACTCCTGTAGCCCTCTCTGCCACCAAAACCTGGCCATGCAAACCCAATGCAAACACACATCTGAGTCAGTAGCAAAACAGACCAATATCCCTGCTAAAATCACAGAATAATTTGTGTTGGAAGGGACCTCTGGATGTCACG
>VZRR01006237.1:392603-517729 GCA_013398015.1 Oreocharis arfaki | reverse complement strand
TGAGTCAACAGACCAATATCCCTGCTAAAATGCTAAAATCACAGAATAATTTGTGTTGGAAGGGACCTCTGGATGTCATGTGAAAGTTCTCCCACCCAAATATATGGGCAAACTTCAGCCTTAGAAAGGTTGCTCAAAACTTTCTCTGATCAGTTTTTCGTATCCCCAATGATAAGGATCCCAGATCTCTGAGAAACCTCCTCTTTTTATTACCTTCCTTATGGAAATTGAAAACTCTGGGTCTAGAACTTGCATCTGTTGGGCCTGTCTTTCTTTTACTGTGCGCCACCAGAAGAGTGTAGCTCCATCTCCTTAATACTTTGCCGTTGTGTTGCTGTCGAGACCAGTAAGATCCCCATTAGCCTTCCCTTCTGTTGCTGCCTTCTGTCTTGTGTGAGGCCTGTGAAGGATGTAGTTATCTCAATTTAAATTGAACTTTGTGAACCAGGGAAGGCTTTGGTCCAGTATATTTTCAGGTGAGCAAAGCAATTATTCCCCGAAGAGTTAATATCTTTTTGATACTTCATTTTGAATAGCTATTCAAAACTAAAACCTTATTTGAAGTCACTTACACCAGTAATAGCCTTTTTCAATCTTAGTTATGATGTCAGTAGTATAATTTTATAATAAGAATATTTTTGCTCTGCCTTGAGGTAAAACTAACTGCAGAGACGGAGACTGCACATTGTGTTAGACTTTGCTGGCTATATGCCCTGTTGGCAGGGGGAAAAACAAGCTGTGACACTGCTCTATTCCGTATTCTGTAGATTATCATCTCCCCTCCACCTCAGCCCATCCTTTTCCAAGACACTCAATGCAGTAACAGTTCTTGGAAAACCGGTGAGTGCCAGCATTGAAATTTTTCCTGGCTTCAGTGAGTAGCGCATGAGGAATTGGTCGCACAAGGAGCAGGAATAATCTAATGGCATGGAAATGTACCACTTCTTAGACATGCAAACACACAATGCTAAGGGCTGAATTTTTTTGCTTCAGTGGCTTTGTAGATGGGGGCCGTTTCCCCAGTCTGCTGCACCTATGTGAGCTAATGGAGGAAGTCGAAAGGAGAGGCCCACTGTGTCTCTGACCCCCAGCACTCTCCTCACAGCAGCTGGCCTGTCAGGAGGGCATCTCAGTACACCTGGTGCATGCCTGGCTCCGACTGCTCCCACTGCAAGGAGCAAGCAGGGGACTGAAATGTGACTTTCTGGGTCATCATGCACACCCGAATCTGCCCCTGAGCTATGCAATTACACATTTTCCTTATTCAGGGATCATGCTGACTATGTGATCTAAATAAATTTCAGAGCATCTTTTCATGTAGCTGTGATTAGATAAGTTGGCACAATGGCTGTTTTATAGAACTGCAGTGCACTCTGTCTATGTAGAGTGTAGAGAAATGCTGAAAAGAAAATTCTGAAATAATTCCTTCTTAACTGAAATTTGGTTTTCAAGTTATAAATGAAGGGTGTTTCTGAAGGTGGTTTAACTGGATATTTTTCTTTCCTGGGAGATGAGTGCAAAGCTCTCTACCCTGTAGATAAGGCAATGACAAAGCTAAATTTGATGCACTAAATGTCATACTTCTACTTTTTTTTGGTGGGCATACACTGGGATGATGTTTACAACATGAATCAGCTAATTGCTCCTGATAGGTTGCTTGTATAAATTTAACTTTCCTCCAACAGAGACAGCTTTTTATTTCTTTTCTTGGAAAAGTTGAGTGCCTCTTATACAGCATAAAGCTTCATAACTGAATTTAATGCTTTTATGAACATCAGCAGAAATACCTTTTATTGTGTTTGTTCCTGATGGAATTAGTATGCAGGATGAAAATTTTTTATCTTAGTATAGGTCCTCCAAACCGTAAATATACTAATGCAGAACATCAAACATCTGACAATTATAAATGTCCATATGCCAGAAAATTTGAACTATTGTTCTCACAGATAGTAATTTCTTTTTGCTGAGGATATGTGGAACTATGCATTTCTCAGTACTGCTTTATTGTACTTAATTTTCATTTCATAGCTGCCTTACATGTGATTTATGATTACTGGAAGTTGCTCATTCGGATTTTCATTGTTAAATGTGTCCACAGAGTAAATTTTTCCGGTGTTGTATATGGAAAGGTGTTGTGGTCCTGATGTCGGGGTGAAAGGAGAATCAAAGTCAGGAAAGGAGGGAGGATAATTAGACAGATAACAGTGTACATTTCTGAACAATGCTATGTAATTGTGGCAGAGGTCTGTCCCTGAAATGATGCTTCTTTCAGGCCCTGTACTGGAAGTGAGACAACATCTGATTTGGATGCATTTGTATTGTGACTTTGCAAAAATGCAGGATATGATGCGATAGTATAATAAGAAGCAGAAGCACTTGTAGCCACTGAAGTCTCTCCTTGTCACTGCTCGTGTGCAGCTGTTGTATGCAAAGACTGACAATTCTGTGAGCTCAGGATGAAAGCACTAGAGAGAAAATAAAGCTACATTTGTTCAATACTACATTGTCAACACCAGCCAGGCTGCAATTTTTAAATGGATGCATTTGTTTTAGATCTGATTTTGAGCCATTGTGCCAGGACAAAGTTAAAAACTGAAAGTGAGGGAGATTGAGAAGTAATAGTATCATTCTGACTCCTTTTTGGAAATAGGCTGTCTCACATGCACAGAGAAATATGTCAGTCTGGTATAGAACAGTGACTCACACATACTTTGGAAATGCAAACCTCAGTGCTGCACCATCAGAATGGAATCAATATTATTAAATTACTAAAAATAGCAAAATTAATGAGGATCTTAATGAGGAAAATAAAATAAAAAAAGAAACCTTCAAGAAGTTTTGCATGGGTTTGAGGAAAAAGAAGCAACAAAGTATGAACAGAAAAAATAATTATGTTTATGAAGTAGTTTATACAAACTTTTGCTTCAGTATTTTTTAGCAGTGGTCAGATTATCCCTATTCCATAAAGAGGGGCATACTTGTGACCAGTCATTGGAAGCCTTCATAGTCTTCACAGAATCACAGTAACATAATTTGTCCCATATAGTTCAATAATGACACAGCAGAGTTTTTTTATCATTTTTAGTCATTAATTTTATTTATTAACAACTTCCTACTTTTTCAAAAACCAGAATGATGTTACATTAGTAACATACAAGTGTTCTATGACTGTACGTTATACTTACCCTGGGATCACTGAAATATTTCATCTCTGGGTTCCTATCAAGGACCAGGCCTTGGTATCCAGCTGCATATTAAGAAGGTTAATATTACATGAAGTGAATAGGGGCTGGCCAAGCTCTTTGTCTGTAAAATGGGCTAATACCTGGTCTCTGTTGCAAAAACATGCACAGTAAAGTACGTTTTTTGAGATACTGAGATTCAGGAATACTAGAAGGTATTGAAGTCTATGAAAAAGGAATCTGAAGGTTATAAAATAAGTGATAATTAATATAAAATAGAGGGGTTTTTTCTCATTTCCTCTATTTTGTGAGTTGTCAAATCACACGGCAAATTACTTTCTTTGTGGAGAGAAAAAAGTCTATGTTTTCTGTCACCTCTTTGGAGCAGGCAGGAAGCCAGTTTATGACATAAACTGGTGCCCTTTTTTTTGCCTTTTGAACTATTCATTTTGCTACAAGAGTTCACTTTTTTTTTTAAATCCCCCCCGCCCCCCAATTAATGATGCCAGTTACGTGTAGAAGGCCAAAACAACCAACTGTGGACGATTCCCCTTCAATATCTGTCAAATACAATTTTCCAAATCACGGAAAAGGCAACTTGCTCAATAACACTCTACCTCCTCTTATGAAATGTATTTCATAGATTACATGCAGAAACATGGAGAGAGGAGCACTCTGAGGCATCCTACTTTGTTTTTTTCTCGCAGTCATTATTCTACTTTTCTGGCTTCTCTTGAACTTACAAAAAGTACTACTGATAATGCTGAATTATCACTGTTACCTGGTAAACCCTGTCACTAGTGCTGTGAATTAGCAAATGAACAGCAGCAGGTTTGTTTCTTATTTCCTTTCATTTTTCATCCTTTCCTTCTGATTTGCAATGTACTCTGGCATACAACTTTTAGCTTCATACAGCTGCAAAGATGTTTGAAGGAGTCTTGGCAAAACTGGAGAAGGTGGCAACAACAAGGCCCAGGTACAAAATGGCTGAGGACCACTGCAGAGTGCTCTGATTTTTCTACCCTGTAGAAGAGCATTCAATCCCCAAAATGGTATTCATTTACAAATGGCAGAGTTGCTGAAAGGAATTAATGTGGGAGTGTGATGTCATGACTATTTTTTGCCTCTGGTAGGATGGAATAGCTGCTAACAAAATATCCAGGTGATTTGTTTCAACTAGTATTATTCAAAGCATTTGGTTTTAAGATTCTAGCTTTTCAGATATAGAATTCATGGTTTGCATAAATAGCTGTCAAGGGATTCATTAAACATAATAAGAAATGAGTCAAGACGATGTGGGCTATGCCTGCACTTCATGTTATGCTTTGATCGGGAGCTTGCTTTTTTGACCATTTTTGTCAGACTGCATGGAGGTTTCCTGAGTGCTCAAGAAACATTCCAAAAATGGGTCTTCCTCAACAGCCTTAATGGATTGATAGCATGACAACTGTAGAGTGGAATTAACAGCAGAACTACCCGAAGGCAAACTACCAACAAAATGGAAGTAGTGCGTTCGTATGAGCATTATGTGTTGGTATCATCATAGCACTTGAGAACTGTAGTAAGTTACTTACGCATGGAAGTACAGAAGAAAGATACCACCATTACTTAAAGTGATGACATCTAGGCATTAAACAGTACAGCAAGAAGAGAGCAGAAGATGGGAGAATTCAGTCATGTGTAGGGAGGCATGAAAAGTGTTCTTAGCAACATAGCAGTCTCCTCGTTGTCGAGCTTTCTTACAGGTGTTATGGAAAAGCAGTATTTGAGGGAAGGTAATGAGGTGACTAAGCAGATGCTCACAGAGTGTCTGCTCAGCCTGCAGAGCCACGAAGGAGAAAGCTGAGTTGAAAGCTGGAAAATTTAGTAAGTGGATGTGAGATTAGCATCACTGATCCCCAGCATCTGTGAAATAAATGATAATATGGTGGAGCTTGTCAGAAAGGGCCTTGAAAGTGGAAATATTTAAGTTGCCATAAGGAAAGAAGAGCATCATAACAGGAATACAAAGAAATGGATATTATCACCATAACAGTGAGCTAAGAGACATTGAGTAACATTATGGATGGATATGAGTGAGGAAGAATTATACCTGTCAGAAATTAATAAAATAATGTTGAAATAGCTGAGAAAAAGTATGGAAGCTATGGTGAGTCTGGACTGCAGGCTGGATACAATACCCAAATATTAAGGAATTTAGGCTACAAAGATAGTATTGTACCATTAGCATGTTCAATGTGATAAATTATTGGAGTTGTGATGTGTAGGTTAAGAGCCTGCTGCATAAATAAGATGTGGCATTTATGTTATCACACTATTTAAGTCAATAGGCAGGTCAAAAAGGAAAATTGTTCATGTTCGTCCTGAGCTGATGAGGAAAGAGTGGAAAGGGAGAGGACAACTTTCATTGTTCAGTTTTCTGTCAAAAACACAGGCTAGACTCACAAATGTACAGGTTGTACATTTGACAATGGCTAAATATCTAGGAAAGTAGGGACAGAATACAGATTTAAATGCTTAAGCAGAAACTTTAGCTGATACAGACAGGTAGGTGGGAAAGCAGATGAGATGATCTGAGAGGGACCTGGCAGACAAATATGCTTACAGGGGTTGTAAGCAGTGGATTCAGAAAGCTTAGAAAGAAAGGAGATTAAAGTAGTAATTGTAAAGGGAAATGGATGTAGGATTGGTACAAATTCAAGTTCTGGTTGGGAGGAAAGGATGATAACTAATGTGTATGAAGAGTATATACCTGCATATGCATATTTGTAAGCTTATAAAATAAATGCTCCAAAGGCAAACACAATTACTTTATTTTTTCCAGTGTTGCCTCATTGCCACTTTATTTTTATATGAAGTAGGTGGGTTGGTTTTAGAATTCAGCAATTCCTTGAGAGTAAAAAGGGCGTAACAGTGGCTTAATGTGTGAAGGGTCTGTATTTAATTGTTCTATTAAGAGCTTTGTTCCACTAATTATATAGGTAAGTGCTAGTATAACTGGTTTATATTACATTTAGAGTACAATATGCAAGAGGACGGATGTTGCTTTTCTAAACCTCCTTTGTTGCAGAAAAAGATAATGAGAGCTATATAAAGTCCTGGAATCATAGCCAATTTATCAGGCCTGCTATGTGAGCTAATGCAAGACTGGAGACATACTGCATCAACTGCTGATCGTTTTATACTGCTTTTAATGCCTAGAAATGAAAAGAAAGGAATTAATGGGGAAATAAAGAGAGAAAATGGAATATATATAATGTATTTTTGACACTTTGAATCTCACCCTATTATTAGTCTTTTTATATGGAAAAAAAATCCAGTCAAATCAGACGAGTATTCAGATTTTCAGCTTTATCTCATATACAGGGATTTTAGAGGATACTCCAGTAAGTGCTGCAAAATAATACATTTCTGATAAGGATCTAAAGTGAACAATGAGTGGGAACTAACACAAATATGGTTTCCTTAGTGATGATGCTTCATTATACCATAATTATTTGTTATTTATACTACAACAGTAAATATTGTGTCAGAATTTCTTTAATAATACTATTACTGGAAGTCTACAATTCACTTTTGAGGCCTCGCTTTAGCCTAAAAATTGATTTTTAAAATGTAAGCTAAATTATCTCATTTTTTGTAAAGGAAGGAGGAAAAAGAAAATAAGGAGCAATGGTAATAATTTAAGGCATATTTGTGATCTGATAACATATGATTCCTAGTCTGAACTGTTGCATTTAAGCCTAAAATTCAAAATTATTTGCATATCTCTTTATTTAGGATGACATCAGAGGGCTTGACCTGGTGGGGATTGGGAGGCTATGAGAAAGCACCAGGGGCACAGAGTAGTGGGAGAGGCTCTCGTGTTCTCACCTGGTGAAGAATTGTGGCTGTAGTCCCATCCTAATAGCCTGTGCCTGAATTCAGAGAGCACATGGAACAAACAAATGGGATTAGGTGTCCCAAGCCGGGACCTCATGTGGGGTTACAGAAAGCAGTGAGATGACCAAAAGGATGGGAGTGTTGCAGGGCATGGAGGAGATGGACAGGATCCAGAGCTGTGCTCTGTGCTGAGGGGTTACTGCAGTGTCCACAAAATTCCCTATGGGGCAAACTGGCCCAGAGCGTGGGGATCAGGAGCAGAGGACAGATACACAGGTGTGATGGTACCTCTGCTAAATGCAGTCAGGAGGTGGAAGTGGAGGAAACCTTTAGGCAGCTGGAGGAAGCCTCAAAATAGCAGGCTCTGGTACTCATGGGGGACTTCAGCTGCCCTGGTAAGTGGTCAATATGCACTAAGGTGGAGTGCAGGCAACATAGGAGATTTCTGAAGCACATCCAGATGATTTCTTGAAACAGCCGGTGAAGGTGATAACCAGGATAGACCTGTTGAACCTGCAGCTGCAAGAAAGGAAAACTAAGGCTGGAGATGGGCAAAGCAGTGGCAGCCTTGTAAGCAGCAACTGTGTGATTCTGAAGTTAAACTCGGAGAGGTAATAGAAGAGTCAGAACCCTGGCCTTAAGGAGAGCAGCTCATTTAGGGATCTTCTTGGCATCGTCCAACAGACTACTGCCCTGTAGAGGAAGGGGTCCAGGAAGCCAAGTTGATCTTGCAGAACAGTTTCCTCAAAGCACTTAGATTATCCTTTTTGATGTGCAGCAAGTCAAGCAAGCATGGCAAGTGCTTGAATGGGGAACTCCTGACAGAGCTCAAATGCAAAAAGTAGGTCCACTGAAGATGGATGCAGGGACAAGCTCTCTGAAGGATTACAAAAACATGGCTCAAGCATGGACCTGTGGAGTAGAAGGAGAGTCAACGAAGGAGTGTAAAGTTTATCTGGAAGTGTATTGGCAGAAGGAGGAGGAAAAAACCCTTGTGAGTCCACTGTCCAGTGAGCAGTGGAAGAGTGGGCAGGTACACAAAAATCCCAATGCCTTTAATACTTGATTTTTACTGGGAAGATCTGCCCTCAGGCCTTCTAAATCAATGAGCTAAGTGGCAGAATTGGACTGTGTCAGAGAGCTTTTAAGACAATTGTTTTTATTCAGACCCATGGTGCCAGATGGTTTCTGTCCAAGGGTGCTGAAGGAAGGAACTGACATCATTTAAATGCTGTTCTCTATGGTCTTTGAAAGCCCTTGTTGTTCAACAGGAAGTTCATGATGACATGGAAAAGGAAAACTTCATATCCATCTTCAAGCAGGGTAGGAAAGAGGATTTGGGGAAGTTGAGGTTTATCTTTGGCTCAGTTTGCTGAAGAGTTACGGAGTAAATTCATTTCTGCATGTATGAAAGATGAGGAGGTGATTTGGAAAGCCAGCATGGATTTATCAGGGTAAGACTGTGCCTGACCGATTTGATTGCTTTCTATGATCAAAATATTGGCTCCACAGCCAAGGATAAAAACAGAAGAGTTGTGAGTAGATGTGATAATTTGGACTTTACATAGGCTTTTGACATTATCTTCTATGCTGTCAGCAACTGGGATACAGTTTGGGGGCATGAGTGCTAAGGTGGGTGTACTGTGGGAGGCATTAACTGTGCTGAACGGGTTGTAATTATCTGTACAAAATCCAGTTTGCGGCCAAGTATTGGTGGTTGGTGGTGGGCCTTAGAGGCTGTTGGGATTTTACCCACGCCAGCAAATACATAGCTGCTCACTCACTGCCCACCACCCCGCCCCACAGTGGGGAGGAAAATCAGAAAGAAAAAGTAAGTCTTGTTGGTTGAGATAATAAGATTTTAATGCTTGAAACGTAACAAAATGTAACAATACTGGTGATATTAACGATAATGATAGTAATGAAACAAGAGAGAGGATGAATAAAACAAGAAAAACCAAGTGATGAACAATACAGTTGCTCACCACCTGCTGACCAGTGCTCAGCCCATCCCCCAGCAACATGGTCAACATGAAAGATTAGGTCTGCAAAAGCACCTAAGCACATAATTCCCATTGTTTTCTGTAAGATTTTTCTGATATTTTGTGGTCCTGGTTTTTACATTCTAGAAGAGACTTTTGAGAATTTTTTTTTCCTCTAGTGGGTCTTGTTGCCTGTAATTTAAATACATATTCTTTCAAAAAATTATAGCATGGTTTGGGTTGAAAAGGATCTTTAATGATCATCTAGTCCAACCTCCTTGCCGTGGTCAGGGACATCTTTCATTATACCAGGTTGCTCAGAGCCCCATCCAACCTGGCCTTTGCACAGTTGCAGTGATGGCACATCCACAGCTTCTCTGGGCAACCTCTTCCTCAGCCTCACCAGCCTCACTGGAAAGGATTTCTTCACTGTGAAGAATTTATTTCTTATATCCACCCTAAATCTACCCTCTTTCATTTTAAAACCATTGTCCTTTGTCCTGCTACTACAGGCCCTGGCAAAAAGTCTCTTTCTTATAAGCCCACTTTATATATTGAAAGGATGCAATAAGGTCTTCCTAGAGTCTTCTCTTGTGTAGGCTTGGCAACCCCAACTCTCTCCATCTTTGACTGTTCCAGCCCTCTCACCATTTTTGTGACACTCCTCTGGGCTCATTCTAACGTGTCCGTTCTTCCTTGTACTAGGTGTCAGAGCAGGGCACGTACTCCAGATGAGATCTCAGGAAAACAGACAGTAGAGAGGCAAAATCATCTCCCTCAGCCTGCTGGCCACGCTGCTTTTCATCCAGCCCAGGATATGGCTGGCTTTCTGGGCTGCAAGCACACATTGCCCCAGATCATGTCCAGTTTTTCCTCCAGCGGTACTGCCAAGCCCTTCTCATCAGGGCTGCTCTCAATCCATTCATCTCCCCAGTTTGTTTTGGTACTGGGACTGCCCTGACCCAGGTGCAGGACCATGCACTTGGCCTTGATGAACTTGGTGAGTTTTTCATGCGTTCACTTCTCAAGCGTTTAAAGTTCCTCTGGGTGGCATCTTGGTCCATCTTCCAAATCAGCTGGACCACTCAGCTTGATGTCATGTGCAAACTTGCTGAGCATGCTCTCAGTCCTGTTGCCTACATCATTAGTGATGATATTAAATGTTGTTGGTCCCAACATGGATGCTTGAGGAGCCCCGCTCATTACTGGTCTCCGTTTGGGCATTGAACCATTGACAGCAAATCTTGGTCCAGTGCAGTCATCTAGACATCTCCTTATCCTTCTAACAGTTCAGGCATCAAATCTGTATCTCTCAAATTTAGATATGAGAATGTTGGAGAGGATGATAGCAAAAGCTTCAGAGAATTTAATGTAATTTTTACCTTTTTTAGTATTTAGGGTTTGGGAGACAGAGAAAGAGACACATTAAGTATTGGTAATGGGATTGTGTACTATAAGCATTACTGTTTTCATTCCTCTTCTTCACCAGAGAACTGTGTTAGAAAGATAGGAATAGTTTATATTAAGGCACTTAAAATATTTTCCGGTGTTTTAATTAATCTCTAAATTTACACACATTTGCATTTTTCTTTTTAAGTCTCTTTAAGAATTTTTTTTACGTTTTACTCTCCTTTTCATGCCTTTTGTTGATTTTTCCTCAAAACATGAATGAAGGAGTGATTTATTTGGCAATTACAGGTTCATTTTGAGCCTGTGTAAAATCGTACCACGTTCAAGTCTGTATATATTACTAAGAGGAAGAAAATTTTATTTCTTCATCCCTAATGTTTACAATATATATCATAATGGTTTCTTAAAAAGCAGTATTGAAGACCCAACAGGTATGTGAAACTCGTTTCTCATGCATGAGTTGCACCTTTCCCTACCCCCACCAAAAATGCTGCCTGAATGGATTTTTTTAGCCACTCGTCTTGATTAGTACACATTCCAAAGAGTAGCAGATTACTGTGCGTAACTCACGATGTTCATTGATTCATTGGAAACTGCTGTTCTGCTCTCTGAGCTCCATATTTCATCTTCCTTCTCCTTAAGTATCAGGGGCTTTTTGCATATTAAAGATTTTTCAAACAGTCCTGAGACAAGTGGCAGGGAAATTAGATTATCATACCTCTAGAGAACTGAATTTACTTGGATACCATTCTTCAGGGTGCTGTAGTATTCAATTATCTCCTGAGATTTCATGCTCAGTTATGTTAAATAGTTTATGGACTTCCTAACACTTTTTAATGGTTTTGTATTTCTTTCCAAACTTACAACAAATAGGTAGTTAGTGCTTTGAAAGGATGATTGTTAGTGTTCATGTGCATAATGCTGATCAGGATGAATAAATCTTTTTTATTATTATTTGGTGCTGAAGACTTTTAGCCATGTTAATTCTTGTGGCTTCTCTTCAAGAAAGAGAGATTCTGAGAAGACCTGCTAGGATGATTATCACTATGCACCATTCGCATAATGAAAGAAAAAGGGCTCTTTGGTAAATGAAAAATTATTGGGTTTCATCAATATGTTAGGAGAATAAAAGTAATGCTAGAAATAAAACTTCTTAAACTAAAGAACAGTGTTGAGTCAAACACAAAGTAATGTAGAAATGGTCAAGCTAGCTAATCTGAATTGGAAATAAGATTANATTATTATTTGGTGCTGAAGACTTTTAGCCATGTTAATTCTTGTGGCTTCTCTTCAAGAAAGAGAGATTCTGAGAAGACCTGCTAGGATGATTATCACTATGCACCATTCGCATAATGAAAGAAAAAGGGCTCTTTGGTAAATGAAAAATTATTGGGTTTCATCAATATGTTAGGAGAATAAAAGTAATGCTAGAAATAAAACTTCTTAAACTAAAGAA
This sequence comes from Oreocharis arfaki, assembly GCA_013398015.1. Classification (NCBI taxonomy): domain Eukaryota; kingdom Metazoa; phylum Chordata; class Aves; order Passeriformes; family Paramythiidae; genus Oreocharis; species Oreocharis arfaki. The sequence goes on along the minus strand of VZRR01006237.1, from coordinate 505,817 downwards.
CAGTGTTGAGTCAAACACAAAGTAATGTAGAAATGGTCAAGATAGCTAATCTGTATTGGAAATAAGATTATTAAGTAAAAATGGAAGAAGGTTGTGGAACAACCACCGCACGAGCTTTCTGGAGAAAAGATTGTGACATACTTTTAAAAGGTACAGTGATGATTCTTGTCTTAGGGTTAGATTTTGTCCAGGTGTTTTTGTCACAGAATGGTTTTTTGTGTATTTTACTTTTAATGCTTGAAAAAGGAAATGCATGGTTTTTTTAATATCATGTGCTTCTAGTGCAGTGTTTCTGTACCAGCTTTTGAAAATAGCATGCATACACTTTTGGGGAAGACACCGTATTCAGCAGTTTATAGGTAGGGAACAAAGATACGTGGTAATTTCTAAGTAATAATGGTAGTTTTGTAGGGATCAAACCCACTTTTCAGATTCAAACATACAGTAATGATAACTGCAGACATCTTTAAAAAGACTGTATGCAGTATAAATCACTGATTATCAATAACCAGTCGATGAACTTTATAGCACTTTTCATACAAAGTAAGAACTTTTCCTGTTTTACTTGCTGTAAACTTTTTTCCCTCCAGTCCTGGGCTTTGTATTGTCTTACTTTTGCAAATGTCATTGCCATTAGGAAAAACCAACATCATCGGAATAATCCAAGAAGAGTCCAAAATAAATAGAAAGTGATCCTGTTCAAATTCTCCAGGAAATCTAGGATTTAGTTTTGTAAACTGAGGGACATTAATATTGTCCGTCTAGAAAGACCAGTAAGGTAGAAAAAAGATCAGTGTTCTGAGAAGATAAAAAACCAAGAACTGTCAGTGTTTTATTTACTTGTCAGTATTTTATTTACTTAAGAAAAAGTAAGTTTCTGAAAATGAGACTCCTGACCCTTTCATAGAGTTTGCCTCTCTGTTTCTTATTGTGTCTCACTGTCCGGAGGGGAGTTCTGACTGTTCGGATCAGGTAACTCTTCTCTTTTATTAGATACACTGGTCTTCAACAGGGCTTTTAGGAAATTAATTCACTTCCTTTCGGATTTCATCCCATGCCAAATATCTAACCAATATTTTCAGGAAGACCTTTTCTCCTCTTTCTGTTCACTGGGGTATTACGTTTTACTTGTCAGATTAAAAGAAACCCTCAGATTTTGACCAGTCAAATGAAACATCCTCTTGAATTTAGAAAATAAACAACAAACAAACAAACCAAAAAACCACAAATGAACAAATACACCAAACAAATAACCATTGACAAAACAAAAAAATCCCCTGTTAATTGGCAAAAGCTGCTTTGAAAAGCATTTTCTATCTTGCTGATTGTATTTTGCCTGTATTGCCATATAAAGGACTGAATTCCCTCTGAAATTACTAGACAGACTTTAGGTTTCACAGAGACTGTACATATACACACAAACACAAGTTAATCTCGGTTAAGGTTCATTTTTTTTTTCATTCATAGTGTGCAGAAGATAAATATATCCAGTTGGGATAGTGAGTTGGTACAAAGAGCTGCTTGTGGGGAGAGGAGAGGATTCAGCAGGCATCCAGGATTGGGCCCACCTGCTTCCTGATGCTGGGAATGAGCCCTCTGTGTTTATCAGATAGCATGCAAAAGCACCAGATTAAATTCTCTGTTGAATTGTTAGAGAGGAGGTGGGACTAAATAGCATAGAAAGGTTTAATTCCCTTTTCCTGATTTGGCATGTTTGAGTGTGGGCAAGAGTAACAATAATGAACGCTCTAGAGAAGTGGAGGAGGTTTTAACTCAAGGCAATATACCTGTGCTCCATAATAAGGAGCAGTCATGGGTTTTATATGATTATCACCAGTATCTTTGAACTTGATTACTTCAGTCTTTCACTAATCCCTACTTTCAGCCTTGGAGTGGTTAGACACTTGGAGTAGCTTGGCACTCTGTTTTCTAAAAAAAATGAGGAGTTACTGGATGTGATTTTATTGCACTAAAATAGAATGCAGGCTTGTTTCCTAAGCTGTTGGGCACTTTCCACAGACTTTTTCAGGTGAATACATTACATTTGTGGATTAAGTCTTTGTTTTTGTTGAAGAGGAGCATTTATATATAAAAAAAGAAAAGCACCATAAAACAGATACTCAGATCCAGCACTACGTCTATGGATCTGGATTTCTGTAAATTTACTGAGGTGTCTATAAACCCCTTTAAATGCAATGAAGTACTCTAATAAAGCATGGATTTAATCTTCAGGGAGAGTCCGACATGAAGATAGCTTACAAATCCTGAACAGACCGAAGGGGCAATATCAGGAAAAGAAAATCCCAGAGTGCTTTTTTATCAGATGTGCCCATTTTATTATCTGGTCTTTCAGATGCCTGGTTTCCTGCTAAATTTTCTCTTCCACTTTGTTGGAAAATCAAGACATCTTCCAAACTCATAAAGAGCCAATCTAGTATAAAATTTGATTTTTAAGTGTATTTAGCAATCGCAAGTGATTGAAGTACCTTCTAAGTTCATTCTTTTAAAGTCACTCTTTATAAGTTTATCCCATACAGGTAGTTTGTATTGCAAGTTGTATTATTTTGAAATTTGGCCTGTGACATTTATGAGTACTATTGTTCGGACATGTCTGCTGTTATTAGGGTTACTGTATTAAAAGCAGATTCTCAGGGGCCTTTCCAGAACACAGATGGAAGTTCCCAAAGATAAGGTAGGCATTGGCACAGGCCTTCTTAATATAGGAAAGCTAGTATTTGCCAGATTTTAATTACATGTCTTAAAAGCATCAAGTCAGAATATCTGAATAGCTGACTTTGCTAAACCTGGATTGTAATAAACCTGCAGGATAGAAAACCCTTGGAGTGCGGAAGACAGAGTGTAATGGAGAAGTGTGGCTTTTAGGTGAGAGTGTGCAAGAAGATACAATGAGGTATTTAAAGACAGTGTAGCTTTCAGAATTGAATGTTACTGTGTTGCAGTATAAAGACCTTTTGTCATACCAGTTTTGAGTGGCATGAGACCACAAGTTCGGTTCCTCTTGGGCTTCAGTTGACATGGGAAGCCTGGAGCGTGCCTGGAGCAAGTTACTATTCCAACAATGGAAATTGCTTTTCAAATTGAATATACTGGTGAAATACCAGTGTGCTGCAAGTTACCTCCCTGGTAAATGTTCTGTAGCGTTTGTTAGCATGGGAGGCTGGGCTTTTCTTAAAGTTTCTTTCTTAGACATCTATTAACTATCCTGCGTATTAAGTGACTTAGTGACTTTCCAGGGTAGAAAATCGCTTTTGCTATTGCAGTCCATTCAATATGTCACAGACTTCATCCACATAGTTCTCCTCAGCCAGGAAATCACTGGTATTGACATACTGGCATGCTGACAATGAACTGTCAAAAACGTTGTGAATTCTAAAGAAAAATACTTTGCTTATCTATGTTAGGCATGTTTGGCCATGTTTTAAGTTTTCTAAAATAGCGCATGTCATTTAAATATCAAAATCTGTCGCTTCATGTCTTTTTGAAATGATCATAAAACACATGCAGCAGCTTTATAAACCAGGTGCCAAAATTGTGCCATGTATGTTGTGACCACCCTGAAGTTGTGAAACTGCATGTATGTGGAGGATATATTGGAGAAAGTTTTACAAAACAGGTGAACATTTCTGTCTAAAAAGTGAATAATCTATTTATTGGGGAAAAGTATATCAAGACAATATTTAACATAAGAATAAAACATCAGTTCCAGTCCAGACCATGATTTGTCATGTTTCTCACCCAAATTCACCTATAACATTTAATGTTTTGTGACAGGACAGCAGTTTTAGTGTCTCATCTAGTCCTACAAAAAGGGGTCCCCTTCCTGCCTGCCTTCCTTGCAGCTGTAAAGTTTTGCCAGCATACTGGGATTTCATTTTCGTATCTGGTTCTTTGTTAGCTTTAACTTCTTTTTGTCAATTACTTTTTCACCTGGCAGAGAATTAGTTGTTATACAGTTAAAATTCAGTGAATGTATTAAACCGGTTTTGGAATTAAATTTTAATTACATCAGATTTCAAATATTGGACCAACTTCTTCTCCCGTGAGTAGTTCCAGCTAGAGTCAATACGAATATTTTATGAGTTATGCAACAGGATTTGTCCTGCCTTTTATAAGTAATCCTAACACCCACACACAGAGTATTTCTCTAGTTCTTATTCTGTGAAAATGCAAGTTAGAATATGGACTGTGTAGTGACTTACCTGTTATGCTGAAAAAGAATGATAGAAAGGAAAATGCCAAGTAAATTATTTAAATTATTTGCTCCTAAGCATATTTCAAAAGAAAAAATATAAATAAAAATGAAAATATATGTGTATTCAATATATGTCCAATTTGTCTAATCCTACTTTTAAATTAATTACTGAATATCCATTTCGAAGCAACTTTTTTTATTTTCAGACTGATAAGTATGAAAAATGCTTCTGAAATGTCTTGTTGACCTAATTAAAAATAAAAGTAGGAATAAACAACTTGCCCTGCCTCCAAGTCTGTTTGGTTTCCGAAGTCATCTTTTTGAGTCCTTTCTCTGCACATGTACTTGGTACAGTACCTGGGACAATGAGGCCTTTGAGCACAACATTACTTATGTAAATACAATTGTTCCTATCAATTTGCCTAAAATTTTATCCACATTCTCTACTATAGGCTGTATAGAGGCCTATATTTCATGATAGTTGTCTCAGGGTCAGAATAACCTTTTTAATTGTAAAAATGCATTAACACCAGACTCTTTTACTGGAAAAGGACTTGTTCATTTTAACTACCATAGAGATGAAAGCTATATAGTGAAAATTAACATTTTCAGACAGAGATAAAACCTTAAAGAAATATCTATTAAGTACAACTCTTTTTCTTGCACAAATACATTCCTAAATTAAGATTTTAAGGGGTTTTTTTAAGTCTTCATTTAGCCATACACAAGTCAAGATGCCATCATCAATAGAGTGCTAAATGTGTGCTGAAACTGGTATCTTGTCCCCCATGAATAGATGTTTTATGTCTTCTTTGCTATATGAAGGAGAAATCTCTCCTTTGTATCAGTCATGAACAAGCCCAGAGGACACAACATGATGCTTCAGAGTAGCTCCAGGCCATAAAAACAGCCTTGCCCCAGGACAGAGGTCCTTGGAGGGGGCGTGGGGAGAACACAACCACACAGGACGACTTTGCAAATTTACACAGTCCTCCCAACTGCAGCAAGGTTATTTGGTGTGAATGTCCTGCAGTGTGTCAATATTGAGATTTTTGTCCTCCTATCGTCTCCAGTGTTAACAGCTCAGCAGGGAAGCTCCTGCTGCTGCTTGTATCTGTGCAGATTGTCTCTTATGAAACCATCTCATAAGGGACATAGGCAAATGTCCAGTGTCTGTAATGGTGATGTTTGTTTATTTGCAATTAATTAGCCTGAGATTTGGCTCAATGATTTGGAACCTGAGTTAGCAGGTAACTTTAGCAGGAGGGATGAGGTCACCCTGTCTTTTGTACTTTGGGACATTGTACCACGTACATCCCAGCCTGGTGTCACAGCACAAAGCTGCCGTGTGAGTGCTCCTTCAGGGTGCCGCTGGGCATAATTCAGTACCACAAGCAAAACACAAGGTGCTTAAGGAATGCTGTGCAATTTTACAGCTGTAGCCTGGTCTCCTGGGGACACTTTAGGATCCCCAGCAAGGGAGCCAGGCGTGATGCCCTCTTTCTTCCGCTCTGCTTCCAGAGAAAAAGCCCTCAAGGAATAATTGTGGCCCACTGCTCTGTTTGGAATAATGCTTCAGGGCTCAGGTTGAAAAGGTTGGACATCACTGCTTTAAGCAAACTGGAAGATTCAAATCTACATTGTATCTCATTAGGAAAATAAGACAGTTGAGGTAATTTATAGCATTTAAGATATTATATTGTTAAATAATATCTTGTCAATCATGTTGAAAAGGGCAGTAGAAGCACAAACCAAAATGTATAAAGAGCTATTGGTGGGCAGCAGGTTTTTTTCCCAGTGCTTTTGAGCAATAAGCCTAGACACTGTTGTTCCTGGCAGCGGTGTGTAAGAAAAATTAAATAATATTGTCTATTTAGATGGATTATCATCTCCTAGAGATTTTTAGAAATAGATTTTAATTTCTAAGTACAGAAGTGAAGAAATCAAAAAAATATTGGTGGAAGTGGGATTTTTCTGGTTTTGCACTACTGCAATTGAAATGAGACCCTATTTACTATTCTATTTTCAACTTAAATTAAAGTCTAAAAGGCCAAATACATGTTCGGGGACTTATAAGTATCTTATATCTATTGAGCAGTTCCTAGATTCTCACTTCTCATTCTTCTCAGATACAGAAAGTCCCTGTGTAATGTCTTATTTTTCAGCTCCTTAAGTTTTTGCAGCCAATTCCCACATCCTCTGCAGCTTTTTTGGATATTCTTTTATAAACTAATTAGCCACTGAAGACAAGATTGCATTAAAGGTTTCCCACCTTTCTGATAAATATTCTTTGTACCATGCTGCAGAGTAATTTTCTCTGTCTTTTTCTGCCTTGGCGACTTTTAGCATTGTTTTCATACCATGGGTTTGCTGGAGAGGTTTAGTTTAAACCACCCAGAACACACTCAGTCCTAATGATCATGACACAGTGTATTCAGGGGCATTCAGTGACACATGCAGAATTCCATGCTTTCTTGACCAGGAATTCTGAGAGGGTATCTTGCTACCATTGCTCTCCTGGGTAACAGTTATGCATATGCCAAATTGTGCTTATTGTTTCTATTCGTGGAGATGCCCTAAATGGAAATATTTAAGCAATATCCATTTTTATTAAGAGATGTTTCCACTCTTTTGAAGCCTTTGTAATTTTTTCTCCCTGGCAAGTCCGAGGCAGAAATGCTCACTTCTGCTCATTAAGAGTCGAGATTACACCAGAGTGTGCTTTTCTGTGAATAAACAGCTGTTCAGGGGAAGGAAAATACCCAGCTCTAAAATGAACAAAGTTCTTAAGATCATTTGCTTTCAAAATGGTCAGTGCAAGTGCCGTTGTATAATAAAACGTCACAGGCACTTAACTTTTATGCAGCAGTTATTGACTGGTCACTGTGTTCATTTTCATACATTAATGCCAAGGTCAGTTCAAACTAACCAAAGCCCAGATCAACCTATATTTCATACTAGAAACTTGCCAGGATTTTATTCACAGTTTTCTGTCCTGGTCTGTTTTAAGACATGCCAATCCCAGCTTTCAATGTCTGTATTTTTTTACCTGCTATCTTTTCATTATACCTTGCCCCTTTCCATGTTTCCCACTAAATGTCACTTCCTACAACTGAAATTTAATTTGAATTGTTAAATATATTCATTCTACCAGAGCTTTGAACAGGAGTTTATGATTACTTCTTGGCATATAGCTTGCCTCAGTGGGATGTAATAAATTAGTCTAATCGTATGGTGAGTACTTACTTCATTCTGTGTTTGTTCCTGCTAGGAACTGAAATTGTCTCTGTAATGGTATGCAAATCCCTTCACCAGAATAATCAAAGGAAACCTATGTGTAGCTGCCCATCCTCCACAAGAGAAGCATAAAAGTAAACTAACTTTTAATTCTACTTAAATGAAATGTTTTATCTTCATATGTGAAATGTAGATACTAAATAGAGATATAAAATTAAAAGTCTGTGAGTAGCAGATACTGTGATAATATTGCTGGTTGCTTTTAGTTGTGCTCTCTACATATGCACAATTTTCTGTTAATAGTGTTCATGGCATGGAACCTGAGAAATAATGATATTGGGATTTTTTTATTTTAAACATGGAGGAATGTCTTCTCTGCCAAAAAATACATGAGACATATGGTAGAAGGTTTTATGAATTGCCTTCAAGAACGTGCCTGTTTCCTTCTAATGCCTGAAGAAGGATACTGGAGGAGCTAGCTCAGAGTTAGCCATCAGAATTTCAATTGAGATAAATTCTCCTGTAATTCTCTTACTCTAAGGCATGTTTTATATATTGGCCTCAAATCATCTTGATTTGCTTCTTTGACCTCTGTCAAATATTTTAGCATTAATTTTTTAAATGTAGACACCAAAAAGAGATTTAGCCATGTAGGAGTAGTCCAGTGTTCTCTGAAAAGATCATATCATTCTCTTCCCTGTTTCTCTGTTTAAGTATCTAGATATTACATTAGCAGTCTTACAGCATTGCTGGAAAAGATCAGTTCTGTATATCAATGACTGTGATAGCAGTGTTTGTGGCTACACTCAGATGAGGCAAGGTTACCAAGTGCCTTTCACCCTGCCAGTTCTTTTCGGAGGAGTACTGAAAAGAGTGAGAAGAGAGTAGAGGAAGCCAAAACAATCAGAAATCTCTGTTCATTTCCCTTCTTTGAAATTTTTGTCATTTCTTTGTGTGCTGCTTTGCACAGGTTCATATAAAGAAGTTATAGATATGTTTTCTCTTTTTTTTTTTTTTTTGGTAGTATTTTGGGCTTTTAAGAAACTTAGATTGTGAGCCATTTTCAGGGTTTAGTTGAGAGTTCACTTTCAGTCCCTCAGATGAAGTGCCTGGCAGGTGCATTATTCAACATCATAGAATCATTTAGGTTGAACAACGTTAAGATCAAGTCCAAACATAACCCAGCCCTGCTGTGCTCATCCCTAAGCCATGTACCTCAGTGCCACTCTACATGTCTCTTAAATGCCTTCCAGGAGAGTGACTCAACTTCTTCCCTGGGCAGCCTATTCCAAGGCTTGACAACCCTTTTCATGAAGAAATGTTTCCTAATATCCAGTCTAAACCTTTCCTGGCACAACTTGAAGCCATTTGCTCTTCTCCTGTCACTTGTTACCTGGGGGAAGACACTGACCCCTACCTGGATTGTCTCAAAATTGTTATTTGTTGGGGGAGCAATTAACTTCTGATGAATTTTTGGTCCATGTGTCAGTTTAAAAGAAACAGTAAGACTTATTTCAAACTCACTTCGAACAAGTGGTAACCATTTTCATAGCATTCTGATTTTAAGTCCTGTTTTCCCAGGGCTTGTTACATTTTTCTGGAAAAGGTAAATACCTAAAGATGTGGATTTCATAAACATCTTAATATAAATGAAATTTAAAATCAGAAATAATGTGCCTGGCATCTACAAATAGATCTTATGGAAGGAGTAACATCCTAAATATTATCTGCTCTCTAGCCACCAGTTATATGGACATGTCCACAAGTGCATAGAGATAGAATTAAGGTTGTGGCTTCCTTAAAAAGAATGCTTGTTAATGTGAATGCCTACTGTTTCAGTCTGAAGACTGTTATTCTGTTTTCTCTCTCATGCAGGTATTAGAAATGACACAGCCAATAGGCAGAAATTGCCAGATATTTTGTAGTAAAATACTACTTTTCCAACAAATCCCTGTAGAAAAAAGGCAGAAGACCTGACTTCAAGATCTTCATTTAGTACCCACAGTCAGTTCTGTCCTAAGGCACAGGTATCTTATTGAGGCAGATGCCTTATGGGGAAAACTAGTATGTGACAATACAAAGACAGCACCATAATACATTAAGCAGAATACATTAGGGTGCTGCTAATTTGAAGATATACCAGCTCTTGAGAGCTTTAGCTGGCAGTGTTAATATCCTTTGACATAGCTCTTTAGGATGTTATTTACACGAACGTCTGTGTACATTTGAATACCATCACAGGGCAAAGTAAATCCTATTAAATTGAGACTAGAGAGGTAAATTGTGGGGAAGTTAGCAACTTCTGGAAAATAGCTATGCCTGAATGAAGATACTGTGTAAGAAAGATAATTTTGTTAGTATCAGTCTAGGTTTTAGTGAATTTAAGAATTTTGGCAAAAGGTGATGAGGTGAATATTTGAACATACTCTATTTTCTTCCAATGTGGGTTCAATTTTTCCTTTTTTCTGCCCTTTTATTAAAAATACTGACACACATTATCCCTAATGATTGTCCCAAGATGACATATCCAATAACTAGTTATTTAGAGAGACTACATAGGTGATCTGACAGAGAGTAAGCATAACACATGGTTCAATTTTTCCTCTCTGTTTTTTTTTTTTTCTCTTGTTGGCTTAATTGCTGGGTGTTTTGGGGTAAATGTTTGTAAAGTTTTGATAACAGTGTAACTACGTGCAGTTTCTGATTTACCATTTAAAGTTCTGTACTAAGAATTTGCCAAAATTTGCTAAGAATATGTCTTCCTTGCTGCTTGTAAACTACAGAGGAGCCAAAGACCTCTCACCTGACCCAGTCATAGGTGAAGCCTATGGCATAAGTAAAAACAGACAAATATGAGCAAATAATGCATAAAATACTAACAAGGTACAAAAATTTGGTTTTGGCATGTATCTTTAAGTGCCTTTGAGTGTTTTCATCTCCATGCATGCTTGTCATAAGAAAGATTATGGGACTGCAAAGTTATGTTGAAGGCATTTAGTTTAATGGGAAAGGTAATGGTATCTGAAAACTGTGAATGCCCAACCAAAACTATCAGACTGGCTTCAAAACCAGGGCTTTTCTTCAGTCCCTCTCAAGTTCCCACTTACCTCTATCTCTTGGCACTTTGATGAGACACCTTTACAGTGTTTTTCATACGAAGGCTGCAGACTCTGAAATGCAAAGAAGGGGGAAGATGTTGCTGCTGAGTGGGTGTAGCATAAATGGGACCTGACATAGCTTGAATCTTTGATCATGAATTCCCATTGTGGTGTAAGCCAAACCTCCTCCCATATGCTCCCTCAAAGCACATTTCTTAGACTATGTTGTTCCACTTAAGACTTTTTTTTTTAATAGAAGTCATGGTTGTAATGTATTGACAGCATTTTCTTGTACCTTTATGTTTTCCTCAGTAAAGAAGGATTATTAAATACTGCAGATGAAGCTGCACAAGTACCAGTCTCAACTGGTATTAAGGGATTAAGGGAGAGAACGACAGAAAGTCTGAGCATACACCATTGCAAGACCTTGTTTTGAAGGTGTTTCTCAAACACCGAGAAAATATTCAAGGTTGTAGTTGTCAGGGAGGCAAGAAACATGAACTCACAAGTAGTTTCCTTTATCAGCACATATTCTGAAGTATTTGAAACAAAAATACAGTGGAGGAGATGGCTAAATTGGGTCCATTATTTCCTCAGCTTTGTTTCAGAACCATCTGTAGTAAAATTGTCCTGATCATAGATCGTGTAGGTGGCTTAATTGACAATCTACATCGTAGTAGGTCTCTTTGAAAGTAGATAGAATTTGGAAAGCTAAGTAAACCCAAACATGGATTTCTCAAAAACAGATTATGTGAGATAAAGCAATTCCCATTCTATTACAAAATAATTGGTTTTCTAGACATTGGAAAAAAAATAGGTGTCTCATTCAAGTGCAAGTTTTTATGGTTTCCATGAAATTTTGCTAAGTGAGTGTATTGGGTGTGCATGGCAGGGGTTTGGTAGTGGGGGTCTACAGGGGTGGCTTCTGTGAGAAGCTGCCAGAAGTCTGCCCGATGATGGAGCCACAGCCAGCCAGATCCAAGATGAAGTTGCCACAGGCCATCAGCGATGGTGGTAGCACCTCTAGGATAACGTATTTAAGAAGGGGAGAAAGCTGTGCAACAGAGATGGAAGTGAGAATATGAGTGAGAAACAGCTCTGCAGTGTCAGTGCAGAAGAAGGGATAGGATGCTCTCTAGACCTCAGAGCTGAGATTCCCCTGCAGCCCGTGGTGCAGACCATGGCGAGGCAGCTGTGCCCCTCCAGCCCATGGAGGTGCATGGTGGAGCAGGTTATAGAATTATAGATGGTTTGGTTCGGAAGGGGCCTTAAATATCATCTAGTTCAGGCACCCCTGCCACGGACAGGGAACCTTCTGATGCCTTGAGGTGGCTGCCTGAAAACAGAGGCTACACAAGATTAAGAGAATAAAAGTAGGTATTTATTTGAAGGGCCTTCAAAGGTACCTCTTGGGAGTCAAAAGCCTCTGAGGGGCCCCACCCAAGATGGGCCCTGGGTCATGTGTTTTTCACACTTTCGTAAATTTGTTTCATTTGCATATCGGGGTTAATTCTCCAATTATGATTTCACATGATGATGTAATTGCCCCAGGTTTGCTCCCCATGTCCAGAGGCTCAGTTTAGATATGTCAGGGTATGGGACAAGAAGGTGTCCTTGAGTTCAGGCCCAAAAAGGGCTTGTTATGTCTAACCAAAATGTGAGAACAGTAGCTAACAGGCTGTATGAAGTTTCAGAGTTCCATACTAGGCAGTACAGGATCTGAAAAATATAAAAGTTAAAACTTAAGGCATCCCTTCCACTAGACCAGGTTGTTCAGAGTCCTGTCCAGCCTGGCCTTGAATGTCTCTGGGAATGGGGCATCCACAGCTTCTCTGGGCAAGAATGACCTTCTACAGCCATATGCATGGTTGAAGAAAGGAGAGGTGGAGGGAAGGTGTTTAGAGATTTTTTTTTTCCTCATTATTCTACTCTGATTTAATTGGCAATAAATTAAGTCAATTTCCCCAAGTTGGGACTGTTTTGCCCACGACAGTAATTGGTGATTGATCTCTCCCTTTCTTTGTCTTGACCCATGTTTTCCCTCATCCCATCAGTTGAGGAGTGAGAGTGACAGAGGGCTTGGTGGGCACCCGGCATCCAGCCAAGGTTAGCCCATGGCAATGAGCTAAAGAAATTTTGTCTTGATGAAATTTCTAGAAGATCTATAAAATAGTGATCACACTCGAACTCAGGAAGAAGTATATGAAATTCACTGTCAAATAAAGAGGTATTAAGTATTGATCAACTCTGGTTGCAGTTTTTTTTCCGGTATCCTTGTTAATGATTTGTATGAGGAAATATAAAATACATTTGTTAGGCTTGCAGAGCATAAAAATTTAAGAGGACTGTGTGTGCTCTGGAATACATTTTTAAAATACATCACATTTTCACAATTGTACTTCAGGAAAAACTTGGATCAATTGCAACATATCCAGAGGAAAGCAAGGAGAATTGTCAGAATCAAGAGTAAAACATTTTCCACAAGGAAAAATGGAGAGAATCATGTTTCAGAAACAGAAGTGCAGATAGAAAAGAAATGTAACAGCAGTCTTCAGTTACATAAAGGATTGCTTTAAGGAAGAAGGGAACAAACTGTTCTCCAGGCCTACTCTTCTTCTCTTGTCCTATCTCTATAGGACAAGAATGAGTGGCTTTAAATTATGACAGGGAGACTTAGGTTAGGCTTTAGAAAACATCTCCTAATGATAAGGATAATTAAGCAATGAATATATTACCTAGGATGTGACAGAATCCTCTTTAGAGATTTTTAAGGACAAAGAAAGATATCTGTCTAGAATGTTTTAAATATAATTTATATGTCTATGGGGATGGAGGGACAGAGAGGAAAAGATGGAACTATTTCTTGAGTTTCCTGTCTTACTTTCCAATCTCTGTATCATTTCTGTGAATTAGACCCAAGAAGGACTCAGAACACATCTGCAGTTCTAGCATCCACCCTGTCATCTGAATTGGCCAGTCTGTATGTACTTTTTGTTGAATGTTCTGGCTCCAGCTCAAACTGCAGAGAAAATCAGGGGTGCAAGTGATTACGTTTAAGTTCTGGAAGCTCTGCGCTGACCAAAATTTGAAACAAAACTGTATGTTAATAAAAAGGTAATAAACACAACAATGAAAAATGAAATATACATGAGTTTGAGTGCTTGTAGGTATTGGTGGAATGTATGGTCATGTATCACTCATACTGTAAATTTCTTGTATGGTTTTCATCATTGTATTTTTTGGATTCATCTTGACAAGATTTGGCCAGATAAAATAAATGGTAGATATTTTCACTAAGCCTCATGTCCAAACTCCTTCAGTATTCAGTGAAGAAAAAGCACCTTTGAGATAGATATCTAAGATCAAAAAAATAGGTTTTTTTATAGGACATGTCTCTCCTTTGAAGGCTTGGATGATTAACTTAGACAACTACTCTATAAACAGCTAGAATTAAGTGACACGAATCCAGTTCTGAATATTAAATATATCGGCTTATCCTTACCACATGGTTTATCATTTATTCTTCACTTCTGCTGTGTGTTGGATTTATAAAAAACTCACCCTAATATGAATTCCTACAATTGGAAGTAGCTTTCGTGAAGTAGCTTTCTTAAGGTAGCTCCAGCAGCATCTGCGACTTTTAAGGTCGTAGCAAATCTTGGGAATGGGATTTATTCCTATTTGAAAGTTAACTGGCCCTGAAAGAGAAGCAAATGAATTTGCTTTCCAGTAATGTGCAGTATATGAGCCCATATAAGGCCATCTTTGGCAAAGACCCGTGTTTGTCAGAGATGTTTTCTGTGCCTGAGGTCGTAACAAATATATTGCATATGCTCTTTCCAAGTTTACTGACCTGTTAACTCAGTGATTCAGTATTGTTAGTCTGCTAACCATAAAAAAATACAGTCATAATATGTAAATATTGCATCCTCTTCATTGTAGAAAATTACTAATAGTTACTGCACCAAAGTTCCAAAATGAGAATTATTAGTGGGGGTGCTACTGTTTGGAGCACACAGACACTTCACTGTCTGTCTCCTGGCAAGACCATCAGGAATGATTGCCTGTGCTTAGAGGGTTGGGGAAATAGCTTCCCAGAAAGAAAAAACTGCTGGAAGATGAAAGTTATTGAAATTTAATTATATCACTGTAATTGATCACTGAAGTATATTCTAGTGCAAGCAAGCAAGCAAGCAAAAAAAAAAAAAAAAAAAAAAAAAAAAAAAAAAAAAAAAAAGAAAAGAGAAGAGAAAAGCAGGAAAAAAGGAAAAATGTGCATTCCAGCAGAAAAAATAAGTCAAGACAGTGCTCCTCTATCTCTTCAGTTTATCCTGAACATGCTGAGGAGATTTAGATATCAGATTTTACCTTTTATTTAAACGGAAATAAATTAAATCAAATCATTGCCTGCTGAAATGAAATTGGTTAGGGGAAAGCCTAGCTGAAGACAAAAAAGCCTGAAAGGCAACTGAAATTTTAAAATGAAAAAGATCTCTCATGATTTCAGCTACTTGCATGGAGGAAGGTTGTGTATAGGCTCCAGCTACAGCAATGTTGCAGTGGGTAGGAGGAATCCTGGACTACAAAATTGCCTATTTTACACACTTTGGCCCCCAGAAGATATCTGACGCTAAAGAAGTACTAATATCTCTACAGCACCAGGTGCACATATGCTACTATTTTTCTATGGCTGATGCATTTTTTATGAAAAAATGGCAGTGTGTTGTGGAATGAGGGAAGAAGGCTTAAAAAAATATGAGATTTTGTTTGTAATGTATTTAACTGTGGTATCAATCCCAATACATATATTTCTTGCAGTAGGGATCTCCAGCTTTGATGTTATAGAATGTTACTCTAAATGAATAGAGTAACTTTTCATGTTTGAGGGGGAAGGAGGAGGCAGTTCATGGGGTTTTTTTCCCAGCATTATGACTGTGTGTTATCTTTTGGGGAAGAAAAAAAAGAAATAGCAGTATGGTAGATCATCACCATTCCACCTGACCAGAGAACAGAGAAGCAAGGAGAGAAGAGATCAAGAAAACAAAATCTCTGCAGACTTGCCCTGTCTCTGTTTTGGTTCCAGGATACTGAGGTGGAATTGATATTACTGGTCCTTCAGCAGTTGTTAATAGCATCTACATTTAAGCAATGACCTGCAAAAATCAGTTGGCAGGCTTCTCATTGCAGGTCATTTGAGGAAAATTCCCCAGAATACAGTCCCATAAAGAGGAAAAAGAAGTCCTTCTTGCATATAATGTCCTTGAATTTGGGAAGGACTTCAGCTGTGCTTTCAGGAAGTTCTATTGGTGTTTTATTTTGTTCATGGATTTGCTAATTAAAAAATAAAAAAAAAAAAAGCCAGCTCCTTGAAGGACCAGGAACTTCTTGATATGAATTTCCAGGCTTCAAAGTTATGCTTGGACACGACCATTTGTCTTTTTTAATAAATAAGTTATCTGCATTTCAAGGTTGACTTAGTTGATGAGGAATGGTTACTATAAAAATTTGGGAGAGAACTTAACTTACTTCTATATATTGACATAGTCCTAAACATTTTCTTAAATAATGTTCTTTAGAAAAACATGGATTGTGCAGCTCAGCTGATCTGAGCTAGCCTAGGGATTTTTCAGTTTGCTTTAATGCAACAAATAGTATTTCACAATAAATGGGAAGGAATGTATTCCAGAAAATGAATCATTCATCTGTCTGTAGCATAACTGAGGATAAACAGCAGGTAAACAGAAAATAAATACCTTTTAGATGACAGCTATAATATTCATGTCTGCTGTTTTTTCTTGGGCAAACACCTTTTTAAAGACTAGGAATTTTTCTTGAACAGAAATGCAGCATTCAGTTTCTGAGAATTATCCCAGGTTAGTTTCAGAGGCTTTTGCCTTATAAAATCTTTGCAGAAAGCAATTTTTTTCCCCTGTCAGCTGTAGCCAATTATTTTGGACAAATAAGCATTCTCCGCAGCATGTCTAATTTTTATGCCAACTGAGCCTGTGAATGCCTTTATTCATTCTGTGTAAACTTCATCCTTGTTAGTCTTCAGTTATATTAGAAATTGTTCCTGCACACTGGATAGATGACCATACCACTGATTACTTGCATAGGGATTCTGAACTCTTCTGATGGAGAATATTGCACCATATCCACTTACTGCTGTTTAGCTGTGTTGTGCCTATATGTGAAAGCCCTCATCTGAGTGCCAGCTACTGACAAGAAGCCACAGAAGCTTCAAATACCTAAATGAAGGCAGTCGCTAATGAAATGTGGCAAGTGAAACCTTGATCCAAGGTAGAAGAAAAGGTTTTCTGTGTGTTTGTCTGATATTTCTCATGCTTTATGCTGGGATAAATTATCAGTTTGATCATAACACATCTTAGTGAAGCTGTCCAAGTGAAATAAGAAAGGAAGGAGGGGATGTCAATTGCTGTTTCAAACACCATTCATTCTAAATCAAAGAAAATGTTAATTAGTGTCAGGAAGCTGAATTAAGTAAATGTTGACTGCCTTGGTGGCAAAGATCAAGTCAAAGTTACAGTGTAAGTGAAGCAGGAACCCCTGTAACATTGGAGTGGCTTTAATATATGACTATGTATGGAAATGAATAGGAAATGAAGCAAGAAATACAATGTTTGGGAAAAAATCTCATCATGATTTGCAGAGATAATTACAGGCAGAAAGGAGATTGAATATAGCAACAGGAAAAGCAGAATAATTATGCAGCAATTAACAGGAAAGCTGATGGTTCTTTGAAAAAAAATAACAGTCATCGGGTTAAAAATATATGCTGAGTAGAGAAATGTTTTAGTACTGAATGCATTGAGTATTTGAATTCATTTCCTGCAATAAAATACTGTTTCATAAAATAAATGTCTCATTTATGTTATAAAATATGTCCTGCATTTTATTTATTGATTATAATTGTTAGTATTTTTATCTAAAATATGTTTTCTGAATTGGAGGGAAAAAACTAATAAATGTTCATTTTGGAATGTTGATGCATAATGTCACAATGATAAGAAAATACACATTTTAAGTTAATATTTCAAAGACTGCAAATGTTACAGGAACCAGCAGAAAAATAACTACTCACAGGTTTGCAAGAAAATCAGTTTCTCCTATGTCCTAAAAACTTCATATTCATATTGCCTACTTTTATTCGACTGAAGGCAAACTCAGATTTCAGTTGTGTTGTAGGTTTCCTGCTACATAGTTAGTTAGCAACCACACACTCAAAAGTGCTATTTCTGAAATATAAATTACAAAGATTCCTGTTGAAATCTGTGGGAATATCTCATAGTTCTTCTGCAGGGAATCTGTCATGTGGTGGCAACTTTAGGTGCATTAAAATGACACTTGGGGGTCACTGCACTCAGGCATGGGTCCCTCTTTTTGAAAAGGGCAAGAGGCTACCACTGGGTAACCACATCACCAAGAAAAAAATTTAAGAGGTGAACTCTTTCATTTAGAGCTAGTGGGGAAAATTCTGCCAGATAATGAGTTAGAAGCCACAAAACTTCCTGTTGTGGTTCTAGACAGGAGGACCTTCTCTGAATTGTGTCATTTGTATGGGCATATTATTGAGAAACATATCTGTCCTTCTGTTCTTTTTGTCTTACTTAAAAGTTAACTCCAAGTGTGATGTGTACTATCTTCATTTCTTTGAACAAATTCCTCACTTACTGTAGATGAAAAGTAGAATAATACATGCTTCCTGCTTCAGGAGTTGGTTAGGCAAGTCAGGAAGAGGCTTGCAAGCTGTCCTAAGTCATGTCATGAGCTCCCCTGCTGTCTCTGTGCTGTTCAACTCCAGTGAGAAAAAGAACAAGAGCGGGAAGAAGGTGAAGGGCTGGTGGGCCAGGGCAGCCTGAGACTGCAGGCAGAGAGCCTGCCCTCTGACAGGACACTGCCTTTCCCATCTGTGAAAGCCTCAAAGACGACACGGGCGGCGTCAAATACTGGTACTGATAAAGAGCAATTGTCCTGCCGGTATTAACAGTTAATGCTTCTCTGGTGCCCTTCATTCATTGACCTCTAATCTCTTTGCATACATTGATTCAAGCTATATGGAAGCTCTGAAATAGTTCAATATAATTTCTATTCATACATCTATACTGGCATATAAATGCATATGTATAACTAAATGAAACAAAGAATTCTTGCTAGGAAGCATTAAAAGCTGCTTGCATTAAGTGTTGTTATTAAAAAAACCAACCCAAACTGAAGCATTGGAATACTTTCGGAGTATGCAAATACTTCTGCTGAATGAGTAGGCTCATCTTTTTCCTTTGCTATAGTGAAATGCTCAGATACAGAAACTGTAAGAAACTAATCTGAGAAGCTGAATCTGATGCTTGAGTGGAACAGTTTGTGTGTATGAATCATATGACGATTATCCATAATGCTCACTCCCAGCATTCTGATCACAGCGATGGCAAATTTTTTAATTGCATACTGTGTGCTGATGATGACAAGCAGCATAGGTGGGGATACAAATATTCTCTTACTCCCTTCCCTGCAGGAGCAGATGTTAAGAGACATAATATTGATTAAGGACCATTCCTATTCAAAAAATGCAATGATTGTGTTACTAGTGTATTGTATCCTTCTCTTTTAGGTTATTCAATACTTCAAGCAATCATGGAAAAAGCAGGACAAAATAGTTGGCAAGTCAGTGCCATCTGTGTGGAGAATTTTAACGATGCCAGCTACAGGCGGCTTTTAGAAGATCTGGACCGAAGGCAAGAAAAGAAATTTGTAATAGACTGTGAAATAGAGAGGCTTCAGAATCTCTTAGAACAGGTAACACCTGCTTTTAACATTACTGTAAACACATTACTGAAACCCCAGATGAGATTGCATTTTGTTTGTCAATGGAAATGAAATTGTTTGGGTTTGGGTTTTTTTGTTTGTTTTTTTGTTTTACTTCATGGGCCTATGTTTATATGTCCACTTGCCTGTTCCATTTTCTTTTCATATATAATACTTCTCTTAGCAGCTGGCGTGTCAGGGCAGGGAGCCTCTCCTTTCCCCCTCAAGAGCTTGGTGGCAAAAGGTGCCAGCAGTCAGGGCAGCTGCACACTTGGTCCCACTTCCCAGCACCTCCATCTCCGATACCTCCTGCATGAGGGTCAGAGGGCTGATGGAACAATATGGTGTTGCTGCATCGCCAGTGTGCTCTTAGTCTGTACCTTCATGGGGCTAAAGCTCTGGTTTGTTTTAGGGGGAAAAAAATCATGTTTAAATCCTTTATTCTCTTTTTTTGCCAAATGCCATAGGTCATGTATTTCTAACCACAAAAAAACCTTAAAATAATTGTTACAAATATGTAAACTGATAGTTTTATCACCTTAGCAGGGTATTTAGGAACATGAAGGGAAATAGAATAAAAGTGCTGCTGAACTGGAAAGAGAGGTCAGGTGCTTCCATCAGTTTTTCATGGAAACATGCTGCTGGGGAAAGAAAATACTGAGTGAGACAGACTGGCTTGCACTGGGTAGTATCTATACCAGTGTGCAAAGTGACTATCAAACCCTGCTGCTCTGATGTGGCAAATCTATCTCTATATAGTGTTTATGTGTAAGCTCTTCCCTAAATGATGGAAAAAATTAAATGATGCTTTGAAAGAAAAAATTTGCCAAATTACAGGAAAATAACTCATGGTTAACTATTTGCTTCTGTTATGATCCCACCTATTACATTGCTGTGGTGCAAGTTCACTGTTCAGTGCCTCCTGCTGCTGCAGGAATTGCAGGGAATGAATGCCATCTGCTGGTGCTGAACCCTCTGCCACCACTCAGCTTCTCTTGGTTAATGCCTTAGAGGAGTTTGAAGATTTTTGTTGCAAAACCATTCATGATGCATCTGCCTCTGAAGTCAGTGAAAAATGAGATGTCATTTTTGATACAGAAATTCACAAAATAGTACTCATAAATGCGTAAAATAGTACTCAATGTCATGTATACATCAATTTTGCTTTCACTGGAAGA
Organism: Oreocharis arfaki; assembly: GCA_013398015.1. Lineage (NCBI taxonomy): Eukaryota > Metazoa > Chordata > Aves > Passeriformes > Paramythiidae > Oreocharis > Oreocharis arfaki. The sequence goes on along the minus strand of VZRR01006237.1, from coordinate 485,271 downwards.
AGGTAAAGAGGAAAACTGAGAATTAATAGTGTGGCTGATATAACAAGGACTTTTCCTATGACTGTTGCCAAGAAAAGAACAGACAATAGTGTATTTCTACAGATAGCTCATTTGGCCATTATATTCTTCTTTATTCTGAATGCCATTATGTTTTCACACATACTTTCTGTAGCTTGTGATGAAATCCTCCCCCAGTTCAGCCTGCAGTATAGTGAAACAGAACACCCATGTGAGGGTCTTCTAAATTACATTCAGAAAAACAGTTTCTCCCTCACCTCATTGTGTGCACATGATACAATTACCTGGTTACAGTTACCTGATTTCTTTTACATGGCGTGCAAATGTGACACAGAAAAAGTATGTTCTGCTACCACAAGTCTTGAGTACACCCACCACCCTGTGTAGGTGTTCCTATTGACTATCCACTCAATTTCAAAGGAAAATGAAGTCACTGAGTACCTGTTTGGATCTCACTGATCTCACGTGTACGTTTTATTTGCGTCCAGGAGCTGCTACTTATTTTCCTTCTAGATCAGCACCTGCGTAGTGAGTCCATACAGGTCTGGATTTTGCATGCCTAAAATGGGTAGTTAACGCAGGCATGCTAAGAAATAAAAATGGAGTGTGTGGCCACAACAGACTGAATGGCATGGTGAGTTTGTCTCACACCTCTGCAGGACAAGCCTGAAAGCTAATTGAGCTGGTTTTTTCATTAACTGCACAGGGAGAGTTGAGGGTAGGAGTTATCACCTAGCATGCAGCATACTTGTATCACTTTTAGGAAGTGACTTATCTGGCTACTGTCTAAATTGGGGTGGGATAAATTTTACCTAGGAGATGAGCTGTTTTGTACTTGTGCTTATGTTTATTTGCTCCTAAGTGTAAAATCTTTGCCCTAAATCTGTGCTAGTGAAGTGAAAGAAACTGGCTTGTGGGCTTACAGATCTTTCTCTTCTCTCAGTAGTCGCTGTCTATATATATATGACATATACATATCTCTATTTGCATAACCTAATTAGATTGGAAGTCATATATCATGTGGATTCCCTTCTTCACCAATATGCCTGGAGATGCTCTCCATCTTTCTGAAGGACAGTCACTGTAAAAGCAGGAATGCCATTACAGCCAGGCTAGAGAAAGTACGCAGAAGAGCTCCAGCTTTACTCTCCATTCTGAAGGTCCTGGTCTTCCTAGACAGGCTGACCTACAAATGGTCCTGGGGTGCTGGTTTGGGGTTCCAGTATGACCTTCAAAGACCAAATCTGCTTTAAGGATGGGCAATCAGAAGCAGTCTCAGACACAAAAGCATTTAGTTTTCAAAAAATAGGAATGAAGAAATTAGCAAGAAGAGATTAGCAAAAAGAAATTATCCCAATGTAGAAAATGCAAAATAACTACAATTTTCAAATATCAGTCATTGACTTTTTCCCTTTGCTTGAGGGCTTTAATAACCTGTAGCAGACAGGTAAGGTGGCTTCACAGATGGACTAAAAGTTGGCATGTTCTTCCCTGCATACACAGAGGAATTGATTAAGCTTCAGTGAGTCTAATTAACTCAACTTCTTTCCTGCCTAGTTCTCCTGTAATTGAGAGCCTAAGTTGTGACTATACTGTAATACTTTGCAATGTACAAGTAAATGTTCTGCAGAACATTTAGGAAAAGTAATTAAATCTCAGTAATGAGACCATAACTCAAAGTGCTTTGCCCTTAAATCTGTGCTAATGAAGGGAGGGAAACTGGCTTGTGGGCTTGTGGGTTTCTTCTCAACTGCCTGCCCATATACATACACATTCACACTTCTCATGGCTGTGTACCTCAAGCAGTGAAGACTGGGGACTTTTTCACTGGCTGTGTTGTAGAAGTGAGCTAATGTGCTCCCCCCCTGCCCACACCTGCTGCCAACTTACCTGACCTGGTATTTTCTGCTTGCTGCCCTCGTCACCTGCCAGTGGAGAAAAACAGCACCTTGCTGTTTCCTCACTTCTTGTACAACTTTATTGTCACCATTTCCTATTTCCTTTTGTCTCTTATGTTTCTTGGATTATTAGTTTTTCTCATTTATTTTCTCCTCTCCATGTACCTTGGTGTGTGGGTGGAAGCTACCCCCACATTCTGTATCTGAGACTTGCCTTCGCAGAAAACTTCTCTCCTGGAACCCAGTGATGTATCTGAATTCCAGACTCCCCCTGTGCACAACCCAGGAAGTGCATTTTTTATTGTGAGAACTTCCTTTTAGGTTTCATGTAGATGTGATGTTTTGGGCAGGGCCAAGTCTGTATTTCTTTTTATGGTGAAATACAGAGAAACGGAGTTTTGTTTTCATGTTTCCATTCTAGAAAGGGACAGCAGGGCTGCCGTTACATTAAATCCAGAAGATGGGTTCAGCCTGCACTCAAGGGTTTATATATCTGGTTTGCCTGGATTGCTCCCTCTTGTCTTCATCTCAGGAAAGGTTTCAGATATTACCTCTGAAGGATATGCCAAGACTGTGATGGTTTTCTTTTTAAAGCTATGCTGCTGTTCTCTGGTCATGTTCACCCACACAAGACTGAATTGGAGGTATTTGGGGATTATTGGAAACATTTTGCTTGGGTTTGGCGTTAGTGCCAGTTGGCATGGCTCAGCTCAAAGCCCTGTTTAAACAAAAAACTGAAGCAAGGCATCCATTCCTGCACACATCAAAGAGCTGTTGCCTCTATGATCAGTAAGAGAGACAGTGTCTTCAGCCTGAGTCAGCAGATCTCCACCTACACTTAATAATCTGCTGTAACTTAAGCCTACCAAGATAATTTTAGCTCCTTTTCATCCTTTATTCTCAGGATGGTGAAAGAACACCTTACCTTCTTGACAGCTTACAACAGCCATAACCAGGAAAACCTTTTTGTTATCAGGAAGTGAAACTCAGCCTTTACATTCCTCTGTCAGACCTTACCATCCTGCACTCCCAGGCTCTGAAAGGCACCACACAAATGCCAAGACTATTGCCAGGAGGGTTTTGTTTGCTTGCCCACTTCAGGTGATGCACATGATTTGCCTTTGGGAAGGGGAAGCAGGCCTGCACCCATTTTAATTGACCAGAGCATTCATGGTGTGTGGCTGGGGAAGGTGGGCTCTGGGCACAGACTGCTCCCTCCCCATGCCCCTTGTGCTTGGGGCAAACCCACAGTCTGTAACACAGGGGGATTCAATGACTGATGTGACTGCAGAAATAACCCAAAACCAGTGTGTTTCACTGCTGAGCAGGAGCCTCAAAAGCAGTAAAAATAAGAGAGGTGTAAAAATAACAGAGCAGTAAAAATAAGAAAGAGTCTCTGTCCGTGGTGGTGGGGGTTGGAACTCAACAATCCTCAAGGTTCCTTCCAATTAAAATAATTCTAGGATTCTGTGATCTTAGGAAGATCTATTCCATGTCAACTTTCCACACAGCTTCCAGAAAGTGTGTTTCCATTTTGGAGAAAGCGCTTCTGTGCTTAATGGTTATAGAAAACTTTTTATGCTTAACAGAATGCGTTCTAGAACCTTGTAAGTGATCTAAATCTGATTAAGGTCTCCCCAGTTATTTACCTGACCCTTTGTTTCATCTGTTCATACACAGCCCTAAAAAATGTGCAACAAGTTTTTAATTCAAAACATAAACCCTTTATTTGTGTTGCATAAGTGACTAGAGACAGAGGCAAAGCCCCAATTTCCTACAGGCATGAAATTAGGGATTGTTTTTCCCATTACCTTTGCAGATTACCAGGACAAGACAGAGAAAGGGAGCTAAAACAAAGACACGGAAAGATAAAATGATATCTGTACAGTTTAATGTAACAGCTATAGCTTATATGGCAGAATGCATTTCTAGTGATTCGTTTTCTGTCAGGGACCATTATGTCCTTGTTTACCGACATCCCTTTCTTCACGGCACTTTCAGCAGGTGGTCTTTTAAAAGCACAAAAATATTCTGTTCGAATGAAAGGATGAAAGTCAGTGAAAGGGATGGAAAATTCTCAGCTTCTGTGTCCCTCCTTTACAAGCTGTGTTTCTAAAGTGCTCCCATGAATTTAATACAAAGAACTTTCTGCTTAAGATGAAACGAATGCTTGAAGCCCATTGTAACATGATTTCCATTTCCTTCCAGCTAGTCCACTAACACTGTCAGCAAGCTGTACAGCATCTGAGCAGTCCAGGCCAAAGGAGTCATTTGCCACATACAGCACAGCCAGAAACACACAACTGTTCATTGAGAGTTTTGCTTCTTTTCTTACCCCTTCTTTTCATTTTATTTTTCTTCCTGTCTTTTAAAAGTAGTGTATCTGGTTCCATTTTTTGCTCATTCAGTGAAAATCAGAAGTCAAGTCAGCCTAGGGCTGAAGGGTGTATCTACTAAAATTAGAAAATTATTACTTTAAACTTACATGTATTTACTGAATTTCTATCTGAAATGCAGAATCCATGTTTCAAAATAAAAAACAAAAGAAATGTGGGTTTATTTATTACTGAGAAAGCTCAAACAAAACTAATCCACACACCTATTTAAGCTGAAAAAACCCCAAGACAGGCTTCTCAATCTAACAAAATAATTATTTTTTAATTTTTTTCCCACATTTTGTGGGAATTTTTTGTGGAATAAAATTCCACAGAATTTTATTCACATTACTATTTAGTTATTTATTGCTTAATTTGTATAAGTACAACCTGAAACTATCCAGAAACTACATATAGCAGATGGGAGTGGTGTTTAGGAGTACTAACACGAGTGATACCCCTTAGGTTTTTTGGGGGCTTTGCTTTTCTCCTAGACCACTGCTTCCACAAACATCGTGAAAGTTTTCTTCCCAGAAGTGTACCGAGCAAGAAGGCAATAGCAATTACTGTGGCTAATCAAGACGTGTGTGGAAGGTGTCAGTGCCCATGTGCTGAGTACTAGCTGTCAGACAGGAGGTGTAGTGTCCAGGTGCTTCCTGTCCTTTTGGCGGCTGAAACAGCTGGGTCTCTGTCCTCCACCCAGCAGCCAGTGTTAATAACTGTACAGACTTTGTGTCTTTGATGTGTTAGACACTGTCTTAAAGATATTGTCTTCCTTTCCAATATAGCTGAAATTGCCTAATGTGTTAAAAAATATTTTACTGGAAAATTGATAAACAGACCCAGAGACAGCTCAGTAGCAGAGAAGTTACTTCCTTAGGAAAGATGACTGAAAATGTATAGCGAAACACACACATTTAAAGAAATGTCATGGCACTCTCTCGTAAGTTGTACTTGCATTTTATTAGCTGGGATACTTTACCTTCGGTAAATACATGTCATAGATTTCTTTCATTATTTCTTTGCTATTTTGCAAGTAATGCTGAAGTGTAGTAAAACAACAATATTGTGGTCAGATTTGAAGAGTATCACAGAAAGTAATTTTGAAGATTTCAGTGAAAACATATTTTATTTGTTCAACCACTGTATTTGTTCTTTTTACTTCTTCAGAGACTAATACCCCTTACTACTGGAGAAGCAGACTTTCATTTGCTCAGCCATAGCTGATCTCCCAGCTGTTTCTTATAATTCGTTCAGTGCTGACAAATGTGTTCAGATATACAATGCAGCCAATACTCCAAACAGATTTGATAATTGCACTGAAAAGTGTAAGCTAAGGATCATTTAGATCATGAGGGATAGTGTTATTAACTATAAATATTTTAGCCCTTTTCTCCTGGTGTTTAAATATTTTTTTTTCTTTTTGCTGTTAATCTATACCAAAAGGACATGTAAAATTATGTAAGGAAGCTTTCAAAAGCATGAAGTGCTGAAATTGAAAGTTACAATTTTGTTCCCCTGTCCCTTTTTCTGCCAGAATTCTCATTGTCAGCACATATTAAGCACTGCAGAGCAAATAAGGTACCACAAAAAAAAAAAAAAAAGGACTGGACTCTTAGAGCTCTGAGATTTGTTTTCAGACACATTTTGGAGCTGGTTTTGAAATTCAAACTGTGAAGTACTGATGTGAACAGTTCTAGTCCACAAACTAAGAGAATAATTGGGATTGGAAGTCACCTCTGAAAATCACTCCTGCTGCTCAAGGGTGCAAGCTTAGATCACGTTACTCATTCGGTCAAATTATGAAGGCTTCCAAGGATGGAGATCCCACAACACTTTTATTCCCTGTTTCGCTACTTGACCACCTCATAGAAAAAAAAAATTCCTCGTATCTAGCTGGAATTTTGTATGTTGCAACCTGTGTCCCTTGCATTTTGTCCTATTGTTGTATACCTCAAGGGAGAGTCAAGTACCTTCTTCCCTACACCATCCCATTGGGTATTTGTAGATATTGCTAGAATCTGCCTGAGCTTTAAGTTGTCCAGGCTGCTCCAGTCACAGCTCTCTCAGCTTCTCCTCATATGCCAGATGCTTCAATATTCTTCATGGTCTTTCTCTGGACCTGTTTCTGTATGTCCTTGTCTCTTTTGTACTGGGGAGCCCAGCAGTGGGCAAACCATTGCAGATGTTCCTCAGCAGAGCTGAGCAGAGGGGCAGGATCACCTCCCTCGACCTGCTGGCAGTGCAGTCCAAGAGGCTGATGGCTTTCTGTGCCGTGAGAGTGCATGACTGGCCCACAGTGGACTCAGACCAGAAGCCCAGGAGCTTTCTGGCAAAGCCTCTTCCTACCTGGTGTGCACGCAGCCTGTCTTGCTGTGCTTGGTGAGTCAGGCTGTGGGTCAGGCCACAAAATAAGGCACAGATGTACACAGATGAGCTCCTTTGATTCGCAGTACTCTCTTTACACACCTATAGGCAGCTCTTGAGATAGACATACTTTATGAGTGAGTTGACTGTGTATCATCTTGTATTGAATCTTGCAAACCTGTAATGTGCTTGCATCAGAAACAGCCAGAAGGAATACCAGGGTGATCAGATCAACCTCTGTGCTACGTTGTGTGACCGCATCTAAAGAGTTCTTCACTAAGCCAGGCAGGTGCTTCTCCAGCATTTTGGTTCCTAATTCTCTGCTACTGAGTACTCTGCTACTTCCCTATTTCTGTTTGCCCTCTCAGGAAGATTTTTACCAGAAATTTAGTTTAGTTGTGTCTCCATAATGACCTTCATGCAAAGCTCAGCAAAGCAATCTGAAAACACAAGCTAACTGTAATTGCATTTGCCTAGGACCTTTATGTTTACTTCTTTCTGAAAGAGAATATTGCTACTCCTAATTTCTGTTTTCTAGGGCTTTTCATATTCAGTACTGTGACAGTGTTTATTTCTATATATATACACAAACAGATATGTCCATAAACACATCCACATGATGAAGACTATATTCAGAAAAGAAATGTTTCTCCTTTCTGCATGAGTGGCAATGGGTTTCCTTTCTTCTTCCATCTGTAGCAGTCCATCCTCTCCCACTGTCTCCATCTGACAAAGTTGAAACATCAGCATTCTGTGTATTCAAAGCCTTCCGATGTCCACTGTGAACAGCATTTTCTTCTGAATTTTGCATAGTGAATCAGTTTTGCTGTCAGAGATCATCACTCTAGCTCCTGGTGTACCAAACAGGCTGATTCCAGTGGTTTCTTCCTGCACCCTGCTCTTGCCAGCCCATAAGAATTAAATAGGATGTTTCCCAGTAGATGAGCACTTTTCTCAGCTCTGTCCATGCTCTGTATCATCAAGATCAAGCCTCACTGCTCATCCAGGGCTTATGTGCCTTTAAAAACAGGGGTGAAAACTGTTATGGAGCATCTGGCACAGATTTAATGCTTCAATGTATGCAGCTGAACTGATACATAATAATAAAAATAATTACATTGTCCTGTGTAATATTAAAATTTACTCATGGATGCCAAGTTGTCACAAAGTACTAGTATCATTAATCTTGTAAAAATTGCAAGCCAATAGACTCTAATTAATAACAGCTAGCAATTGTTACTAGGAAGCATAATGGGGAAGTAGCTGCCCAGTGTCTTGAATGCTGTTCACAGCTGTCTAACTAACTCAGTTGTTCAGTGTGTTGTTTGACATTGCTGATTCCTCGGCCTTAAAGGGCCTTGAGATATGTTGCTGAGAAATATCATGTGTGTGCTTGCACTGAAAACCAATTCTCTCTGACAGGTAAAATGGAGTGGGTTGTCACAGCAAGAATTAGTAGCAGTAGTAGTAGTAGTTAGTATAACCATCAAAATGAAAGCAAATTAATGTGTGTGCGGAGAAAAAGTACATAAGACAACATATTCCCCTGCTTCTTGGTCTCCTCTTATTTTGTCACAGGGCTGCTAAACTTGAAAAAGTCGTGTTCATCTGATGAATTTCTCTGAATTGATCAAGTTGAAAATTTGGCTGGTTTTAAAAATGTTTTTTTTTTTCCTCATCTTAGTTTCCAGTGTGTCTAATTGAAGAAAGCACTTGGTATTTTTGCAAATCGTATTTAGATTACTGGCATACTTAAGATAACGATAAATTAAAACATGATACTTTGCAGTAAATTGCAACGTAATACAGGAAGGCAAAAATTAACCAGACACATGAGTTACACAGAGTACTAGCTCAGACATTCCTGCAGAGTTTCTTCTGCTTCCCTGTTTTTCCTGAGCACAGAGGTACGTTGGCACAAAGAATCACTGGCACAACACAGATGAGTGTTTATCATGGCTTTTACATGTCGTTTAGTGGCATAATGTGGATTTCTTTATCTCGTGTTTCAGAAATAGCATGGGCTGTCTGCAGTTTCCCCTATGTCTATTAGATTTGCATGAATAAAAGGCAGGTTTAGTTCTACTCCCACAGAACCACAGGAGCAAATCATTAGCCAAAGAGTTTGGTATGTGCACAGCACACAGTAGTGTGGGCTGGTAGCAGCATTGTTGGACTTCATCCCGCTTCAGGGACATAGTAGCAGCTCTCTGTGTATCTCAGTCCCAGAGGGAATGGAAGATTCATAAAGTGCCTTTTCTTCATCCTTCTTTCCTCTCCGTGCTTTTTTTCCCCTAGAGGTCTATGGAGTGGCTTCTAAGCAATACTCTAATGTCAACACAAACTGATAGTTCTTCTCCTTGAAGGAGCCAGCTGCCAGCACTGCCACCAGCAGTTTCCTCACCCCGCAGAGCCAGGCGGAGCTCTGCATAGGCTCATTTCTGTGAAGCAGCTGGGATTTTGCACACAGTATTTGTCCCACACTGCACAGTAATAAGAATGCATTTTGTTACTGCAGTGCACAACTGGTGAGGTTTGCACATGAGAAATAGGTTCTTTCAGTTACTGAAAGAGCAAATAGGCAGTAGGAGACAAAGGATGAATATGAATGCTTCAAAGGATTTGTGAAGTGACCTTCTTACACCCTTCGTCTCTTTACTTGCTTCCTTTTTCCTTACAAGTCTGCATATCCTATTTAGGATGGGAGTAGGCTTTGAATGGAAACAACTTTAGCAGCAGAAGAAAGCAACTAGCTGTGCTCAGGGCACTGGTTAATGACCTTTGAGCCACCTCTCCATGTTTTCTTCCCCAGCAGCTTCCTGCACTGCACAAGGCTCTCTGCTTTGCCGGCTGGTGATGAGCATAGGGTCTGTGTGGGAAGCATCGTTCTCTGCCCAGCTGTGTGAGGGGCAGGTGTGCATACCCCTGTTCTGGCTCAGCACCTGCCTTCACAAGAGAGGAAGAGCCACATCTGCTTTGTTTTTTGTCTTCTTTAGCATCCTCTGTAGTGGCTGTCCATCCTTTCCCCAATAAGAATGCCATTTTCTGAGCATTAGTTGTTAAAATTAGGCTTGTTTCTCAATTGCTTTTTTTATGGCTTTGTGGAAGATTTATTCTGACTTCAGATATTGTATAAAATCCCACTTCAGTTGTGGTTTATATCATTGCTGTTTCTGCTGCAATATTTCAGGTCAGGTCTCAATCTTCTGTCTTTAACAAGTCTCCACACTTTTGATATTGTGTTAGACAGACATCATTTTACTGCAGGTGTTCTTTTTCTTAAGGCAGTGGATTGTGACACAATAGCAAAGAGGAAAACCTTTGTTAAAGTCCAATTGGTAATGCACAGCTATCACCCTTTGAAGAGATTTAACTGAAAATAAGTCCTTTTCACTCCAGCTGTACTGACCTCCATCTTCTGGAAATCATAACGAGGGCCATTTCATGCTACAGAAGTTAAGCATTCTTTTAAAATGAGTTATGTGCAATATCCATTTCACAGTAGTGGAGAACAGAGGATGACTTGGGGCCAGATTCTCTGTTCAGATGCTGATGCAAGTTTGCAAATGGTTTTATCAAAGTCAGTGACCTTGCACTCACAAAAAAAAAAAAAAAAGAAAATAATCAAAGCAGACACTGGTAGCCCTTCTTTTCAACAGTAGAACAGTTTCTGAATTTCCTAGACCACACTTGTTCAGCTAAATGGAAGGAACAGTATTGTATGATAAAGTCACAAAATTCAGAGTTGTGTCAAGATCCTGAGTTGTATCTCACTGGCCCTGCTTTTACCAAACTTTAAAGTCAGTGGTGTAATTCTAGTTACTTTTGATTACCACTGGAATTCTGAAATCAGAATAAGGCATTTTTATAACTGTGTTACAGTAGATCAGCAACTAAAAAATCTCACAATGTACTGTTCTTTTTAGTTTCTTATGTGTATATTCATTTTATGATGTGATTAGATCCTCATGCTGACTTGTATTTTTTTGAAGTTCACCTTTCTGCAGACACTTACATAAACAGTAATATTTGAGGGAAAAAAAGAAACCACCAAAATTGTATTAGATTCTGAAATAAACTTGATAGCCTAATGGCCTTAATATCTCACTTTTTTTAAATTCTGTTCTTTTTCATTTACAGAAATTAGGTATTCACTAACAGTGTGACTACAGGCTAATAATATATGGAATGACTGTTGTCTTCCATAGTAGTGGCAATTTGGGAAGCAGATTGTATTTTCTTTTTAATTCTTCTTAATACTGATGATTATTTAATAACTTCTTTGATTTTACAAATAAGAGTATAAAAAAGCTCCAATTCTAGTTACTAGTCACCTTGGTTGTTGAACTAAAACCTGCAAATCAACATGAAATGAAGGCATTTCTCACTGCTCAGCCTTGTGTTGCGTGAATCTGCCACGTGCCCCACAGGTGCTCAGAGCCTGTCTAAGGAAGTGCAGCCCACAGGCACACAGAGTATCTTCACTGGTGTCAGGAACGTGGGTTTTTTCAGTCAGTCTCCTGGTTCCTGAGTTTCACATCAAGGTTGTACTCAAAATACATGAATTGGTTTTTGTCTGGATGATGCTGAACAAGATGTAGTGTGAGTTCAGTCTGGTGACCAGATTAGAGGAAGTCCCTGGTAAATCCCTGAAATGTGTGCCATGGATGCCAGCAACTTAGCACCAACACTTTTCCTGTACAGATCTTACCCTACCAGCTGCCCTATTTGCTAATGTAGATGTTGGACAGTGCCACTCTACCTCCTCTCTGGACTATGATTGAACTTGGCCTCTTGGTCTGAATTTAGGTGTGCACGAGGAAGTACCTGGGTTTTTTAAGTGCCCCAAGACTTAATGAACTTCTGTAGCAAAGGCTTTCTGGAACACTCTCATCTGTCAAAATCTCAGGCTTGTTTTAGGTTCTGGGTAATACCTACTCTTACACGTATGAAATAGTTGAGGTCTCATCTCACAAAACTTTAGCCCCTCTTAGCCAGTTAAAGGACAGAGAAGGAAAGTGTGAGACTTCACATTCCAGACTGAGTTACAAAGAGACTTAATTTCCTTGCCTCAGTGTCTCTCAGGGCAGAAGTGCAGTGAAGCAAAAAGGGGTTGTTCAGGTAGCAAGAATTGATACCCTGTTTTGTAGATCATTATCTGCAGCTTTGAGTATTTGAGAAAGAAAGGTGTATTTTGGATATTCAAAACTAAGAGATGTTCACAGAAAGCTATTTCACTAAACAGGCAATTTTTCCCTAAACTATAACCAATTCCTGGTTTTCAAAGTTTGTGTGATTAACACATATAACACTTTCCAAATTCTAAGTCAGAATTGTACCCAATCTTGGTTGAAAATAGAAGCCATCACTTTTCCGGCTGAATAATCAACATTTTTAGGGTGAAATTCATCTCAGTTAACATTAGGGATATAAAATGTAGGTGTCTGCATCAGAGCTAATCCTCATCAACTCTTTTTCTAGTCAATGCAGAAAAATACGCACTTTCAGGGCACAAGCTGTCTAATTAGTTTTACACATGTGCTTTAGAATAAGATGAATCATTCCCTCAAAGTGCCTGCTCTTTCCACTGACTATAAGGGAAGTTAAGACAACTACGTGATACATAATTGCGTATTTCTATCACTCGCCTAAGAAACAAGTTTTGGGAGAATACAATGAAAATGTCAAATTTTAGGTTTTTCAAAAATGTTATATATTACTCACATCAAATCCAGGAATTCTGCAGTAGTGTCTACATGCATTTCCTAGGAGCAAGCACAGAAATAAATCTCAAAAGGAGATATCCCCAAGCTGAGGGTGAATGGATTAAGAACAGATCTGAGGAGAAAGAACTGGGAAGTGTTGGTACTAGATGATCTTTAAGGTCTCTTCCAATCCAGACCATTCTATGATTCTGTCATCTTCAATTGTGTCAGTCCACTTCCAAACTTTTAAGTTGTGATGCTGTATTTATTTAAAAATGTAATTTTTTTAACCTATATCAGTTTCCCCATAATGTGGAAGCAAGTATTTTCATTACCATGCAGTGCTGAATGAGTATAGATGTATAAGCTTCATTGGTGTCAGGGATCATATTCCTTTTGAAGCCACTGACCCAGCCAGGATTTGAAACTTTTTATTATATGGAAAAATTAATTACTTGACAGTATCCTCCTCATATGTGTTGAGCTGATAATAGGGAAAGCTGTGACTTCCCTCTCTCTGCCACTCCCAGTAAAATGTTAACAATGGTATTTAATCACTGATCTTAATGGAAGTTTTATTAAGTCCAAAATTTATATGAAGGGTAACAATCTGGTCATGGCTTGAGTGGGTAATGTCTTTTGGGATTTTTAGGTTTATGTTTTAGTTTTTAGATACCAGCTTTTTAGCTATAGACTAAACACATGAAGCAAAGTTTGGGATAGAGCAGAAGGATAAAAGACAAATTGCTTATTTAGTTTATTTCTTTAAAGTACTGAAATTAAGACAGTTTTGACCACATACTTCGGCCAAATCCCTTGGATTATCCCATCCACTCTGCTGCAAAAGGGAATTGATTTACTGGAATGATAGAGTCCAGAACCAAGCATTTCCAAGTCTTAATCCAGATTTAGATCCTGGATCCCTGGATGTCTTTGGTCAAATTATTTATCAGCTTGTCTTCATCTCCAAAATGTGTTTTTCCTTACTTTTTACAGCACTGGGAAAAAGGGCTGCAAGGCATAGTAAATGTTTGTTATGTGTTTTGAGCATGAGGTGTGATCCCAACAGGCAAGAAGTTGTCAATTCTTCAGGCAGAGTCTAGAGCTGAGATTTCAAAGCACGAAAGGAGACAGATCCATAAGTTTCCGGTTACATACTGAGTAACCTGTACTTCACAGAAAACTTTTGCTTGTGTCTTATTTGTTCATTTGGAGGGAAGTGAAACTGCTTTATGGAGAGGTAAAAATCTGAGCTGCATGCAGACTTTTTCTAAATGAGTGCTAGACTATCAAAAATAAGAGTTCAAAGGACTGTACTGTTAACTGCAAGCTGCATTTTACAGGTAGTACTGCTAGTTTCTTTAGTAAAAGCAGCTTTAATCTGCAATGCATCTATTATCACCATTTTTTACTGACAAAATATTACCTCATTTTCTTTTTTTAGCACATTAAATGAGAGCCATTCCATCATAGAAATTGCAATAATATTGATGCAAGGTGCAGGTTGACATAGTTTTTGTCTAAACCCTCTGGTTGATCTTGCCGTATCGTGGTTGTTGCCTTTTTTGAATTGCTTGATGCTATATTTTGGTTAAACACTCAGACAGCCTTGCTCATGCCCATTCCAAAAGCCTTTAGCATTTTACTAAGAACTGAATAACACTCTTAGTACTTGACCACATCAAGAGCAAACAGCTTTGATCCCAAGAGGGGAACCCCTGGTTTAATTCATAAATTCGACACTTATTTCAAACTAAGAAGTACATCAGCGGGTAGGCTTTCTAATTAATGTGTGATCTCCTCCCAAATTTGTATCCCACAGATAATTGCTCTATTTGGTAAAATAGTATAATACAGTAACGTTTTCAATACAGAAGGCATGTAGATTACCAGTTCAGTGCTTTACTCACTGTAATTTTAACTTTTTCCCATCATTAAGCCCCCAGAAAGTTATAGTTATGATATTGCAGAAAGACTCTCAACATTATATTACCGGTGCTATATATTTCAGTTTCTATCTAGCTTTCTATGAAAACACCTTTTTAGAGAAAACACTATGACATTGTTTTTCCTTTTTTGTCTTATTTCTCTCCCACAGATTGTGAGCGTGGGAAAGCATGTTAAAGGATACCATTATATTGTTGCCAACCTGGTAAGATACTTTTCTAGAATTATATCCCTGCTCGGTAAGTGAAACACTCAGTTTTACTCTGAAGTTACAGCACTTCGCACAACATTTCCCATATTTGTCTCTCATATGTGGTTGTACATAATACATTCTTTATGATGTGTAAAAGAACCTGGGTTTCTTATTACAGCCATCTAGGCTGTGCCCATGAAGGGCACAGTAATATACTAAGTAATACTATTAAATTTTATGAGAATCAAGGTAGGAGAAAGAACTGATAGATGTATCTTGAGGCTGAACTAGAATTTACAGAAATACAATGATTTTTGACTCATCTTTTTATTATTAGTAACATAACAATTCTAGAGGTAACTTTTATGCATTCCCTGGGGAACATTCGTTTTCCTCTAAGATCAGCTATTTCCAGTCAAATTACTAGTTCAGTATTTTTACTTTAAGTCTAAACTGGACATTCACACAGCTAATGTTCAGAAGAGGGCAAAGAAAGAGTAAATGCAGTATTTTATTATTTTATTATTCAAATGACTCATTCTTTAAGCCATAATACCTGCCTGGTAAAGCACAGTGAATGTAGGACATAGTCTAATGCATGCTTTAAACTGTTTTCTTTCTACGCTCCCTCAAGGAATTTTAGTTGACATGAAATATTTTATTGTGCTATGCTGCAGTTGAACCCTAACTTAATATCACTTCAGATTATTTTTAAAGCCTCAGGTGTTTCAAATGAGATGTCTGCACTCTTAGGTCTTACAAATTAGACTTTTCAGCATTACAATTTTATAGTTCCCCAAGTAATTTTTCTCATGCAAAACAGTTGCTGTAAACAAGGAACTGGAGGTTGCAGTGAGCTGCTAGGGAGGTATGCAGTGGAGACAGGCACATCTGAACTGCTTCCGCAGGGGCACACTTCGTTATCTACTGTCTGTTCAATTATGTGGGTAATATGACTTCCTGATGCATCACCTTTTATATTTACTGTCAGTATCCCTTAGGACATGAATCAAATCTCTGTTCTTAACAGGTGTTTTTCCCCTGGGATATTGGGTCAGTATCCCAGTACCCCACTTTTGTTTTTCCTAAATATTTCTAGGTTAAGTGTGATGTAAACTTATGTTTTCACTGATAAATACTAATTAGAGGAATTTAAGAAAACAAAAATAAGATACCGCTGAGCTAGCCTTAGACAAAGCAGCTAGAAAAGGAGCAGAAAGATGTATGCTTGCTTCTTAGTGCTTTAGCAGTTTGTATTATGCAGATTATTGAAGTCCAGTTCTGTCTCTAAAGGCAAATTTTAGTAAAGAATTTCTTCTTTATATGTGCTGAACAGATTAGCCAGAGAAACCAATAGGTCAGGAGATACATATCCATCATTTTCTCTTTCAGTGTTGGGGTTCACTCTAGGTTTTCAATATATAGCAGATCTGAGAACTACAATCCTATTTAACAGAAGTGTTACTCTGATGTTGTTTTCCTTGCACTAACAGTGAGATCCTCTTGTGCTGTCTCTGCCTTCTAATGTCTATTATATTATCTCATTATCTCAGACATATTCAGCCTAAACAATGAATCCTGGAGTAAATGTATTTACAGAACAGTATTGTTCATTTTTTAAACATGCAAAAAGAGAGGGATGCATTTTTTTAAAGCACTAGTACAGTGCTTATTCAAATCTTCCAACTTTGATGGAAATTGGATTAAGCCTTTAATATTCTGCAGGCACTTTTCAGTTGATTTGCCAAAGGCATTTCTTCAAAAACTGTCTTCCATTCCCAGCAATGTGTTGCTAAGCTGTCAAGCCCACCCTAGCAGTAATGTGGCAAATTTATTTCTTGGCTTTTTTTCTTTATTACACAAATGGAAGTTATGAACAAAGGTTCGACACTATTCTCTGGTTTTAAATTTTGCCTTCTAATGGAATCCTGCTGTTGTGCATTCTTTATTCTGCCATGCTGACCTAGAACAGACTGGACCCACAGTGGTGTAGGAGGACAAACAAAATCTTAAATTGATTTTCTAGGGATTCAAAGATATTTCTCTGGAGAGATTTATGCATGGAGGAGCCAATGTGACTGGATTTCAGCTAGTGGATTTCAGTACCCCAATGGTAACTAAGCTGATGCAGCGCTGGAAGAAACTGGACCAGAGAGAATACCCAGGATCTGAGACCCCACCAAAGGTACTCCCTGATCTGAAGCACTACCAAAGATTCCACTCCAGCATTCTAATTTCTGATTAACATTGTTGAATACACGAATGAAGACTTTAATATTTAGGCAGAGGAGAAGGCAGGTGATCTTACTATTACTGGCCATTAATCATGCCTATCCTTACATTTGTATGAAGGAAAAAAATTGCAACAAATTTTGCTGATGTACTTAAATGTCTGTTGCTGCTTATCCTCCAACTTCACCCTTTACTGACAGCAGTTAAAGGTCAAATGCTTAACTGACAACTTAATTTCAATAAAATTTACATTAATTAGTCTAATTATCTAGGTTTCCTTAGAGTGCAGATCTTTCCTGACAGATGAATTCTTCTGTATGAGATAGTACCATAACTGTAAATTTGCTAATTTTCATATGGAGTTTCCTCTGGAAATTTTCCACCTCAAAACCTCGTGTAGAAATCACATTCAGGCATGATTTTAAAGTTAAATCTCACCCTGTTGTTCCTCTAACCTAATCCTTCACAGGTTGATAACTAAATACTTCTTTCACGTATAATTTTCCTGGCAGGCAAATCACAGCACAGATATAAGTATGATTTCATCAAATTATTTCAGTTATTATATGCACTAATGCATACCAGAGGTGTGAAAATGGGCCCCTTTGTGCTGGGCACTATGCAAGGATTAGCAACCAGCCTTCCCTTGGGTGGGAGACTGGTAGCTTGGCAAAGTCTAGAGAAAGCACCAGCATGGGCATTACAAAACGTAGCTACAGAATTCAGTGAAACTCCAGAAATTTATGTTAAAAAAAAAAAAAACCAAAAACAAACCAGAACCAAGGATGCTATGGGCTGTGGAATGCAGACATCCCCAGTTACTGGTGATAGGAAAAATTCTACCTATAGGACTCCTTGCCACAAAAACAGAATTATTCTGTCTCCTTCTGAGAAGTCAGCATCATTAATTTGAATCACACATAATTCATCTAGGGATAACCAAAATTTTCAGATGACAAAGATAAATGATGTCTCGAAGACCTTATAATCTGCAAGACAAAGAAAAGGAAGGAAATTAGATTTGAATAATGGAATTTGAATTTTGGAAGTTAGAGAGCATATCTATAGCAGCCCTGGGCATGTGAACAACTTTTCCTGATGCAGTGTTTTTATCAGAGGACCATACTGAGAGAACACCCCTTTGTTTATGTGGCTCCAGGCTAACATCTGCTGAAGACTTGCTCTACATGTTTCATTTGGCATGTTATCAACCTAAAGTAGTTGCTGTAGTTAGTGTAGAAACACAGACTGCTCAGGGTGCGTATCAGGCAGAGAGCCAGCACAGGTGTTCCAATTGGAAGAACCTACTCTTGATCATTCTTAACAGTTCCAGTAGCCTGGATGTCTTGCTAATTAGCTGTGCATTTTTTCAGTTATATTTTCTCACGGAGTTACTGTTTCTTTCTTTGCTTTTAAATAAGTTGGGTGGATGGGGTTATTCGCTGTTGTAAAAGGCAAGTGGGAAAAAAAAAGAAAAATACTTGAATATTTCAGGTTTACTTTGTTTCTTTTATTAATTCTTAAGATGCAGGTTTTTCTACCCTTGGGAAATAAAATTTTAAAGCTGGACCTAGTAAAATGTCCTGTATTTGTCCCTTAGACAAAATCGCTTTTGGTTTTGAGGAGAGCTGTTTTCTAAATGAAGGTGTAGAAACTGCTGCATAATGAATCAAACTAGAATTATCTTGGAACAGGGGATATTTTTAAAGACATGCCAACTCTGAAGGGCTGTGTTTGTCCATCTATTTAGTATACATCTGCATTGACATATGATGGAGTACTTGTGATGGCTGAAACTTTCCGTAATCTTAGAAGACAGAAAATTGATATTTCAAGGAGAGGAAATGCTGGTGATTGTCTTGCCAACCCTGCAGCCCCATGGGGTCAAGGAATTGATATGGAGAGGACATTAAAACAGGTAAGGCGAGGCTGTATTCTAGTGATGTTTTAGAATATTGGATACCAGTTGTGCATTATATGACCTGAAAATAATATGCACAAGGGTAGTAACAGGAGAGGGGAAATTATTTTTTACTTGGAATTTGGAAGCAGTTTGGGCTGTTCAAGTTGTTCTGATTTGTAACTTGGAATGAAGGCAGAGAGGAACTACTACTATTTGAAGCTACTGTTAGATCTTTTGAGGTAGTTGGAACTTCCTCCACTGCACTGCTGAATTCATTTCTTACTATTGCAAATAACCTGGCTGTACAGATACTGTCATTTAAGGAAAAAGGTATAACTGCATAATATAACCTTTCAAATATGTTTCTGTCATCTTCAATAAAAGTAGACTTTTCCCAGAGAAATCACATAGGTAGTTTTGGGTTTTTTTCCTTTAAAAAGAAATAACCCAGAGCTGTTGTTCTCTGATGTCAGGATTTTGAATTCCTGATGAATATGGATGCCTGGAAAGTTCCAGATCTCTGTCAAGATGATTTAGCCTTTCCTTTGAATGGGACAGTAAAGAAAATAAAAATCCTGCAGTAGAATTTAAATCATTGCAAATGAGCAGACTCCACTCAGGAGAAACTGCTGAGGAGAAGTGACTGCTGACAGAGCTGGCAGCTCTGTGCCTGGAAGCCAAGGTTTCAGTCCTGGAGAAAAATCAGCAGAGATAGAAATGGACAGAGGGAAAGAGTAAGTGATTTCAGTCTACATCTTGACTCCTAGGGAGAGGAATAAAGCATTTTGTGTGCTTCACATATTCCGTGCAGATGCACAGATCTGTAACAATTGAGAGAAGCATTAAGTCAGGCTTATGTGTTCAGGCAGACAGCATGAGCCTTCAAATTGTGCCAAAGAGGTTTTCATGGCCAGATCCTGATAAAATCAAAGCCAGATCCTGATAAAATCAAAGCAATATGGCCATGACTTTTTTGGGACAAGGACCACAGTTTGGGTATCCTTCAGTCACACAGTAAAGTGCTGAAAGAAGGAAAAAGTGTTCTGGTTTCAGCTGAGGCACAGGTGGTGGAAAACTGCCACAGCCTGTGGTAAGGCTTAACATCTGGCCTTCTTCATTCTAATGCTGTGGAAACACCCTTTTCAAACCCTATCCATATCAACCCTGTATCATCTTCTGTGATAGTAAACTGCTTTGCTGGAGCTAAGGCTCTTTTCAAGTTTACCTTGATGAGCAGTATATACTCCATTTGTACATTTAATCCACCAGAGTGGGAACTAAAAAGATACGAGAGCTCAGGCCGAACTTCCTTTAGGTTTTTTCATATGACCCCAGGAGCAATGAGAATGGTAAAAAAATACACTTCTCCTTGGAACCTGCAGCTGGAAGGTGTTGAGCTGCGCAGCATGAAAGGAGAGAAGGTCCACTGTGTGTCTTTGTTAGCAGTTAGATACTGACGTGACTAAGCCTGTTTTGAGCATGGTTTGACAGGAAAAGAGAACATAAAGAAAGTAACCAACTTTATTGCTTTGAACTGTTCTACAGTAGTGTTTTTATGGTAATCTAAGGATATAACCAGGATAACTTGCACTGCTCCATGACATTTGAAATAAAGAACATAAGACTGGATCTTCATGGTGGTTTTTCTTCCATTTGTAGGTTCGAATACAAGGTTTGACCGGAAATGTTCAGTTTGACCACTACGGTCGCAGAGTCAACTACACCATGGATGTCTTTGAGCTGAAAAACACTGGCCCTCGGAAGGTATGTGCTGACAGCATTTGCTATCCTCATATCATATAAATGAGTTATGTGTGATGAAATGGTTATGCAAACTTACATTAAAGTGGACTCTGCAGTTTAAAAAGATATAATACATGGGTATTTCTGGTGAAAGCAGTTTTTAGCTGCATTTTCTACTAGGTGCTATTATTCAGTGCCTCAAATTGAGGAATACAAAAGCAAGTGTGCATCTTGGAGTGGTGGGATGTCAGTCAGTCAAGCATACTAATGAAAATGAGCTGGATGACATGTTGCTAGGCTGCTGGGTGATGGGAAATGGTCAGAATCCTAAATAGTATTTTTTTTCTTATATCTTATCCCAAGATTTCTGTCTTGATAATTATTGGCATTTTTAAGCAGGTTGATTTGTACGTTCTGTGTAAATATGAATCATAGTCTGTAACTAACACAAGGCTTTTAAGGGTGAAAGGACAGAAGAGGAGAGAGGAGGAAGAGAGAATGACCTGAATACTTACATTTTCTGAAATTATTTGCAGTGTCTAATTCTGTGTGCTTGATTGGTTTGGTTGTTTGTAAGCACATGCACATTAATATATGTCTAAGCAGATCCTTCATGTCTGAGTGCTCACTCAGCCCAATCACTTTGAAAAGATAAGCCTGGGTACTTTGTTGATCCTTCCTCTTCTGTGCTGAAATGTATCATAGTATAAAACAAATAAAAGCAAAAAATGTACTCAGGCTCTAGGATTTTAATTTTTTTGGAGCCGTTGTGGCCTATTTTGTTTGTGAGGTCATCAGAGCAAGAAAAGGGGGCGAATGATGGTGAATAGAATATTCATGGCTACTTGAGTAGGGCCAAAGCAATCAAAAATGAATTTAATAGTCCTCTGCTGTTGTCCAGAGGTGACAAGCACAGTAAATAGCACCACAGGTGAACTGTGTGTCCCTGGAGACAGTTCTCTGCCACAGTGCTGAGGAGGCAGAGTGTTAAACTGCAGACCCAGAGCAGAATTACACACTTGGATGAAAAAATTGCCACTATATCACAGTATAGAGCTGTACACCAAAGCAAAGCATGTGCCTGCATGTAAGACCTGTTGGTGCAGTTGTCCTTTGAAAGCGTGACAGATGGCTGAAGAATAAATTGGGAAAGGTGAGTTTGTCTTCCCTCTCTTGGGAAGTCCACTGCCTTATGCCAGAAATTGTGTCTGATCTTGGTACCAGTCCTGCTTCCTTCCTGTCTCTGCACTGCACTGTTGGCAGCCAGGAGGATACATGGGTGGCTGGGGTGCACTGGAGGAAGCAGTGAAATATGCCCTTTCCATCCCCTATTCCCAGTTGTACTGGAGGAAAGGCAGGGTGCAAGAGATGTGTTTAATTAGGTCACAACTTCAGTAACTTATGAGGGAATTTGCTTGTCAGCAAACGTTTGAACAAGGTCGATGTTTCAACCTTTGTCACCTGTTTTGGGAGAGGTGCCTGTCTGGCACCTCTGCAGGGATGTCCCCATCCTCTCTTCTTGCCTGCAGTTTCAGGGGAGGGTGGTTGCAGGCAGAGGAGCTATGTCTGTGCTGTGCTAGAGGCCCAAGGTGCTTTCCTTACCTTTCTGTCATGCCTCTCTGCTACTCTGAAGTCATTACCTGTATTCGGTACAAGTCACAACAGCTTTGACAGATCTGGCTACTCACAAGAATTTATTTCTCATGTATTAGATAGTGCATTATATGTGATCATTGGACCAGTTTTGTGGTCCAGCCTGACAAATCCTATATAATACCTGAGAAATGACTATACTTAATCGAACTAAGAGGCCTTTACTTTAAATGTCTTCTTCTCATGCCCTGCATAACATGACTTATGAGTCATCCAGCACTATCCTTTCAAAACTGCCTTTCCAGTCAGAGTAACGCATGGCTCTTATCTTTAGAAAAGTGATTTTTGTTGCCCACGGCTTAAAATATGTGAACAGACCATTAAAAAATGGCACAGCTAGACAGAGGCAGACTTTTATATAGTTTAGTAAAATGGGAAATACTAGCCTGTGTTCATGTTAGTTTCATTTATGCAGCACTTCTTACTTGGTTCTTCTCTGCAGAGCAGTTACAAAACTTGCTGCTGAGAGGAAATAGTGTGAGGACAAGGATCTTGGAGATGTAATGGAATGGCTCATGCTACTGGAGTGTTGAGATCCAGTGATATGGGCTTTTCACTGCTGGCCAGGGACTGGACCAGAGGCAATGAGCACAAACTGAAAGACAGGAGGTTGCTTCTGAGCATGAGGAAATACTTTTTTATACTCTGAGAGTGACCAAGCGTTGTCACAGATTGTGCAGGGAGGCTGTGAAGTCTTCATCCTTGGAGACATTCAAAAGCCATCCAGACATGGTCCTGGGCAACTGGCTTTAGGCTGAACAGGAGGTTTGACCAAATGACTTCCAGAGGTCCCTTGCGAGCTCAGTAATTCTGTGATTGAGTCATTTGGCATGGATCCATCACCAAAATTTAAAAGAAGTAGAAAAGAAAAAGTAAACAAAGCATACATGTTACATGCACGTGCACAAGACAATCTAAGATTTGGCTCCTGAATTCCAACTTGGCAACATGGAAATTAATTATTAGAATTTTTGAGTATTCTCTTACCTTTAGTGGCTTGTGAGCTCCAGCAGGATCACCCCAGTGGTTACTGCAAGGTGCACAGGCCTTCAGAAAGGACTCCATTCATTCAAATGCCAAAGTGTTGTGGCAAATTTGAGGCAAATATTTTTGCAATACTTTTTTCCTAAAAGATAAATTCAGACTCTGTATAAGTGGATGCAACTGCTATGAAGTTCAATTGCAACCCAAATAGAATTGGAGGTACTTTTATAGCTGAATGCAATCCTACCCTTTGAGGAGTTTTTTCCTTGTGGAGTTGAGGTATTTATGGGAAAGCATACTGTTATTTAGTGCTCTCAAAGTGACTGTGTATCTCTGTACTTATACAAGTGTCATGACATATCTTTAATGTTTATTCAGTAATCTAGTTCCAGAGTTACTTTAGTGCAGGTTTGTACCGAACACATAGAAGCTCACACCAATGCACAAAAGCTGGAATTCCTTTAAAAAATGCCTTTCATTTCTGAAATAATGCCCTTATCTCTGTCTGAATTTTTGTTTGGTACTTACTTCTCTAGCATAGTACATCATTCGTTTTCTGCTTTTCTTCTGAACTTTATGGCAGTGAAGAATTGCACAATGAAAAATCATCATTCACTATCATAATAGTTCCCCAAACTTCCAGGTTTTGGTGTACATATTTTACCTTTAGCTGGTCACAGTTTTTTGACAAGAACTCCACATTTTCAGTAATCAATTGTATCTGTGGCTGTATGGCTGTCTGGATGAAAAAGAATATTTTTTAGCAGTGCCTTCTACTAGGAAGAAAACCTTCCCCTTCACTATATCAGCATTGCTGACACTTCCTGTTAGCTGCAGACACCTAAATCAAGGCTCCAGTGNGAGCTGTGAAAGCTTCTGACATAAATAGTAAAAGCATTAACAAAGTCCCTGCTAAAAAAAAAAAAAAAAAAGGAACATTTCAAGTAAATATTCCAGAACTTGTGCATGGACAGTTTGTGCTTCTTTGCTTCACCAACAGAAAAAAAAATCACTCATGTTCTGTCATACTGCTCTAGGGACTGTTAAAATGACTTGCCTCTCCATGCATTTTTTTCAAGAAATAAAATAGTAAATGTAAAAATCAACAGGAAGGTTGACTGTTTTAATAATACACAGAATATATATATATATATATATGTATATATATAATGCATGTGAGACAGGAACCAGAAGCACTGCCCTGCGCTTATAAACTCTCACATCACTGCATTGAGCTGAACATGTCATGGAGGCAGTATCCTCTGTGATGGGGAGTTTTTGTCAGGGTTCTACAATAGTCTTGGAAATAATATTGACTGCATAACAGATTTGATAATTTAGCCAGTTTCCATCATACTGAAATTTTTCATCCAAGGCACAGAGTGTCCTTTGGTCCTGACAATTACATTGAAGTTCTGCCTGGAGCCCACTTTCCACTAAAATTCCCATTCTTCTTCTAGTAAGATAGACAAGGCATTCCTCTCTCCCACCTCTTGGTCTCATGAACTCCTAATTACTCAAGGAAGAGGGCAAGGGGCAGTTTCTGGTGACTGGTCCTGGAAACAGAGCTATGCCCAGTTGAATTGCATCTCTTTGATAGAAACCTTTTAAATCCTGTGTCTGTTAAATCATGCTGGGAAGAAAGGTCAGTCTTCCAATTCATTGGGTTCTCAGCTAGCAGGGGAGCCCCTTTAGGTGGAATTAGAACACTGTTTTATGGACCTGTTTGTGTTCATGTTGTCCATTTGACATGGAGCTGAGTACTGTCAGTGCTGGGTCAGAGGAAGAGGCCCTAGCAGCCTTGTCAGTGTATGCACAGGCAGCCACAATCTAGCTGCAGAAAAGAGAATGGGCAAGAAGGGGGAAAGATGGGTTTGGGGGTTTTTCTCCATGGGATTACAAGAACGACTGATTCAAATCTGGCTCTACAGCAGCTCATCACCAGCAATCAACAAAGGCACCTGTTTCACCTTAAAGCTGTTCTGAGAAGAGTTGTGGCAGCATAAATGCAGCCAAGGACAGAAAAACCTGATTTGTTCCACCTCTGTGTAGCTACTTCCCAGAGAAATATTTAGGGAGAATTCACTCTCACCATGCTTAGAGTCAGTGGGAAAAGCAAGCACCTTTCTATGAGGGATGCTTATCCTGGATGAGCTGAGTCACTGTCTGCTGGTACTGTCTGTCCTGTGAGTGTAAAGAAAGCTTTAATAACAGGGCTTCTAATGTAGGTACTAAAAGGTCAGTGCTAGCAGTTAAGTGGAACAAGCCTGGTATAAGTCCCGGAGCTGGGGCTCCTGGGAAGCCCATGATGGAACGAGGAATTGAGATCAGCTCTGGGGTTGCAGAACTGTCATCCAGATGTGTTTCATTCCTCTAAGACCAGAATGTCTGGAGGACTAATGAATGAAAATATTCTTGTGGGGAGCAAAAATACCTATATTTCCTTTATGCCCCAGGAAGCTTCAAACTAATGAAAATGGGATTTAACTCGTGCCTCTGGTTGAAGTAGCCCAGATCCTTCAGGAGCAGCGAAGTGGAGGTGATACCGGGTCCGTCTCTGTGCAGCAGCGGTGCAAGGTGGTACAGCCAAAGTGATAGATGCATACCCCCATATCTAACGTGACAGCACTTCCTTTGGACAAGATCGTCTTTGGATCGCTCTGTTTTTCTTACAGTAATTTATATTTGTAGCTATGCAGAATGTAGACCTTACTGCAAATTATATAAATTTTGTTTTGCAGGTTGGTTATTGGAATGACATGGATAAATTAGTTTTGATTCAGCATGAGCCTACACTTGGAAATGACACTGCAGCCATTGAGAATAGAACAGTAGTTGTCACTACAATTTTGGTAAGGTGTTTCTTTTTTTGATGCTTACAGTGGTGTGTGACACAATCTTGTTTCTAGTTATGATCTAATTTAGTGTGCCAGTTCCTAGGTTAGTGGGAGGATGAGAGCCATATATCTTAATTATACTGACTGTCATGTCTGCACAGATTTTTTTTTGGTATGCATTTAATATAATGATTCACTTGAAATCAGGTTTTTAAAATTGAGTTGTGGTAATTTTTTTCTTTTATTCAGTCTTCTCCTTTTTTTACTAAAGAAGTCTCAGAGATATGAGTTCTTACAACATCTAATTGATGAATCTCGACTCACAAGAAACTGGAAGAAAAGAAAAACTCAAAACCTTTAAATGACAATAGAACAGAGAGTATAAAATGAGATTACTGTAATGCCAGTGTCTCTTTTTCTTGGTAAATTATAAACTCAATAATTGACTTTAGCAAGAGCTAGAATTCTAAGTACTATGGTTCAGTGAGCCAGTCAGAACTGGATTATCTACTGTTAATTGTGAATGAAAACATGAATTTAGTAGATGCATTCTTAATATGTTTATTCAGCATTGCAGTAAAATTTTCATTTTAATAAAATCTAAATAGATTTGGAGTTTGATTTTCCAGGATTATTTTGTTTTAAAAGAGTGGTTGCAAAGGAGAATGCAGTTGCTTCATTCATTTACATTTTTAATCCATAATTTTCCAAAACAATTGTTTCTTACAAATCTGTGTTTTAAACAAAATATTTAACAATTTTTGCCTCTGAAGTCAGACATGCCCTTTAAAGCTGATGTTTATCAAAGCCAACTGGCAAAGGGTGACCTTTATGTGACCGCTTTTAAGATTTTACATCTCAGTTCACTGCCCTTTTCACCTGCTTCATTTAGACAAGACATGTTAACCCAATAAACTGCGTCTCAAATGGGAAAGAATATTCTGTATGTGTTATTAAGAAATATTTTTTCTAACTTAATATGGAGTTTAAAGTAATCCGAAGGAAAGTGTCAAGACATTTTCTAACTAAAAATACAGTTAATTACCAGATTTTCAGCAGTGTGTATCAGCATTTATGTATTAAGTATGTCTTAACAAATCTCCTGTTGAAGGTTATCATTCCAGGATACAAAGCAACCAAACTACTGTACAGGAATTCAGAATGTAACTCCTAACCAAATTGTGTAACTTTTAATTTTATTTTTGCATGGGAAATTTTAAATATATGTANTTTCTTTAAAAAAAAAGAGAGAGAGAGAGAAAGAAAAAAAAAGATTTGGTGATGGAAAAAAATATACTTCAGTACAGTCCTCCTCTTTTCAGCCTCTGATGAAGAATCCTATTTTAAGAAATTGATCAAGGAAGAAAAGAGTCCCAAGATGCTGCGAACAGTCCTAACTAAGGCTCAAGTATTAACCACCAGTCTAGTAACATTGAGCTAATTTTTCCATATGGATTACTGTTCCTCTGACTGGATGACCAGGCACTGAACCACCAAGAAAAGTTCTGTGACTAATCTGACATGTCTAGAACAGATGGCGTTAACCTTCAACCTTGCCAAGCTGAGAAGAGAACGATGTGAATTACAAGCTTTCAGTCGAAATTGTCCTCTCAAACCAATCCTGATATGTTTGACTGAAGCTCTCACACGTGAATACTGTCATTTCCATAAATAGCTCCAAGCTTAGGAAAAGCAAGTAAAATATAATGATGAAGAGTAATATAAAAGGTTCCTGTTCACCAGAAAGGAAAAAAAAGGAAACAAGAAAGCTTTTAAAAATGTGTTATCTTGCCTGTCCTGTTTGCATTGAAGCATTTTGATGTGCATAATAAATGTTATCTTCAAAAGAACTTTTCCAGCCCCTGTATTGAAGGGACTGGTGGGATCATTTGCAATACCAAAAACCTGAATTGATATTCCAAAGCATGCCCTGTGTTTATGCAGCATGTCATTTTTGGATAAATGCAATTAATTGAAAGCAGCACAGCTTCTTGACCAAAACTGTCCCCTTTCCATGTTCCAAAATCACAGTGCAAGAGAAATATATTGGAATTTGGTTTGAATAAGAATATATGGTGAATTCTGCCTTATCATGCCCATCTCCCTTGTACTCATCTGAGAGCTGCACACATGATGCTGAAGGCAGAACAGAACCATGATTCTTAATATTGGCCTGGTAGGGCAATGTATTTAGCATGTGCAAGCATATGATCACACACACAAAGAAAAGAAATACTTAACTAGAGTAACTTTCAGAGTCCTGTTATTTTTCTCTTCTTTGTTATGTTGCAAATGCCACAGACTTTTTCACCTCTTCATTGCCCTCTTCATGTTGAAGAGAAGTTGAACCATTTAGATGACACATTTAATTTTGGTTGCATGCATATTTTCCAACATTAAACTGAAAAGCTTCTGCAAGCAGTGCTGTTAGACTTTTCAGTCTTCAAAGACGGATGTCATGGCAGCATAGGAGAAGTTTACAAGTTTTCAGCATGGCTCGCTTTAATTTTTGCCTGAAGCCAAATAGCACAAGTTGATTTGTCCTGTTTTTTCAGCTTTTATGTGTCTATGCTTACTTTGCTGTAGTGTGGCTGTATGGCTGTTGCATAGAAACTGCATTATAATGAATTAGCTCTGCAGTCAAAGAACTTAGTACAGCATTTTCTACTTGGCAAGATGTTTTCTTCATTTGTAACATAGTGAGAGCATGTAGAAGTTGTTTTACATATTTGGTTTGGGCTCTCAGCCTATCCCCAATTAGCCATGTGGTGCAGTAGCAGCCCAGAGAGAGGAGGCAGCAGGGGCAGCTGATGTTCTTTACCAACTGCCATTTATAGTTCCTATTCTGTACCTCATGTGCTGCACAGCCTCCTGCATATCTGGAAAGGACAGATTTCCTACCTGTGTAGAAGTATTCCCTTTGGGCTGGCATGGTAGCACCTCCAAATGCACAGTGGGCTCCTTGCATGACTGGAGAAGGGATGCTCTTTGCAGCCCTGCCCTAACACTAAGGTAAAGTGAGGGACTTGTCTAGGGACTAGCTAAGGAGAATGATCATCTCTAATTTAGCAGGTTCAGAAATATGGTCACAAGTTGTTGAGGTAGAATTTAGGGAAGTAGGCTGGGAAGACTAATCCAAACTCTCAAAATACATTTCATGATACAGTCAACTCTGTGCTTGAGTCTGTGACTGCAAAACTTAAGAATCACAAAATTCCTTTAAAACCAAAGCTTGATGATGAGCTGGATCTGCATCGTGGCTTACAATTCAATATTTTAATGAGATATTCTTGTGTTGGCAGATTGAATTTCAAGGGCAAGTTCCAGTTCACAACAGTCCCCTAGATGTAGATGACTTTACAAAAGGCATCAATTCAGTTGCATTCAGAGATATTTGAGATGCTCTAGGATATACAGCCTGTCCCCCATTTCTTACACTGGCAAGGTGACCCTTGCCTGTCTCATGCTCTATATGTGACCTGTCCATCTGGATGTCTCAGCTGGTGTATGTACTTTTATAGGTATGTGGGGGTAAGTTGTGCCCCAAGTATGTAAGTCTGCAAAGATTTAGAAATTGGCCCGTAGATGGATGCCTTATACTGAGGGTGTCAGACCTATCTGTAAAGGACATACACAAAGCACCTGCAGAAAGGCACCTTGGGGTCAAGCAGGTCCCCTTAGGGCATCTAAGATGACAGGCAAAATGCATTTGGTGACTGAGAACCACCATCACTGTTTTGACTGATATACTCTTGATAGAGTCTTACTTCAGAAATTCTGATTATAGACTTTTTTCTCATAATAGAAAAATATTTTTTCATTAGAAACTTTATTAATTCAATTCTTCAATAGACTGGAGAAAAAAAATGAAGTTCATTGCATGACAATAATAAAGACTTCAAACCGAATCCGCACAGATTTATTCAGAAAAAAATGAAAAAGAAAAGTCACCAAAAAACCTTCCGTTGACATTTACAGAAGTTTCTTTCAGAATAAAGTGTGATAATGTGTCCCATACCTGTTCTAAAAATCAGAAATTTCCTTGCACAGATATTTGTCACTTTTACGAATTTTTTTTGCAATGGTGAATATTTTGAAATCCACTTTAGAATAGGAAAACCAAATTTAGATCTGTTTGTTATTTGGGTTAGTTACTTTGTCCAGCTTCCCTTATAGTACAAATCATCAGTTGTGAGCATTTAACTGTACACATGAATTTGTGGCAATGTGGTGGAATGATTTGTTTACATCTATAAAGGTAATTGTTGCAGACATCAACTTGTATTTGCAAATGTTAAGTATTGTTATAAAATTGTGAATTATATAAGTAAAGCTTGCACCATTTCAAATATCTGTTCTGTGCTAGTCATTGGTCATTTCAATGTGGGCTTTTCCTTGATTCACTACCCCATAAAATACTATTAAGCAGCTGAAATCTTGCAAATATTGCAGTGTTAAACCTCATTGGGCAGTAAGTCAAACGTGTGTTTTATATCAGTAGGTTAAAAGCCCGTAGTCCAAAAACACAGTAAGTACAAAGATGCTGGGGAGAGATAGTCTTTCTATTAGACAAGATGCTATAACTGGAAACAATGAAAAAGTAGGCCTATATTTTCAGCTATTTCAGCTGATCTAACAGAAGATATTACCTCTCCACAGACAACTTGCATCTCTTGCATTTTTAGACTACCGTGACTTCACTAACACTGCTACTAGCTTTGAAAATGCTATTACAATGGATTATACAGAAGAATAAGGTCTTTTTCAGTGCAACAGATAGAAAAGAGCATCAAGATATGGCTAAGTACATGGTTATTGATCAATTCAGATGTTTCATGACTTCACAGTGTGACCTTGAAAGTTCATCTATGCAAGTTACTTGTACGCAAACCAGTAAAACTTGCCTTTCAGTGTCCTTTTACTATAACATCTGCACACCTCATCAATTTGAAACACCCTCAAAGTCTGAAATGGGCAGGATTTAAAACTAGGGCTACAATTTGATTTATTTTTTTAATATAGTGTTTATCAGAAACTCACATGCAATCCCACCTGCATTCCCCCATCAAATTCTACCTTGAAAATAGATACCTGATTATTTGGCAGGTAAAGTAGGCATTCTAATTTAGGAGGTATAAGATAGGTTAGGAGGGAAAGCACAACATAGTAAGCAAATGGTAGTAGGTGTTGCTGTTATCTTTAATTGTATGATTTCACACTGGCAGGTCAAACTAAGTTGCTGCTTCCTTGAAAGAAGTCACAGCAAGGTGTGCTATCTTACTCTGTAAGATAATTGCATTGCAAAAAATGTTCCCTGCTGTATTTTGCTCTGAATCAGTGAGATCACTATAAAGAAAGGGAGGAGGATGGGGAAGAGAACCTATGTGGTTCCTCCAAGTACCCAACAGATCCCTGTCAGATCTTGGTGGTCACTCCACTGGAGGAGATGGCCTCTGCTTGGACCTACCAAGGACAGTATTGGGCAACCTCACTTCCCTTCTTGGTGTTCCCTTACAGAACTCCTGGGTAGGAGGGCTGAAGTTCATTTAACTTTTAACAGGAAAAATTAGGCATCTGTCCCTTTGCTTTGCTGTGCAGAAACAGTTAAAATGCTTTTTTTGCCTCAGCCTTGCCAGTGGTGTGGTGCAGGCAGAAGCACAGTGTCTGGGTTTTGGAAGAAGGACCAAGCTGACCTGGCATACTCTGTGCCTGTCTTCTTTGAGTCCATTGCCAGAACTATCTACTGATGTGACCCTAGTTGCATGCCTTTGGCCGGGGATCTATGGCTGAGGCAGAAGAGCTAGCAGTCACTAACTGTGGTCTCAGGAAAGCAAAATTGCTTTTGAGGTGCAGCAAGCAAGGTAGCTGAAGCTTGTAAGGAGACTTCACAAATGTAGGACACTGGACAGACTCGGTTGCTCTTCTAGCAAGCAGTTGGCTAAATCACAGACAGGACACATAGTATTTTTCATGTCTGTTTATTTTAAACCTTTTTTTGTGCAATAGCATATGTGGGAAGACGTTGATTTTGGCTCTTCCTCTCATGCAAACAAAAAGCCTACATGAGGGCAGAGCTCTGTTTACATGAGGCCAAAATACTTTTGAAAATGAAGATCTGCTGCAGAGATCAAGATCTCCCTGCTTTTCTCCCTCCTTCCCTCTAGAAGACCCGTGGTTGAGATCAAGATGATTTAAGTGGAGATTAGAGTACAAGAAAAGGTTTAGGCTGCTGGTAATACTCCACAGTTTTCCTTCGAAGATGCAAACTCTCTGTGGGCAAAGGCATTGCACTGCATTCGTGTAATACCACCTGTCCTCCCTTGTTAGACACCTAATAGAGATTACAAATTTCTTGTTGCTTGCAGCTGATGTTCTTATAGTTTCAGTGAAGCAGACATGGTTGCACTGCATGTTTCAATTTATTTCTGTTTTTGTACTAATTATGTGTGTAGGAAAGATGTGAATAGGGCAGAGTATTACCAAGGTTAGTGTCAAAAGACCAATATTTGCCAGTGCTAGCACAGAGAAAACTTAAGTTGCCAGTATTTTGTGATGTAAATTCAAACAAAGGGTGACCTGAGTCACCCTTTATATTAGACAAATATTTCATCTGGAGCTGGCTCTGAATATGAATTATGTGAGGTGATTTAAAATACCATCAGAAAGTATAGTTTTATTTAATAATTTCTAAAGTCTAAATTCACACAGAGCTAAAAAGAAAAACGACCTTGTTTTCTCAGTCACATAATGTTCATTATTGTGATAGTATGGTTTACACGGGGAATGCAAGACCCACTTTTCAAGATAGATTTTACTTGTTTCCAGTGGCACTCACTGTCCCAAAATATTTGGTACTTCTTTTTCATGCAGCATGTGAGGTCACCGTCAACTTAATATCATTCTTGTCCATGCATATCACTTAAGTTCATCCTGAATGACCTTGCAGAATCTGCACTGTTTGTTTTAAAGTGAAGATGTGTATTTCCTTGGGGATGTATTTCTGTGTTCTCACTAGAATGTATGTAGCCTCTTAGTAACTATGCACTCCCCAACAAAGGAAGTCACTCAGGCTCTGCATCTCAAATTACATAGGCAGTAACCACATTGTGTTAGAGGATATGCTTACTTACTGAAGTCAGAAGTGTACGTTGTACCTTCATGATCTCACAGCCCTTTGCACTGTATAGGCCCAACCTCTATTCATGCTTTAAATTTAGCATATATTGCACTAAGGTTTTTCATTTAAAACAAAGTAAGGTTGATGATTCCTGCAAAATGTATAAGCCAAATTGTTGTAAAGAGTATACCTTGCCAGAAGGATTTTTGTTCATACCTTTTAATTTAAATGTGCTAATACTGTCCATGAACTTTTGATAAAGTGTGTGTTCTTCAGTCAGTTCATGACATGGGTTTTTTTTTTTTTTCAGACTATATTTGGTACACTTCTACTTTACAGTTCTACTTCTTTCATTATAGGAAGCCCCATATGTTATGTTCAAGAAAAACCATGATACGTTTGAAGGGAATGACAAGTTTGAAGGATACTGTGTAGATCTGGCATCAGAAATTGCAAAACATATTGGTATCAAGTACAAAATTGCCATTGTTCCTGATGGAAAATATGGAGCAAGGGATCCAGAGACAAAAATCTGGAATGGGATGGTGGGAGAACTTGTTTATGGGGTAAGCATACTAATTTTTGAAGCAGGATTTTATTTATAATAGTATAAGTCATAAAATAGGAAGTATATGTGCATTTTATTTAACCTTGGGGTCACAGAAAAGAAACAGAATCTTTTTTTCAGATCTGTGTGTTTTCACTTATTTTCAAAACAAAATCAAGTGGTTTCATGCAAGTTCTACTATTTATTCAACTAGTACCCTGAAACATTAGAACACCCATAGTTTGCATATCCCTTAGAAATTCATTAATGTTAGACACCATGTATTCCTGACACACTGTAAAACTTAGTTGTGAAAAATATCACTCATTAATTCATTTTCATGGAATGATGGACAGATCTTTTAAAAAAGATGGGATTCTTGGTCTAGATTGAGAAATGGAATATCCACCATCATATATATTAAACACAGGTAACAAACGACTACAGACAAGTAGATAATTAGGCAGTTCAGAATGAAGACAGAATTTAAAGATGACCATCAATAATAAAATTTAAGAGCAAACCTGGTAAGTTTAACAGCTGAGAGCATTATGTTATAGAGTGATCTGGAGAAGGATTCTTCAGAATACTGTAATACTTAGCACTTCTGTTGACACATAAAGCTCCAATATTTAAAGAAAATAGTTCCAACAAACCCAAATAAATATTTGCAGTATCCAGAGTTACCAAAAGTAGCAAAACTCAGAGCTGAGCTTGCTGATGGCTGCAGTTGCCAGTATCTGCACTGAGAACAGTTCAGAATTCTGAGAGAAACTTTTCATTTCAGTGATGGAATAAAAAAAAAATCCTCAAATACTCAGGTGTGAGAATTTCCACCAAGAACTCATAGCATGCCTCAACCTCCCCATACAAAAATTCCTGCACACCAGCTGATCCATCTCCAGTTGCATTTTTCACAATTCCATTGACAGTTTG
This sequence comes from Oreocharis arfaki, assembly GCA_013398015.1. Taxonomy (NCBI): domain Eukaryota; kingdom Metazoa; phylum Chordata; class Aves; order Passeriformes; family Paramythiidae; genus Oreocharis; species Oreocharis arfaki. The sequence continues at coordinate 450,816 of VZRR01006237.1, read as the reverse complement.
GGCCATATGTGGCAAAGGCCTTGTGGCTTTTGTAGCAGCTGCATTTCAGTTCCCTTCTGTCAGTTTAGTATAGCTGATAAATTCTGCGTTAGCATCAGTTCAAGGGACTCTGCAGAATGAAACAGTCTCTGTGCTGTAGGAGTGTGGGAAGTGTTGCCCCAGAATTTCAGTGATCTCCCCTCCCCACAGGAATGAAAAGGTTATATCAGGTTCACAAAACTTTCCATGTTCTTGGAAGCCCATGAAGGAGCCAACCTCAACTTTGTCTTTAAAGAGTAGAAACACTGAATGTCACCAAGCATGTGTATCTTCTTCAGTGGCTTGAAAGCAGCTCAACTCTTAGGATATTAAAAGACAAAGATTTTTCAGACTTACTTTATCAAGCATGGAAGTTACTCCTTCTCTGGCTTTTAATTGCAATAGCAAACTCATGGACACCAATGGCCAAGCACTGTTTTATAGTAGAATGTTTTTTTCAATAATCCAAGAAATTTTACTATTTATGAGAATCCTTTTGCTCAGATGTACAGTTTCAGTGGCCTATCATCTAGTCAAAAATTATAGAGGAAGCTTGATATTACACTTCCATTTTCTGTTTTTTTGGGGTATTTTTTTTACTTCTTGTATCTTAAAAAATTTACCTCATCAAACCCAAGCTGCCCTAGGACTAGACTGAAATACAAAGGGCTGATATGAAGCTCACACAGATGTGTCAATACCTGTAGCTGTCAACAGAGCTGAAAGCAGTAAAGCTCACAGGCATGAAGAACCTGTTGAAAATTACCGTCATGAAGAAGGACAAACCAGAATACATGGCCAACACTTCATTTTTTGTGATGGAAAAGAGCGAGAAGGAGGCTCTATCCAGCTATCTGTTTAGGAAGGCTGCAGTCTCTGTGAGTCTGGGCCCTGGGAATGAGCTGCAGCAAAGCTCTGGGAGCTGCGTTTTTATTGAAGTCAGCTGTTGCCCAGTACATATGCTCCTCTGTCATAAGACTCCTTGGGGCTTTATCTGTCCTAATGTATCAGTGCCACCAGGGAGTGTCCCTGTGCTTCAGAATTCGCCTGATTAATCTGCCAAATTGCAAAATGGTCTCTGGTATATTTTTGGCCCATAATTACTGTCCAAAACAAGTCGTGAGCGCAGCTGGATGCTGGGACTGAGGAGAGACCTTTCCCTATAAGCAGCTTGAATGCAGCCGTGCAGGTTTAGAGGTGGGGTGACCTTCACGGCAGCGACGCGGCCTGTCCAGTGCCGCTGGGCCTTAGGGCCAAGAGCTACGCCAGGCGTGCTTAATGTTCTTTTACAGGTGTAGCTTTGAAGGAAATTGTCCTTTCTGTTACTTACGAAGTTTTCTGCTAAAGATTTCCACAGGGAATCCATCAAGATCATCCTCCCTACAACTTCCTTGAGTTCTTGCCAGGTGATTTACAGAGCATCAGGTTCCCAGACCTGTTCCACAGAGAGAAAGCAGAAGAATCAGTCAGCCAGAGACTTTGCTGCAAAGCTCTGCTAGAAGAGTGTGTTCATCTTCTCTGATAGATCCCCTTATCATAAACACAAGTAGTCTGAGTAGTTGGCTGTGTTTCAAGCAAGGCTTTTTATGTGCAGCCAGGATTGGGAGAGAATTTGCAACTGAATTAGCAAGTTACCGAGATGATCTTTTTGGGAAACGTTTTACAGCTTTTAATTCCCTACCACATTAATGGATTAACAGACAGTTTTGTGCTGGCCAGTGAGATTGGACCCTTTCTCTACAGCAAAAAAGGTTCCTCTGCTCTCCTGCTTTTACCATCACACCCCAAAGCCCCTTAGCCCTATCCATATTACTGAGAGTGGACATGTGAAAATTTTATCCCATATTCCCTCAAGACCTGTATGCACCAGAGATTGTTCTGGTACCTGGACACTCAGGTGCTGCACAGAGCAGCTTAGTCATTTCCTAAACTCTGTGGTTGATTTTTCCATCATGTCCCAGAGAAAACATCATATAAAATGCTGTGGGGTACAGTTTTGCTAAGACTGTACAGAATGTCGTGGTGAGGATGGTTGCTTATTTTCCTGTTTTGTTTTTACCACATTATTAAAAACTACCAGGAAATCTTGGTCATTTGTCCCTGATGTATCCAAATGCATGCAATAGTCCATGTGGATTCTATTTGCCTTGATATCTAGCTCGCAGGAGAAATGCTGGCTGGGGATGAAATGCCATTAAGCACATGTAACAGGTGTTTCCAAATTCACCAGCAGTCAGCTCCAATTAAATGTTCATTCTCCTGACACAGAATGCTTTCCTTTCACTGCTTAACACAAAAGGTCACAACTCATTTCTGTTTAAAATCACAGAAGCCATGAGCTTCTGAGATTGAAATCACTTTCTACATGATTTTTCTCAGATAGCTTTACTACCTACACAGTACTTGTACTAAGCATGTATTTTATTCACAAGGTTATAATAATGATATTTTCTGGAAAAGAAAATGTCTCTCACCATCAGAATCAATCTTGTCTCATTGTATAATATTGGAAAGATCCCGAATCCATCTGTACTTGGTAGTGGTGGAGCCTTGATTGAAATGCTGTTATAGATGCAGTTGATTTAACTGTGAACTATCATTACTCTTTGTCAAAACAGATTTCACTGGCAACAAAATGATTAATTGTTTTTGCACCATAGTTATATTGTTAATCATTTAAATCCATAATTATATGGTGTACATTAACTGGGCAAAGCACAAATGCTGATAATTACCATGCACAGCTATTTTCATTATTTAGCTTTCGCAATGAAGAGTTTATGTAGGTTTTACATGGCACACAGTAGACTTGCAAAAATAATAATATGATCAATCTGGAGGGCTGCAGTTTCTCCAGTTTTCTGGCATTTAATTATGACCTAGCTATATACTGTCCCTTTAAATTTGTTGGCATGAAATGGATTTATCTACATTCTGAATTATCTGGTACTAGATCACTATTGTAAAAAATGGGTTAAGTTCCTATTTCTCCTCTTTTACTCCTTCAAGTACTGTAGGCAGCTAGTTCTGATGTTGTTCAAATTCTGCATATCCTATTTAAACATTTAAATTTGTTAAGATAAATCCTGTACAGCATTTCACATATAACATGCAATGTGCTAAGTAGGTATTTGAAATCTCCTAAATTCACCCTAAAATGGCAGTGTCACTTTTCCAACTCACACTGTGAAAACAGCCCCCAGGGATCTGTGTTTTAATCCTGGTAGAAATCTGCAGACACAAAAAAACCCTGTTAGCCAGCACCTTTGAAGATCAGTGACCAGGTCTGTCATTTACACTGTGTTAATGAAGATACCACTATGTGACAAACACAGAGAAGATTGGCAGGAAGAGATCACAGTTGCCATGAGTCTTTCACTTAATTTCAAGGACTCCACATTAGGCATTTGTGTAGTTAAAATGTTTTAATTTTTTGATTGGAAAAAATTTAGAAATACAAAAGACATTGACTCTAAAGAAGGGAACCATTCTTCTGATGAAAAGCTATTTGTGAGTGAGATGAAAAACAAAAATATGCAGAAAAGCCAGTAGCTCAAACCATACTACAGTCTCTAGACTGCAGAAACTAAGTTTACTTTATAGTTTTCAGACTACTTAAAAATATATTTTAGACATATTACCTTTCTTCATATAATAGCTGTTTCCATAAAATATCTATTTCAGCCTGACTTAGGTAATCACAAGGCATCAAGAAGCCAAGTTTTAAAAAATGCTTTGTACAACAAAATGTAAATTAAAATTCAGAGAATTAGCAGTGTTATCAGAATGTTTACCTGTGACATTAGCATCAGAGGTAATTTCTGATACCTTTGCAAAATTGTGATTGTAGATGTTTTGCTTAAAATATATTAACTTTATATAAAATTTTTTAAGTGTTTGCATCACAACTGTTTCAGAATGACAGATATAATCTGATGATTAATATATAGCAATCTTAATACAAATTTGCATTTTTGGGCCATTGCACTGGAGTGAGTCAGTTCTTTTGAATTACAATTGCAAAGCTGCCAAAATAGGTTCAAATTTTAACTACACAATATTGGTTTAAAATTAAATTCCATAAAACATATATAACCCCCATGTGAATTAGTGCATAAAATAAAAACCACTTATTATTTTAAGTGCATTTAACAGTTTCTAAGTTGTAAGATGACGAAAAAACCTCCATTTCAATATTTTCTTTTCTTTAGGGCACAGGCTATTTACCTAACACTTGGATTAAACTATTTGAGCACGTCCTTATTCTTCAGCATGTTTTAATCTCATTGAAGCAACAAAGTGTTCACAAAATACAGTTACTCTCCTGAGCCCATAAGCTGCATAGAAGTCCACGCTGGTCACAGAGCACGGGCTCTGCTCTGTGACTGTATCTAGACGCAGGACCATGATGATGTGAACAGGAGAAAGGTTTCAGCCGCTCCTGCATCTGTTCCCCTCCCAGAGGTGCATGCTTTAACTCAGGTCCCTTTACAATTCCCATCTGAAGTGCTGCTGTAATGACAGCTTTAGTGTAAAAGGCAAGGCTAGGCAAGGAGCAAACCTTAATGGAGTGTAGCATCCCTAATGACAGAAACGATCCGTTAGCTTAACTCCAATATTTTATAGTGCATGCAGACATCACTGTTAGCTGCCATAATCACCTCCATCAATAATGATTCATTCAAGATTGGCATCTTCATCCTAAAAACGTGTTAGAAACACATTTTAAAACATTCCTGACATAATGGGAATGGATTTAGCACACATTTTTATCCTTTCATCACATGATTTTGCACTCCTATTCCCTGTATACTTGCCATTTTTTGCTGTTTAAAATCTGATTCAGTCCTATTGAGCTGTCCTTCCCTGGAGACAAATCTGTGCGTTTTGGTGGAATCACAGCAGTAGTTAATCACTTTTGCAGTGTCATGCTATTTGGAGCTTTGTTGAGTCTATGAACTGCTTTACCTCCAAATATTATTATGTCTTATGAAAATATGACAAATAATTACTGTTTCTGGGGTCTTAAAAAATCTCTATATGTTCAGTGACAATAGCGTCATTCTCGTTTTTCATTCTTTCTTGAATTCCTTTATTTAAATCCTAATTAATGCCTAAAATGATCTTCCTACACTGCTGCTCGCCTCTATAAGATTTAAGATCTTCTCCTTAGCGGAAAAAATAAGTATTTGCATAATTCTGTAAAATAACAACTTGCAATGTGTATGTTTTACTGAAAGCATATTGAGTAAATGCAGAGTGTGATAGACAGAAAGAGAAAAATGCTACAAAGAGCATTTAAGCCACAGTGTCCTGATGTTAATAAAATACCTTTGGAATTAGGTGCTTAGCCAAGTGTATAAGCCAACATCAATTAATCTATACATCTATATTTCTTTTTTCTTTATAGAAAGCAGAGATTGCTGTTGCGCCTCTGACCATCACTTTGGTACGAGAAGAGGTCATTGATTTTTCTAAGCCTTTTATGAGTTTGGGGATATCCATTATGATCAAAAAGCCCCAGAAATCTAAACCGGGAGTGTTTTCCTTCTTGGACCCTTTGGCGTATGAGATCTGGATGTGCATAGTCTTTGCCTACATTGGTGTCAGTGTGGTCCTGTTCCTAGTTAGCAGGTTTAGTCCGTATGAGTGGCACACAGAAGAACCAGAGGATGGGAAAGAAGGACCCAGTGACCAGCCTCCCAATGAGTTTGGCATATTCAACAGCCTCTGGTTTTCCCTGGGTGCCTTTATGCAACAAGGATGTGATATTTCCCCAAGGTTTGTGTCGAATCTTCTTACATTTGCGTTTTATCTTCAACACTGAAGCATAAAATCTTCCTTCGTTAATTTTCCTGGCAGTGTTTTGAAGTTCATTCTTCAGGAAGCCTTTTCTTTTTTTTTTTTTTTGTCTTTTTGATAGCCATGACAAGAGCAACAGATAATCTGCTTCAAATTTCAGTCATTACTATTATTTTACCAATGTCAATGTGCATAAACCACAAACAGCTCTCAGAAACAGTAAGTAGTTGCACCCGGGAAGTTCCACTGGGTTGACTTCAGAAGAACTGTGTTGTTGCTTGGTTAGTTCCGTTGTGTTACAACCATCAAATGCACACAGTTGTGCTGAATATCTGCCTTGCATGAAGGAATGTCCCACTTCTCTTTCAAGTTCTACAGTGCTGGGTCACAAACACTGCTGTCTGTGAGAGACAATGTTTGACTTTCTGTTTCTGAGAAGCCACGCTGTATTGCTCAGATGTGCCTTACAGAGCACATGCTTCAGATCAACTACATGATTAGTCCTATAATACATGATTGGTCTATAATATATGATTATCTAGTACATGATTAGTCTGATACATACAGTCCTGAATTTCTCAACCTTTTAAGATATTATGGAACTTTAGTGGGCACTAACTAAAACTTTTTAATTAAACATTATGACCTAATCCTTCAAACTTGAAGGCTTCATTTTAGCCATTTGCAGTGAAATTTTGAGTGTTCAGCATTGACCTAATCCTTCTATTATTGAAGGTAGCAATAAAACTGGTAGTGGTTAAGAGTGGATGTACATTACTCCTCAACAACCTTCTCATCAAATTACAGTTATTGAAAAGGAAAATATAAATTTTTACTTAACAGAAATGTCTCTTTTTGTACAAAATTCTTGCTTCATAAATAAGAAAAATGTAAATTTTCAAATGATTGTGGTAGCTCATGGAATTTTTGAGAAACATGGGGGACAGGCACATTTTAATCCTAGAGCCAACAAAATCCATGTGCAAAGTTTTTTCATTTTTTTTTAGAAAGAGGAAACAGAAAAAGGTACTGATTTGCAGCTACCATGCTTTACTTTTGTCTCCGAAAAGAGATTAACTATCTAGCATTTCTGACATTTTTTTCCTATTTTTAGGCATGTCCTGAAATAATAGGAGCAGTGAGATTACTGTTCAAGAGGATTTAAGCTTCTGTGTATGTGTGATACACATTAGTACAGTGGATTGTACTGTAGGAATTAAGATTCAAGAGTAGAATCATTTCTTAATATTTCAAATGCAAATGATCATCCTCCCATTGACTGTTACTTAATGACAAATGTTCAGCAATAATCGTGCCTTCACTGTCTCTCTCTCTCTTCGTGGCTCAAGAGACAGGAAAATGTGCATTATCTTATTCATGTTTAGATCCCTCTCAGGTCGCATTGTCGGAGGTGTCTGGTGGTTCTTCACGCTCATCATTATTTCATCCTACACTGCTAACCTCGCTGCTTTCTTGACTGTTGAGCGGATGGTCTCACCCATAGAGAGTGCAGAAGACCTTGCCAAACAAACTGAAATTGCTTACGGGACACTGGACTCAGGGTCAACCAAAGAGTTCTTCAGAGTAAGTTGGCGCGTCCATTAGAGCAGCTATCCCTACCAGCCGCTCTTATAAGATGCTTGGGAATATGAAATAATGTGACTTTGCAATTATATGAGGTGTAGTTTGTAACTCCTGCAAAACTTTAGGTACATTTTCACCCCTACAAGACCATTTGTTGGAGTTTTCAGTTTTTTTAATCTGTGGAAAGCTTATTGATCCTGTCACACTGGGCAAAAGAGATGCCCAGGGGATACTGAAGCCGATGATAATTAAAGCAGCATTGCACTATTGATTCATCTGAAGCTACAGTACTGAAGTGATGTGCAGCATTGAAAGCCTGTGATGATAACATGGAGTTTTGCAGGTTTTCTTTCTGCTTATGGGTTTGGCTGTGTGCATTTTGCTTCAGGGTCTTGGGTGGCGGGCAGGAAAAGCACTTTTTAATTTGATGACTTTCAGATGGATAATAAAGAGAAAATTTAACTCGAGGGGATGTGGTTGGAACGTTAGGAAATAGCCTAAATAGCCATTCATATGCCTGTGCTGTCTCTATTGATTGCTTCATTTTCATTTGCTTTCCTATGTTAGTGTGGTTGGTATGTAATCCTCATCATTTGCCAGCTGGAAAACAGGGAGCTTGGACATCACAAGGAGTACATAATAAACAATCCTTCCTGCTTTATTTTATGTGTCCAGCAGATGAAAGTTAAGCTCGGCTGACTAAAGTGAGTTTAGTGTTTGAACACAGCTCTGCATAAATGCTGTGAGCCAGTAACACTTCCTTGAAAATTACACAGCCAATTAGGTCATTATTTATATGAAATGTGGAGATTGAGGAATTTTTAGAAGTCAGGAAGATGGGATAAAAATTTCTTCTTATTGCCTAATTGAAAGGAGAGAGTTCTGTGTCAGGTACTCACACGCACCTTCACTACATTCAGTTTGGCCAAACTGAACTCAGTAAACTATTAACAAAATTTTCCATGCAATTTGGAAACTATAGACAATATCCATTCAAAGTCAGTGTCTCAAGTGAAATAACCTTTTTATTGCAACAGATATCCCCGTGGAAGAGCTTGTAAATCTGTTTTATTAGCTGCAAAAACAGTATTTATAAGATATAAATTTCACTTAAGAAAGACACAGCGACTGAACCTTCACATCCAGAAACTGATCAAGGAGTTCAGTTTAACCCAGTTTTCTAGATTTCTTTCGTAGACACTGGAGAAAGTAAAGCAGCCCTGTGCATCCTGTGTGGGATGTGTGTTATGCTGAAATAAATCACACATTAAAGTATCTGCCTCTTTACTTGAACTCTAGAGGGATCCAGCTGAGATGGCTAGGGTGCTTGGTGCCTCATTTCTAGTGGATACAGTTCACTGGCAGGTTTCTAACTACACCTGTCTTCTTCTATAGCCAGGGTGTTGGTATACACAATATGACACTACGAGGCTCTCTGAGAGCTTTATTTTTTATCCCAAGTGGTAGAAACTCAGCTTGTGGTTCATAGTAGCCCTGTTTTCATTCCAGATGTCTACAAAAACGGTGGTGTCATGTTAAATATAGAAGGCCTATCTAAGAATTGAAATATGTTGGTACTGATACAGCCAGATTTCAGGTTTTTTTAATGAGTATTGTCACTCCTACTGATTATTTATATTCACCTATGTTTCACCTATAAACATGCCTTTAGTTCTTTTTGTGGAAAGTTAGGTATTTATTTCTTGGAACTCCAGTTTCAGTCCATCATAAGTTGAGGTGGTAACCACAATATATGGGTACAAATAGTTCTTTCTACTAGAATGAAGCTGTGATAATACTTAAAAACATGATGCTGGTGGCCAGGAAAATTTATATACCTTTGCATTTATTAACTTGTTGCACTTTCAAGAGTATCTAGTGCTTGCAAATTTGTTAGGTGATGATATGCAAAATTTAATTCCTAAAGAAACAGCTAAGAATGGAGGACTGGAGTTGTTTTCTTAAGAGCATCAAAGCACTTGTATAAGACATTGTTTTGTAGTAATGAGATGAGATATTTTGATGTAGAAACAATTTTGGTCACAAAAATTTCATGGTTCTTTTAAATCATCCTGTAAACACAGAAACTTCTTCAATATTTCATGCAAGTTCTCATTTTAAAGAGAAGACACTATAATGAAGTAAAAACGTCTATGGCGACAGCCCCTCTTTCACTTCAGTCTTAAAGGGTTAAGAGAAAAAAGAAGGAAAATCAATGTTGCTCTTTTTAGCTTTTTCTTTTCTTTCAAAATACAGAGGGAAACATTAAAAGTAACTCTAAATACTAAATATTATTGCATATGCAAAATTTGAAGCTTAATCAAGATTCAAACTGTGATGATCACTTTTTTTAAAAATGGTGCAATTGAGGCCCTGATTTCAAATGATTTCTAATCTCTGTAACAGTATGGTGATTTTTAATGATACTCTGTGTGCTATTTCTAAAAATATTTTTCACAAAACAGGGAGAAAGGTAAAAATATCAGCAGATAATAACAGCTTACACAAAAGCTGTTTCCATAATACATAAACTAAGACCAAGCCTGAAACGATAGTACAGGAAGACTTGTGTGCCAAGTCTAACATTTTGTGGTTTTGGAAGCAATTCTCTTTTTGGTATTAGAGTTGAGTAACTTTTCTGTCAGTGGTGATTACCTGGCTGCAGATGAGCCTTCAGGACATTTTCTCATCATTTTATCATTTCTGATCAAAATGTCAGAAACTCTGAACACCTCTTCAGCCTGTTTTAAATCTGGATTGAAAGTAGAAAGAGAAAATAATTTTAAAGCCAACATAAAGCAAAAGAGGAACTTTGATACTGTTAGCTGTTATGTACTCTTATTTTCTGGTTTAGATGCAGTGAGGGTTTTATGTTCCAAGCAGCTTGCTCAAGAAGGAAAGTAGTTAGTTTTAGCAGTTCTACTCAGAAAAGCCCAAAATGAAAATTATCCCTGCTTGGCTGACTGCAGGGAAAGCTGCAATGTTTCCTCATATGATAATAAAAAATATCTGTTGGTACACTCTTCAGTTTTCACTCTGAGTTGACATGTAGAAATTGAATGTTAACAAATGAAAGTTTGGGAGAAAAAAATCTTTTTACAGAGCAGATACCTGGTTATATTTTCCATGTTTTTTCCATTTTGATAGGCAAAGGCACCTAGATTCTATAAAAGAAAAATATTTAAATGCAACCTTTTCAATTGACTTAGGGCAGTGTTTCCTCTTACTAATCAAGCTGTTTTATGTGCTGCATGGTTTTAAATGAAAATTACCTGTTATATGGTTACTTTATAAAGAATTAGATGTAATGAATGTTAAGATGTGAGAAATGTTCGGAAGTGAAGGCAAAGCAAGAAAATATTCTTGAAATTATGACTGATTCATTACTGCTCTCTTCCATTTTTTTCTTTCTGTAAATTTAAATCCATGAAATTACATCAATGTAAAGCAGAAAGAATGCATTGGTGGCTTAGTTTATGCTCTGCTCCCAGCCACTATTATGTAAATGTAAAGTAGCTGTGACTACAGTGGAAAGAAAGGGTGACAAGTCAGGATGTGATTATGGACATATGCAGCTGTTGTTGATTTAAATGTTATTATATTTGACAGAAGGATAAAACTATGCATACAGACAAACTAAAAAAGGAAAACATAATTTATGATGTTCTACTATATGGTATTTTTATTGAACATTTTTGGTTAAATGCCACTTATTTTCAAGATAGACTTAGGTCCCTAACAAATTATTTTCCAAGTAATAATACAGTCATTCAGTAATTGGTAAAAAGAAGTGCTTCAGGGAAATTACTCTCACCTATAAAAAGGCTCAGTTCCAGGCTTCCTAAAGCCATTTTCAATTTATATAATACTTAGATTATAGGATTTGGTATTTATTTTAATAATCTAAGGCTCTTTGTTTTGGGGCTTTATAGTAATGCATATTTTCCTTCAGTGCTCAGCACAGTGCAGGAGCAGACTCATAGACCAAATCTTGCTTAGCTAGAAACTCCTCTTGACTCAAATAAGAGCTGACTTGAGCATTAGGTTAAAAAGTCCTTTTTGCAGCATACATAGGGGGAGACGAGTGCCATCTGTTATTATAAAAACACTGTGTAGTGTTCAGCTGACACACTGCTGGTTTGCATGTATGTATTCCTATTGCTGGAGGAAGCAAAGGAGTTGTTGAGTGAATCTAATGAGCATGGGAAAATTCTCAGCCTGACAGCATTTCCTTCCTTTCTTTTAGTGAAAATTTTTATTTGCTTTCATTTTTTGTGAAGAAGTTTTATTTTTGCTTAGGTATTTACCTGCAGTTACTCCATGCATTCCCAGACAGGAAATTTTCCAACTAATGCGCTCTAAGCCATGAATTTTTGTGCATTCTTTGAGAAAGTACATTTCTTACTCAGTTATTGGTAGGATCAGAGTCTTTAAAATAAATCCACTGATACTGCAGTTCTAAAATCATACCTAATTCTTTAAGAAAGATGCTTAGGGCATTTTACTTCCTTTAATAGCATATTTGGTCCATCTTGCTGTTTCCATCTTTTTTTGTGAACCATGTCTTCAAATATTGTATAGCTTTTCTGAATATAAATCAGAAATTAATTCTCGACTCTGAATTATGAAAGCAGAAATCTTACTTAAGCTATTGTGGTTTTGATGGTGTAAGAAGTGGAGGTTAGAAAAATACTTTAAGATTCAGCTGAGTATTTATGGGGAGATTATTTTACTGTTTCTCTGAAGAGTACAGGCTTATTGTGCACATCTATTTCGTATATTCTACTCTAAAACACACTTTACTTTACACACATACATTGACTGTGTGAGCTTCCTTTATCTACCAGTAAATTCAGCTTTGCAGGGTTTTTTTCTTTGACTGCTAGAGAGTAGCCGAACTTAAAAATATTATCTGCTATTACACTGCTGACACTTTCATTTCTTGTCTCTTTTAAAATAATGGAATTCAAATAAAACCCTTCTCCAAGATTTTTCCAGCCTCAAATGTCTGAAAAATTAAGTACGATTGATTTTATTAGAGCAGTGCCATTCTGAAACATTGCAACATTCTTTTGTTCTAACTTGTTTCTGATTTTCTCCAGAGATCAAAAATAGCAGTGTATGAAAAGATGTGGACCTACATGAAATCAGCAGAGCCATCAGTGTTCACTAGGACTACTGCAGAGGGAGTAGCTCGTGTCCGCAAATCCAAGGGCAAGTTTGCCTTCCTGCTGGAGTCCACCATGAATGAATACATTGAGCAACGAAAGCCATGTGACACCATGAAAGTGGGAGGAAATCTGGATTCCAAAGGCTACGGCGTAGCCACACCGAAGGGTTCTCCATTAAGGTGGGTGGAATAGTATAACAATATAAAATGTGTTGTTATAGTATTCCACCTTCCCTGATGTCCCTGATATAGCTCTTTTTGTTTTGTGTGTGAACATGGTATGTTATTTTTATTTTCTTCCATTTCATTTTTATTTGATCAACAAAGGTAACCATTTCTAATTGCAATATGGATTTAGCAGCTATAGTTGGCATATGTTTCAAGGCCATATAAAAACCAAACTGGTTGAACACTAGCTACTTGAAGTCAGGCTCGATAGAATTAACATCAGTTATTCTATTTCATCAGCTTTTTTCACCAAATTCAACCCTTTATAGTAGTATTATGCTTACATTACTACATCAGTATCTGCATCAATAATATGCCTACATTTTATGTTTTGTTTATTGATCTTGGCTGCTAATTTCTGAGTAAGAAGCTGCTTGTAACATCTTTTTTCAAATGCCATCACTTGGAGGCAATTAGTCCTTCATTAAAGCAACCTCATTAAAGTACTTTTTTATTAAAGCACCTTCTTATTTAGAAAAAATAAGTTTGTGTTTCTAGCATTATGCATTTCAGTACTGCCTTCAAACTCACCAGTATTTTCTTTGTCATGGTATCATTCAGTAAAGCAGGAGAGTTTTTGATTCACAGGCAGAACATCATTTGCATTTCATTTAAATTGTCAGGGGACACAAGTCAAGGTACTAGCTTTGTGTTAAAATTGGCGGTATTTACCATTCTGTTTCTTTAATGTTTAAGACAAAAAAACCTTGCATTTTCCAGTGGTAGATTTGCCAATTTTCTTCAAAGCAAAAGAGCAACTAGCAGTTGAAGGGAGTATGGCCTATGGAGTCTGACAGTGAAGGGTGCACATGGGTGGGGGAAAGAAAGTACTCTGCGGAGTGCTCAGCACCCCGTTTCTCATGATAAAGCATTATACATTTGTGCTCATGATAAGGGATTACAATATAAAACAAAGGGGAGGAAGTAGGTGTAAGGGAAGAGTTGCAAGTGCAGATGGAGCCTTATTTCTGTGGAGGAAATAACTAAGGAGCTATTTGTCTACAACTGTGACTGCAGAGGAGACATCATTACCACTATGCAGATAACTAGACTCACTCATAACTCATCAGTTCAACCCGCACACAATACCACAAACATCAGTAGCTGTAACTGCATTATAGGGATGGTAAAAGGAGTACCATTAGAACCATTTCCATCCACATCAAAAGAAGATTTGTATGTGCAGGGGAAAATCAGACCAGTTATTTCAGTGCTTGAATATGAATTTTTGGTCCTTAACATTCAGTACCTCCCAGATTAAAAAATTGCCACCTTCACTGCTGAATAAAGTAGCAAGAGAATATAATGAGGTGAGAGAGGGAAAATGTCAATAAATATATCAATTATATAGAAAAACATGTCCAAAACTCATAGAATAGTTAAAGGTAGAAGGCAGTGATAGTAAGAGAGGATGATCTATTATCTGGATATATTTTCTAAGGACTTGTTCTTTATTTTATGTTTCTGATAGGGTGATATCTCCTGCTCAGTTTTTCAGACAACCTAAGAGGGGTAGGCAGCTGCAGTTTAGGGTAATAATGAAATGCCCATTGCCAACAGTCATGCTTTACTGTGCCAAAGCTGAGGCAAACATTTTAGGAGTCTTTTGGCTGCTGTCATATATGTCCTAGCAGTGGCTCTTTGCTTTAAGCATGCCTTATGATGGTCGTTAGTTCCTTTCCCTTTTTTCTGCAGAGTATTCAATACCAACAAGAGACAGCTTGTTATAATGAGCACTAATAGCCTGTAGAAGTTGATTTGTGTCAAATTTGGGCTTGTTTCAGGTTTATTCAGTTGGCTAGAAAAAAATACCTAGGAGTAATGGGGATGAGACATAAAGCAGTTAGAAGCAAAAGGGTCTAGTAAGACTAATAAGAGCAGAGAGGAAGAACACGACCATGATTGTAGGGATCCAGTGGTAAATCCTGGTTCCATCCCAGCTAAAGACCAATCTCTCAGACATTTCAGTGAGGCCACAGTTTCATCTGACTGGGGGGTGGCAACTATCGTTAGGGTTATGTGATCAAAACCATGTTGTTTTTTACATCCTACCTTCAAATGCGTTTCAAAAAGGAGAATAGGGGACATGCTACCCAACCTGAAAATTGGACCAAATCTTCTTTCAAGCTGTCTCGACTGGCTGTCCATGTCCATGCCTTTCCTGAGCCTTTCTTTCACATGTGCTAAACTGCTTGTTCTCCTGCTGCACCCCATTCCCTCTCCAGCCCCGGTGACAAACCATCAGTGCTGCTTACCTACTAAAAACATTAAGCAACACACTTAATGTTCTGGATGAAAATAAAGAACAAGCAATACCTCACATTCGTACCACCTCTTTCATGTATGTCAATAGAGAGTAGCGTTTACAGAAGAGGGGAAAAGCTTCCTCCCTCAGTGCTTTTGAACAGAAGAGAGTCAGCTGTAAATTTTAACTGCATGTTTCAGTATTTTCTGAATTTTTTAAATTTTAGAATATGCTGCCTTTGCTATTTTGACTGCATCCCACATGGTAGTGTTTCTGTCACTGATCAAATGACTTATGTAACTGCTGTCTGCACAGATAATTGCAAATATTGAACATGCAGTTTGAAATCCATGAAGGGCAGGCTAGCTGAGCTCATTACATAAATTAGTCAAAAGACATAATTTGCTATAGGAGTTGTACATTCTGTTTTATTTAATAATCATAATTTCCTATTTGAGTAATATGTAGACCACAAATTACTTGATGTAGTTCACAAATAATTGCAAGTAGCATATAAATGTTAAACATTCAAATGCTATTCTTGGTCTGATCAGGACTAGGGAAAAATAACAATTTTTCCAAATAAATTATTCATATTGAATTATTCATTAAACTGTTTGAACACCTATTTCATTACAAGTATTTTAGTCTTAATCCTCTGCCTACTTAAAATGATGTAAATCAGGAGTTTTTTCCCTGAAAATGTAGTAACATCTGAATAAAATTGATGTGGGTGTGTGGAGAACCAGACCATGTATTTTCACATATCTAACTGACAGAAAGTGGTTCTTCCTGTAGCATAGGGCTAGGGATGGTTCCCTGCCATCACATCACCAAGCTCATGTTCATCACAGAGCACATACGCATCACTTGGCTCATGCAGATGAAATCCACCTGTCAGAGAGATCGAGGGACTGGTCTCTCTGTTGCTCATGCTACATACCCTGCTACACGTGAGCAGGGTAGTGGATTTTAATTCAAAACTCTTCCTTGTTGGGTTCCATGCTACACTCCTGCAGTGTTCAACCAGTACCTATTGGCTAATTGGAATGATTGATTCTCAGTGCTGGTGCAGTATTACAATTAATGCATATCACTGAATGGAGGAGAACGGGAAATGCCTGATGTGTGTTTCCTTTATGCCCAGCGGGCAGTACCACAGCACATATCACGTGTGTCTCCTTCCTTCCTTCCTTTTCAGTGATATTCATTTCTATATAATGTTGTAAAAGACTGACGTGTTTGAGAAGGAATGTGGGATTGAGGGCAAAGGCTCTCATCACAACAAAGATTGAGTTTCTCTCATGGCACTACCCAACTGTTCTTACTGTTTCCTCCTCCTACAACGGTAGGTATACTTCCAAAGCCACTGTGTAGTACTCAGTGTGAATTAATGAGCTTTTTCTTCAAAGGTGGTGCTTTCAAAGGTGATTAAGAGAGTGCTGCTTGTCTGCTTAGCAAGACCTGCCTTTGTAAAAGTGTTGTCATTAGAAGATGTTCTCATGACCAGAGTTCTGGGCATTGTGGATCGCCCTTGGGTCATCTGCCTTGCCACTTGCAATAATCTGTGTTTCCAGAGGGCAACAGCTGGAGATCTTGTACTACATAAGTCCTCTGCCTTGCATGCCTCTGCTTTTCTGTTTTAGATATGTAGGCATCATAAAAAAGTTTGAATAGTGAAGAACATGAAAGAGTTCTCCTCTCTAAGAGGTAATGAAAAAGGAATTAAGGGCAATATTTTCTCAAAGGTACACTAAAAGCTTTTTCAGCTTTTTGTACCTTGAAGCTATTTCATGTAAAGGGGAATGACAGGTTGGACTAAAAAATGAGGAGTTGTAATTTTTTCTCTTACTGTTTTAACTAAGGACCTTTGGCTGTGCTGTCCTGTAGCCAAAAGTAAGCAGCATGGATGAGTGAAACCTGCAAGGTCCTAAGTGTCTGGTGAGACAGATGAACCCAGAGAGATGAGAGTGGCAGGATTAGATTAGACAAATAATAGAAAAACTTTGACTAGATGCATTGATGTATTTTAGGGATTGGTGATATTTGTTCACCAACCTCATGAAATCCAGAACTCTAATAAGTTCCTGCTATTGGAATTACAGTTAATGTTTATATATATGAACCTGGGATTCTATATTCCATTATTCAAGTCTCTGTTCTTTTCATGTGGTAACTGATTAACCCTAGTTTGACTTTAGGAAGAATTCCTTATGTTCTGGAGAGGAAGGCAGAATGGTCCACCTGGTGGTATCTCCTGGTTTTTTGTGATGTGACACCTGGTGGTGTGAACTGACTCTACGCTCTATCCATTCTTTACTGTGTTTAACATGAGGTGTGCAGCATGGGTACTGCATCAGTGATGCAGCTGTTGCAGATGTAAGTTTCCAGTCATTCTAGCAACTTCCATGAAGACCAAAGTACAACGTAAATGAGGCTATGGGTTTTAGTTTCCATCCCATGCAAGGGAGGAGTGCCCTGGAGATTGCTTGGGGTACACAAGGCATCCAAACAGTGCCCTGTCAACAGTGTATGGATTCTCCTGTATTATATAATATAATGTGCAATACCTGAAAGAGATTTACCCTTGAAGTGAGAAATCTGTGGTGGAAGGAACTTTTTCTTGTAGAAAAATGAGTTTGTGGGAATAAGATAAAGATCTTTTATTTTTGTGCACATGGGGTCTATAATCTACCATCTTGATCTCAGTGACCTCATCTAGTCCTTGTTTTCCTGAGGTGAGTCTCTAAAATTGCCATTCTTCCATTCCTTCATTTCAATGTGGTACTACAGCTGACAATGTTACCTTTGCTTTTCACAGATATATCTAGTTTGGTTCCTTAGATGTGTAGTGGTGGAAGTATTTTAGTAATGCATACTCATACAAAATTTTGGCAGACCTCGCATAGGATGGAATTTTTTTTTTTGAAAGTGATATTTCCTTTTCTTTTTTTCATTGACCTGAAACAAGCTTGGGAAAATAACAACATGATAGTATAGTTTCTTTCAGTGGGACTATTAAACTTTGTATCAAATGTTCTCAATGTTTTCAGAGACCAGAGTATAAGGAACCTAACTGTGGAATGAATTCCCAGCTCATCATTCACTGCCAAAGCTGTTTATTGTGAACTTAATACATTATTCTGAGATATACCCCAGTTCTCATTTTACCCTGGATTTGTAGGTCAGTGAACTGGTGATTCACACCAAGCTCTGTAGGAAAATAGAGTCGTTACGCAGTAGTCAACTGCAAGGACAGATAAAAATGTTTCCCCCAAAATTTCTTGCATGCTCTGGTTACTTTTGCTTTCTGCAAGGTTGGACTTGTGTGTACAAAATGATAGGTATGATATTCACACATTACCTCTGACTAAGAGAAAAACTAGGAAAAATGTTAGAGCTGACCACCCAAATTTTTTTACATTGTCAACATTTATTTGCTAGAGAGGATTTCTTCTACTGTTGTTTTTCAATGGTTTTGTACTGCAGAAATCCAGGAATCCGTACAAAAATAGACTTTTCCCGTCAAGGAAGCTTCCTTGTACAAGTAGTGTTGTATCATAAAGGAAGCATTTCCCTGGACCACTCTTCAGTGTACCCTACATTGTACAGTTTTCAAAGGTCTTTAGAGATTTTTTATTTTCTTAACCAATATTGTTGGTGTAAGTATTCTGGCTCGGTGTTTCTGTGCATCTGGGCTGCGTTCTTCGCTCAATGGCATGGTCCTGTTTCTAGAAAGGTACAGAAATAGGTAAAGGTGATGTATGGTTGGGTCATCCTGATAACGTCTGTGGCCCAAGTGCTTCTGAGCATGTTCTGGCACTTCAGGGAGAAGAATGGGCATTTCTTTTGCTGGCTGGCTGTCTTCTGGCTGGCAATACTGGCATATGAAGGTCTCTCCAGATCATTCTGAAGACAAGCGACCGTCACAGTGAGGAGAGATGCAGAGGAAGCAGGTTTGATTTTTTTCACATTTCTCTGCTCCTGCCGGAATGTCTGGTCTTGCCCTTAATCAGTGTGTTATTCAGAGTCATTTCAGCAAAGCACCATAGGACCTAGAAACTGATGGTATTTATATATGGTGTAGAGAAGATACAGAGAACTGGTGAATAATTGAGTTCTGAGGATTAAAATGAGTGATGTGAAAATACTGAGTTTGACCTCTACACTTTTGAAGCAAGGGCCACTGGAGAAAACATCCTGCATAGTTATGGGGTGCTCTGTTGATACTTAAAAGAACAGGATTTTAGTCAGCTTACCAGGATTTTACAAGGTCATTTTTTTCTGTGATACAAAATTATTTGAAAACTAGAATGTGATCTGTAGCATTTGATACATATGTAAACATTATTCTGTTTGACTGATGGTGTAGATCATTCTGTATGACTTTGCATAATATTTTTCCCTTCACTGTGGGCATAACAAGGCTTGAATTACCACCTCATTACCATTCAGTGTCAAAGCTTATAGCTGAGATATTTCTCAAGCAGGTCAGATCCTTCAGAGCTTGTTGGGTTTTCTATCAACTAAAAATAACACTTACTAGGTAAAGAGGCAGAGAATGGCCCACTGCTTAGGAAGGAATATAGAAGTCAGGGGTCAAAAAAAGATCAGTGAAGAGAAGCCTGACAAGAATGCTAGCAAGTTGTTCTTTCAGCTGAGCCTGGGAGGCATACTTAATTTTGGTTACCTGGATTATTTCTGTCTGAAAACAGAGTATCTATGTTAAAAGTAAAGATAAAGGCTTGGGAACAGAGATTAGAGTCCCAGCTTGCTCTGTTCCACAGTGATGCCTCTTGGATTAATTTCATAATTTTCAATCAAGATAAGGATCTTCCCTGTGCAAAAATAGTGCAGTAAAGAAAGGGGAAAATTTGATGATGACTAATGAGAGCCATTGCAAAATGTACAAGCGAATGTATTGAGGCAAAATCTTCTACTTGAAAGAGTTTTGCCCATTCTTGCAATTTTTACTCATAGAGGAAGGAAATCGTAATAATTCTGATTTAAGTCACCAAATTGCAGCGAAAAGCATTGCTATTGAGATAATTTCTGATACTTGTGTATTTGTGTCTTTGAAAGAAAACAACTCATTTGTGTCTCTGATGCTGCACTTGCTGAATTTTCTCTTGACCTGGAGGGGAAAAAACATCACTATATCTTTCAAGTACTTCAAAGAGCCATCTCTGACCTGCCTTGCCTCACAGAGCCTATTTCTACATTGCCACTAGCAGGAAGTTTTCACTCTCAGACTTCAGGGATGATTTATAATTGAACAAAGCTCTCTGTGGTTTGGAGGAGAAAGCAAAAGTCACAGGAATTTGTTCTGCTGCCGTTTATGTTTTCCTACGCTACAAATGACACTAGAAGCAACTGATGGAAGGCAAAGCTCTTCCAAGAAGCTCAGTTCCCATTTCGGTCCCACTGTCAGATTCTGGTGTCTCTCTGCTAATATCATCCTGCTCCTTACTCCATGGAAGGTCTTGGGATTTTAGTGAGAAAAGTTGTGAAATGAATTGTTTCTGAGCAGGAGTGAAAGAACAGAGCACGGAAACAGTAGTAAAACTATTGCAAAGAAAGGCAGTTTTTTTATCTAAACATTTCAGTGGCAATAGGTATTTCTAAATTAGCAGTATAATCAGTGTAAAAGGTGAAACTGCCATTCTGTCTCTTCAGCTTTAGTATTGGTTTAAAAGCACAATGAGGTTGTTTTTTTTTTAAGTTTTTTTTTACAAGATATTTATACAAGAGATTTCTCATAATGATATTTATTGATTACTAAAAATGAAATTTCTGTACTGTTCTACAGAAGCATTGGGCCAGTCTGAGGAATTTGGTGCCAGGGCATGTTTAATGACAGGCTTGTTTTCTACAATCAGAAAGAAATCAAGGCAGCAAAAAGATCAGAGTTCTTTTCTTGCTTATCTTTTTCAGAATTGTTTGAATGCAAACAGGATAGGAGCTTCACAATAACAAATCTGTCCGAATGAAATTTGTCAGGCTGTTGAATTCTATGACAGGTAAAAAGGGGCATATATTTAAGTATAATGAACTTACCTCCAACTATCAGCAAAGGCCATAAGGTCTCAAAAATACTGATACCATTGCTGTGCACATGTCTTACCGATTTTCTGGACTTTTACAAACCTCTGATAAGCATTAATCCCCACCATGTGCCAGTGGGATACAAAAAGGTTATGGTTGTTTCCAATCTATAGATCCCCTGAGAAATAAACCCTGCTTCTTGGCACTTCAGAAATAATTTTCTCCTGCCCTTTTCCCTGCCATTTCCCCAATCCCTTATAAAGCATCTCAGCAGAGGGCAAGATGAAGCCCTTTATATTTCAACAATGCTACTCGTTATTATTTCTCTCTTTTCTTTGTATTACAACTCTCTGGCTGTTTAGGTGTCAAGTCCCAGGAACTGCCCTTTGAAGTTGATGGTACAGTTCCCAACAACTGAAAGGCCTATCCCACTAAGATAATAATTGTTCAGGTAAATTGTAGGTAGGCTAAAGCAAGGGAGCAGGCTGCTGAAAGGCATCTCAGCAGCTCGTAACAATACTTCTCTGTGGACATGACATTTGGGGAACAAATAGCACCTGAAAAACAGTTGGCGATTAATCTGTGTGGTAGTTGCAAAACTGCCCACATCCAATTGACAGTAAGTACTAGATGGACTCCAAGAGACATAAAATGGCCATTTAGTCTTTGTGCAGCCTTGATTCTTGTGAGAAATCCCCTACCAAAAGCAGGGAGAAAAGTTTGTTTTCTTTCTTGTGGTTTCTTTGAAGTGAGAACAGTATCTCAGACTGGCACAATGTGTGACAGAGTAGGCATTATGGACTGAACATCCTAGCATGAAAGGTGGAAAGGTGTTGACAGCACAAAACAAGATTCAGAAGTTTTAATGTATAATTTAAGCTACTCTGTGTCTTGACACAACAGCTCTAAAATGCAGCTCTTTCCCATCATCAGAATGTTCTCAAGGAGCTCAGGTTCCAAATAAAAGTGTCTCTGTGTGTATATCTCACTGAACAGTACAAGTTTAAAATATTCTTTTATGAAATGGTGACTTGTGGTTGATCAGTAATTTTTCCTCTTAACTGGTCTGCTTTGTGTGTGATAGGAGGTAGAGTGAAAATCGGTGCTCTTTTTCTCAATTATCTCTAGCTATCTTTAGCTCAAGTCTGTGTACTTCTGTAGCTCGATGCCTTACTCCCATTTTCTGATTTCCTTCCTCTGCTTCCTATTCCAACCAAGTCACTGAGTGAGAGCTTAAATCAAGCCTGAAAAAGGATTTAGCTCCTATTTAACTCTATCATTTAGCAAATCACATGATGTTAAACAATGCTGTGTGTTCTTCTGTTGAGATTCTCTTTTAACAGTTTTTGGCAGGATTGGCAGTTTTCTGTAGTCAGAGTTCGACTACAATTTTCCCTGCAGTTTTTTAAAGCCAAAAGTCAACTGGATAAAAGTGATCCAAGCCTGACCTCATACAAAGACCTATTTCGTTGTTACACTTCAGGTACTTCTTTCTGCTCTAAAAGAACACGTGAAGATAATAATCCGCCTCCAGCACACAAAGAAAATAGAGCTTTCTTAGTATTTTTGTCTCCCCTCTTGGTCAGGAATAGCATCTGTGCACAGGGAGAGCCAGATCCCTTGCTAGCTTCCAGATCTTCCATTGCTAGCAGCAGGGATGAATGAGGCCTGCAGGTGAGAGCAGCCCCGACATCTGGCAGCCCATCTGTTACCTCCAGAATACGTACAGCTTTCTCTGAACATAATTACACATCAGGTTCTTTCCAATCTGCTGCTTATATGGTTCCATTTAGTGCAGCGCAGATTTGTAACTGTGTCTTTAAGAGGCTTTTATATGTAGAATTAGATCTTTAGATTCCTTGGTGTGGATGCAGGCACCTGATTTTGCACATTTTATGATGTGTTACTTGTGTGATTTAGGTCTATTTTGGATGTTAGAACTCTTAAGCCTGCAGAAATATTCATGGGATCTTGTTATTTTCTATAGAAAATCTCAGCTTTTTCTAGAAAACCCAAACTGTCTATAATTCATGGGCCTAAATGTAAACATTACTAGGCAGTTTTTCAGATTTTTACATTTTCAACCAAAATTTTGAATGTTAAGGTTTCCACAGAAGTGTGCTTGCAACATGAAATATAAAGAGACATGTTTTACAATGACACTCATTTCCTTATTGGTTTTAAATAAAAAGAAAACGCCCTCTGTGCAAAGCTGGGGGACCAACCCACATTCAGATGCTCTGCATTTACTAAGATCCAGATCCTCAGGATTTTATCAGTATATGACAGTATTTTGATTATATTCTATTTCTGCTGATATTTTTTGGTTCAAACTATATGAACACTTGACAATTAGTTCTGATTTTTAAGTTTAAATAATGTGGAGTCAGGCTATGAAAGTGTAGTTGAAAGTGAACAGAAAGTCCCCACAGTTTCTTGAGGATTTAGGATTTTTTCCTGTCACAGTTAAATAAGCAAGCTGCTATTTTTGGCATTTCTTTTAGATAGTGGGCAATTAGCCAAAGCAGTTTCCAATTAGAGTGCTTTTAGTTCATCCAATTTGTAGGCCACAAGAGAAGATACCATGGCATCAGATAAAATAATTGCAAATATTCAGACTACATCTAGAACAGGATATCCTTTTTTTTTTGCCTCCTCGTTTAAGAAAAACATCAATAAATTGAACCTATTTCGTTGAAGATGATCAAGATGAAGCTGGATATGGATCTGGACCTCCTCTGGTGAGGAGAGTCTGGAGAGCTGGACTTGTTCAGCCTTGAGCAGAGATGGTTTTGGGGGGTCCTTGTAGCTGCCCAGAGTGTCTGTAGGGAGGTCTTCGAGGAGATGGAGCCAGACTCTTCGCAGCAGCGTAGGGCAGGAAGGTCAGTGACAATGAGCATAAAATGAAATGGGAGAAGTTCAGACTGCCTGTAGGGAGGAACTATTTCCCCTGACTGCCTCAGGGCAGTCTGACAGTGACACTCTGCTCAGAGAGGCTATGCAGGCTTCATCCTTGGAAGTTTACAAAACCTGACTGGTTGAAGCCCTGAGCAGCTTGTTCTGACCTCAGGACAGACCCTTGTACGAGCAGGAGGTTGGACCAGACAACTCCTGAGGCACTTTCTGGACTGCACTGTGCTATGATCCTTTTTTGAAAATTATGGCTCTGAAAAGGATATCTTCAGCCATCACATTGAATCTCCTGGAGCTACAGGAGTATTTGGAAAGTTGTAGTCGCTTATGGAAAGTGGTGTTTATGTTTCCTGCATGGTAGGTCTTCTCCTGACCACTAAGCTTTAGTTACAATTTCTGGTAATTAAATGTCCAGCAGATCATTCTCATCTGAATAAAATTCCCTTGCTGGAAAAGCAATAGAGTGAGAGGATCTGAACTCAGTGAAGTGACAGTGCTTCATACCTCTTCTTTGCCAGGACAAAAGGAGCAGTTCGCTTTCTAAGCAGCTTTATACAGCTGCTGAGTGATTGACAGCATGAACCTTTTTGGAACTCCTGAGTGGGTCAAAATGTGGAAAAGGGAGTTTGTTATGGGAGTCAGGCCACTAAGGTTGGCTGTCTCCCACTTTTGGCAGGAAAAATTAGGAGTATGTTGTGGTTAAAGACTCAATTGAGGAAATGTACACTGAAGTTTAAGCTTAGTCTGTCTCTGGGAGACCAGAAAGATAAATTCTTTATGAACGGTTGCCTGAAAAGACCCAGAGATTTCTGAGAAGCAATGAAGTTTGGTTTTCTGAAGTCATATCACACTGGTGAGCTTAATGACCCTGCCCACATTTCGTGGGAGTCTTGGAGGAGATCAGTGCACCTTCTTACTTTAGATTCACCTTTGCAAATTGAGGGTAATGACAATTGCCCGTCAGCCTCAGAGGAATAGTGAAGATTAATAGCATCGTGTTTATTGTGCTGTGGATATTTGAAGCCCATTCCTACTCCAGATGTTTGTATGATTATTTCAAATCCATGGAGGTGTGTGCATCAGGACAAAGGTGATGGTAGATTTCTCTGTGTCTTTGGTCAAAGAAATTGTTCTGGAGAGAAAATGATAGGGAAGTTGTAACTTCGACTAATGGTTTCTGAAACAGTCTGTGCTTTATGACCACACATTTTGTGTTCCATTTAGAAAGCAATGGCAGAAATCTCCATCACCAGTGGACCCTATTCCATATGGCTTTTTTTATTAAAATTGGCACATGGGCATGTGTTCAGGACAACAGTAATTACGTTATTTGTATCTCCATATCCGCTGTGGAGATCTGTTAGTACTGTGTTTTCTCTGTAGCCTGGCTCTTGTGTTTGAAACATTACAAGCATGAGTGTTACCGTATCAATGTGACTATGCTTGGTCCAGCTGGTCTGAGAGCTGCTATATTTGCATTTCCCAGAGTGGTTTGGGTTGGAAGGGACCTTAAAGATCATCTAGTTCCAACCCCCTGCCATGGGCGGGGACACCTTTTACTAGACCAGGTGGTGTAGTGGATGAGAATGAATGGGACATAGTAAAGTCTGGGCAGAACCATTGTACAGTGCTAACTGTGGCCTTTCCTTCGCCACCACCAGTAGCAGTATAGGGACATAGAGCTGTGCAGAAGTGAAGATGCTCCATGCTTAAGGGGAACCTGCTTCCACACTGGGGAAAGGTGGAGAGTTTGCTGCTCTGTACATGGCTGTATCGATGGTGACATCATTTGGCTGGTTGCCAGAGGGATTGGATTGCCCTTGTGATCATTTCACCTGATCTTGGGCTAATGTTCAGCTGGCTTCAGGGCATTTTAATTATTAGCACACTGGCTATTGGACCAACCATCTCATCTGGTTGCTGGCACTGTTTATGTGTGTCTAAGCATATCAGATATTCCTCATTAACTTCTGCAATAATATTCAGACAGAAAGTCCTAGGAACTCTTCCAGCTAATCCCCATTTTGGCTGCTGACCAAATAAGGCTTTATGTGGCACAACTGTAATTGCTTCATTTGTATGGTATTGATCTGCCATTAGGCAAAACACAAGCCAGCATTTCACTAGGGCACAAGTTATGCAGTGTTTATTGTTTGCATTGCAGTTGCAGCTCCAATTCCCACCTGGGAAATGGCTCTCCTTTTTTATTCTTTCTGTCTCTGCTTCTAATTAAAGTAATGAACTTCAAAGTGCTTGCATCGTAATTAGACCAAAGCTTAAGAAAACATTTCTTGGAAATGTTGGAATCTGTTCGTTTATTGCCTTCTTTCTAATCCTTCTTTACGAAAAACATCAGTACGGAGGCACAAAAGAAGCATGTATGTAATGTTACAGGAATCCCTCATGCCTCTTCTCAGTCTAAGTTTAGACCTGCCAGAAGTGTATCAACTGTACAAATCTCATGAATTAGTGATCTGTTTCTAGTGACCGTAAAAGTCAAGAATCCATCCTGATTTCTGTGCTGCCAATAGCTTTTGGCATAGTGGCCATGTTTCATTAATAACTTCATGGACATGTCAGTGGATGAATTCCCTCAGAAGCAAACAGCAGTTTTGCCCTACAGCTTTCCCATGTGGAGTTTCTTTTCTTACTAGGAAAAAATCATTGAAGAGCTTGCTTGTATTATAGCACTTTTAGTACTGTACAGAATGCTGATGGTATTCAGCATCGCAGTCATTTCATGATTCATTCTCATAAAGGTGAGACTAGGGCTTGGTGGCTGAAAGGTCTAACCAGACAGGCAAAAGGTTAGAAACAGTACCTTAGAAACAGAACAAGCAGGGGCTTGTTCCTAAAATAAAGATACAGACACTAATAGAACCACAGAATCATAGAATCACAGAACAGTTTGGGTGTGAAGGGACCTTTAAGGGTTATCTCGTCCAACCCTTCTGCAATATACAGGGTCTGAGCAGGTTGCTCAGAGCACAGTCCAGCCTGACCTGGAATGTTTCCAGGGATGAGACACCTCTCTGGACAACCTATTCCAGTGTTTTACCATCCTTATTTTAAGAAATGTATTCCTTATGCCTAGTCTAAGTCTACCTTCTTTTAGTCTAAATCTGCTGTCCTTTAGCTGAAAACCACTGCTCCTTGTCCTGTTTCAGCAGGCCCACTAGAAAGCTTTGTTCCCATCTTTCTTATTACCCCCCTTTAAGTATTGAAAGGCCCTAATAAGGTCGTGCTGGAGCCTAGTTTTCTCCAGGCTGAACTACTCCAACACTTCCAGACAGTTCTCATGGGAGGGATGCTCCATCCCTCTGATCATTTTTTGGCCGCCCTCTGGACCCGCTCCAACAGGTCCCTGTCCTTCCTGTTATGGGGCTTCCCAGAGCTGGATGGAGTATTCACAGGAGTGGAGTAGAGGGGCAGAATCACCTCTTTTGACCTGCTGGTCATGCTTCTTTTTATGAATTCAACTGAATTTGATCACTCTATGATTCCTGAGAACAGCAATAGGATTTTTTATTCCAAATGCAGCTGCTGGGAAGATGGCAGAAGTTGGGTGTTTTTCTTTCACTGTAGCTCTTGCCGCAGATACCTCTGTCTGTCACCCTGAAAGTGTTTAAATGCAACTCCTTTTGTATGACTCTTCTCTGAGGACATCTCAGAAATAATAGCTAGGATAGAGGACTTTTATCATATTTTAGGGAGAATCATAAGCTGACAGTGAGGTAGTTTATGAAAAAGGCATGCGGAGATGCTCAGTTGAGCACTTTAGCTTGTACAAGTCGCTCCATCGTGACTCCTGATGTTTTTCTGCCATTTCTGAGTCTTAAAGACATCTTACACTAATCAGGTTCTCTTGTGAGATCCTGATGCTTGCAAGAAGGAAAATACACCAACATATGAGTAGAAAACAGGTGAAGACCATTTCAGATGTAGCTCCTCTTACCCATTATTGTATGCTCATAAATGGTGGATTCAGCCTGACATAAATGAAAAATTGGAGAACTCTGAGAGTGAAATCTTTTCAAGCCAAATTTGAACCAAATCTCCAAAAATGCCAGGTATGTTCAATACTGCATTAAAATCTTGGGTTTATTGTTATGCCTTGCTACCCACTAAATATAACATACATTTATTTAGCACACTGAGATATGGGGCTGGTTAGGAACCAGAAAATCTAATTTTTGCCATTAGCCCAGCAGGATATTTTATTTTCCATGGTTTGCAGCAAGATTCTGCAATGAGTTCTGACTCCTTTTGGAGGTCACAGTAACATTTCTTATGAGATAGGTGATTCAACCTAGGACTGGGTCTTCCTGCAGAGGAAAGCTGAGAAATGCTCAGTCGAATGTACAATATTTCTGCCACTGCTGGGACATGTTGAATGGAGTGAAAAATTAGAAGCTGCTGAAACAGCTGCCACCTGCTTTGTTCTGGAAGATTTTGAAAATCTTCCTCTGCATAAGGTAGCCAGAGTCGGTGATCTTAATAGGCTGTCTAGTAATCCATCAGTGTTATCAAATGGATTGAGGTGGATGTAAAGAAGGAACAACTTTCTCAGTTACAAGGAACCACTCCATATTTCTATTCAATAAGCACTGAATTGCATCCAAAAGAGATATGTTTTCCTAGTCTCATTCCAGCTGAAAATAGTCACTTTGTGGCATTCAGAAGCATAAATTTAAAATGCCTTACAAATATGGTTAAAATATTAAAGAAAGGAATATTTAAATCTTCTGGCCAAGATCAGTAATGGTGAATAATGTTTTCGGTCCTGTAAAATCATCCATTTGAAAAACAATTAGATCAGTTGTGCAGGCAGTAAACTGCAGCATTTGGCTTTTTCTTGAGATGGAGAGTCATAAGGAGTTTCAACATGTGCCTGGGTAACAAAACATAATGTCATTGCAAGAGGCTTGCAGTAATGTAGTCTAGGTAGGAGAGGAGAGGGACAGCATGAGATGTGATGGATCTTCACTGCTGTGACCCTCACCTCAAGCTGCTACTCCCTGACTTTCAGCAGTGCTTATCCAACACAGATGGAACCTCTGCCTGGCGCTGAACCACATGCTGTGCATTGCCATGAAACCCCTACCTGTCTGTGCCAATACTGCCATTTTCCTTCAGCTGGGGGACCCTAATCTTAGGAGTTAGTGGAGAGGCAGGTGAAACAGCATCCAAACATCCTGCTGCGACAAAACTGTGGGTCAAGGTCTGCTCCACCTAAGGTATAAAAAGGAAAAGGCTTTTTGCCAGCCATGCCAGAGGTGAATGTTGTCCCATCTGAAAGCATTATGTATTGGGGGGGACAGGGATGTACTTAAACATGCTCACTTTACACATTTCAATTTTTAAAATATTACTCTAAATTCTTTCAGCAATATCAAATATATAAAAACCACAAATGGCTCAGGGCAACTAATGTTTCTGAGGTGGAAGAGGGTTTTGAGGCACTGGGCAGTGGGATAAGCTTATCCTGAGAGCAATTCCTGTGGCGTGGAGACGGTGTTACACTGGCGCTCAGCCACTTTTGAAAAATACCACTCAAGCAAGGGATTTGCTGAGAGTGGTGAGACACTGCCACAGGTTACCCAGCACTGATGTGGGTACCCCTTCTCTGGAAGTATTTGAGGCTGGGTTGGATGGGGCTTTGAGCAACTTGATCTAGTGGAACATTTCCCTGCCCGTGGCAGGGGAGTTTGAACTAGATGATCTTTGAAGTCCCTTCCAACACAAACCACTCTATGATTCTATGATTCTAAGCCTTTAAAACATGTATTCAGAGTTGCAGGTGTTGGACTGCAGCAGCCTATTCACATAATCCTTGCTGGAACCTGCAAGAAAAATTGTGCTTTGAAAGGAAAAAAAAAAATGCACTGCTTAATGAGAACAGGATTAGGTAGTTGTTAGCAAAAATTAAAGTAGCTCAGAGTAGGGAGAAACTAGCATTTCTTCTGCTGCTAAAGACTGTTTTCTGAACCAATATGAACAGTTTCTCTAGGGACAATTTTATGTGTTTTTTATTTACAGCAAAGCTTTGTATAAAACAGAGAAACAAGCTGAGTTGCAATCCCAGGTCAACTGCTGTTGTTTTTACACAAGCAAAATATATATTTAATTGCTTGTGCCAAGAAGTGTTTGCATACTGTAATTGGAATATCTTGCTGCAAAACAGCTTTCAATCTAAATAAATATTTTAAACTACAGTCATCAGACCTCTAGCTGGTGTAAATTGTCAGAACCTCTTTGAATTCAAAGTAGCTATGGCAATTTTTAGCAGCAGTGGGTCTTCCATTAATTGGAACTCCTGCTGATCCTCAAGGTGTCAGTTTGGCTGAAATTTGTTTACAAAGCTCAGCTCGAGGAACTAAACTGTGTACTATACTTAGGATATACATAGAAGCTGTAAATACTCACTGCCCCTGGAAATTAACCATCTTATTTGGATGGCTAAATGAAGAGTGCTATACTTATTTTAGTTAGCCACAATTGAAAAGTATCAGTGCTGCTGTAAATTTCCCATCTCTAAATAAAAAAGAATAAATAAACATTCTTGTAAAAATACTTTATTCTTATTTTTTGACTAATATTTTGATATATTTTTCTGTAAGAGGTGTTTTAAAATGCAGTTGGACGGGAGATTTTAAGATGATGTTTTTTAAAGGCATCAGCTTCTAATGCAGCATAAAACCTACCCAGAGTTTTTTTGCAATACTATGGTTTTCTACCGGCCAGTTGGTTCTTCAGGGGTATGTGAATTTTGCAAGATGGAATTCAGGAGGCATCCACTGTTCTGGTGGGTCCTGAGCCAGGCCTGACTATGCTGCTGAGATTGCTGATCACATCCTTTCATTGATAAGCATGAACATAGAAATGGAAGAGCTTAGCAGAAAAGCCTGAGAGACCCACTGCAGAAGAGCTAGTATTATTGTGAAGACTCACAACATGAATACTAGCAGTTCTTTATTTAATAGAAATGCTGGACAAGCTATGACAGCAAGTGCCAAGGACTCTATTTTGTTTGAACTAACATGTGAAAATGTTTTTCTGACTGCTGTGCTTCAGTATTTGAATACAGTTTTTTTCATACAAGTAACATGAGAACATACAAACCTTTTTAAATCCCAGTAGAAATATTACCCCGTAAGATCTTGAATGTGTTTAAGAGGACATGCTTTTAAAACAGGCCTTTTGTCATTAAAGTTTAGGTAATTTTTCTTGTAAAAATGTTCATGCATTAGCTGTCCTTTTTAATATTTACTTTATTGATCCTTCAAGCCTTCTGAGTACACAGTGATGTAAGCTTTGGCTACATCTTTCTCATTAACAGAGTGCTTGTTTCATTCGTAATTTATTAAACATATTCAGCCAGTGCCATGCAGCTTTACACTTAATTTCTCTTGATGAACTGTCAAACACCCTTAAACTGCACTACATTTGTGTCGTGTTACAATCTGCCATCAGTGCTTTTCAAAATACGGGTAAAATAAACAGCTCAAAAGATGTGCAGGTCTTAATTTTTTGCTTGGTAAGGTTGCATTTGAATTCTTCCTGTTAAAAATCTTTTGAGTGGATGATATATACAAGCTATAAAAATGCACCCACTTGTGTTTCACTAAGCACATTTAAGACAGATCCTCAGCTGCATCCAGGAAGCGCTAGGCTGGGGGGTGAGGAGAGGCTCCTGGCAGCTGTGGCCTCCTCTTCCCAAGCCACCTGGGCTGGATACAGATTAGATCATGAGAGAATAACTGCAATTCACATCACTGAAATAAGGTCACTGAACTTGGCTTCACTGAGCGCCCTCTCTGCCTTGTCCTGCAGGAGGATGCCCTCCAGCCTGCACCAGGAGTGCCCAGGGGCTGGTCTGCATGATGGCTGCACCAGCAGGTAGCTGCAGGGAGAGATGTCCAAAGTGCAAGGAAGAAGATGAGCTTGGAGTTGCTTGAGACACATCATCAATTGCCAGCACTGGCTGTGATATTTCAGTCTCAGGAAAGCTTGTTCCTTAGTGGTGATGCACCAGCACATCTGTGGGTTTACTTCCCATTGTGCAGTGGTTTACTGATCCCCCTTTCTTTCCAGGCACCAGTTATATAGGAGTATATATACAACAATCTTACAGGACAATGTGGTCATGTATTTTATCATAATAGAAGTGAAGCCTCTGTATTTTGCCAGTCGGTCCGTACCTCACATATGGCCCACCTATGGGGCTTTGTTCATGTAACATTCAAGTACTCCTCGTTGCGCCTTGTTCTATGTTCAGAGAACCTGAGGTTAACCAGAGATGCCATCTCTGCACCACGTGACTTCTAAGTGACTGAGCAATTTCTGAGACTTTGAAATCCCTTGTGGGAGGGATTTGTGAAAAGCCTTTTGGAGGGCTGGGGTCTCTGCTGTGCTTCTACCTCAGCAGCTGCAGTGGCAGCCCCAGCATTTCTGGGATGATGGGCTGTGCAGTGTGGCTGCAATTTAAACAAGGCTGTCTTTGTGTATGTAGGGTCTCATTAGTGAGTCATGTTATTTTTGCACATCTTGCTTGTTCACTGTTGCAAGTGAACAACATCCTCAACTCTAAGCAGTGAAGCAACAGTGCCGCCGTCTGTGATGATAACTGCAGAGTTGTGCTAAGAATCTGCCCAGGATGCAGGGAAGTATTTTTGCTATCTAACATGCTGGTTACACAGAATTTATGAGACTAGGTTCAAGAAAGAGATTCAGGAAAATGTCAAAGCTGTTTAAATAGCTAAGACATTTAAGTTTTCCTGGCAAAGCTCTACCGGCTGCCTAAAAGGTTGTTATTAAATGCCTACAGCAGAGATTCTGCCTTTGTTTTAATGAGTACTTAGGGACCTGTCTGTGCCTTTTTGCCAGTATATTCAGTATTTAGTATTCAAAAGCAGATAGTCTGAGACCTTACATCAGCCTCCATGAACGAGGCCAAGGCTGAATGGTTAAAATTGTATTTGAGGATGATGCTGAATGGTGCAGAGGGGTGGTGCTTTCCACCCATCCTATGAACCATGGTGCATCCAGAGATTTTGGGAACTGAGTGACTTAAACAAAAAGCAGCTGTGGCTGAGAGTATACATATTTGTGTATGAGTATACATATATCTGGATACATATTCAGCCTAACTGGGCTGGAGAGAGCCTTTTCTATATATGTGTGTATTCAAGCTGTGGGCATTAGGCTGTGAGAACAGGCTTGATCTTACTGAGCAGAATGCATTTCATGTTTTAGTTCCTGATTTCTAAGGAGTGCTGAGTTGCTGCGTGAAATTGATGTTGAAAGTGTCGCATTAGGCAAAATTTGGTGTCCCTTTTCATGATGTTCCGCTATGACGATCTCGGATTTCCAGCAGTGCTTGTGATGTTGGCTGGGGTGGTCCCTAGCCTGGACCACTCCCTCCTTCCCTTGTGGTGCAGGGACCTCTGTGTGTCCTTATCAGCTGTGGAAATGCCCCTGCTGTAGTTGAGCATGTACATGAGCTGGGTACATGGTGTCGTGCACCATGGTGTTCAGGTCATTTGTTGCATACCTCCCTCACTGCTTCTTACAGACTGAAGTCCAAGAGATGGGTCAACTGCTAACCATTGATGTAACCCGAACTCACTGGAATTCAAAGCAAACCTCTCTGCCAGCTTCCCTAAGCTTTGGGCAAACACCCTACTGCAACTCTTTTGGGTAACAAATGAGGTATCCCTGTTTGGAATCACTGGTGTTAGTTTGCAAGGCACTGGGTAGTCCCGCTGTCGTCTGTCTGTGCAGTTTTATCTTTTGGTGACTGTGTAAGGTATATCTGCGGTACAGACAGGCTCTTTTTTAAAAAAAGGAAGGGATACTAATTAATATTTTAAACTGCTTACTACTGTTTATTTATAGGGAGATGGACAGTGATTTTAAATTAGTGATGATGATTTCATTCTCATCATGTTTTTTCATACTGTAATTCTAAAGGCTTCTTAAAAATATCTGTGATCCATACATTGAAATCACTGTCCATGCACCCAAGTACTTGTGGAGTGAGGGCTGCAGTTTTGTCTGAACTGGCTTGACTGTTGCATACAAGGACTCTGTTTTCTTCTGAGTAATGGAAAAGGCAGGACTGTGCAGTGACACGAAGTATTGAGAGTCAAGTATTAAAGCCCTTGCCTGCTTTCTACTATTAAACCCTGACTCTCACAAGGATGTCAGTTCCTTTATTGAGGAATACATTGTCTTTAGTGGGAGTTTGGACTAGGTGTGGTATTGAGGATACAGTCCTGTTTTTTAAGATGAAGGAAAAGTTTCTGCCATGGACACTCAGGTTTCCAAATGCCCTCCTCTGTGGCAAAACGAAGCCCTGTCTAGGATGACTGTGGGTGATCTAGCCTGGCTCTGAGGTTTAGGTATATAATTTTCAATGCAGTCACCATTGCATGTTTTAGGCTCTCAGTTATGACATGTCTGGAAGGTACAGCAGCGTTGAGCAAAGGGTCTCTGTGTTTTGCTGACCAGAGGGAAATTATTTATTTCCACATGTTGAGGTGGACCTGGATAACAAAGCAACAGAGAAAGCAGTGTGAAACTAACCTGGTTTTACATGGCCTACTAGACATGATGAGGACAATAATGTGTTACATATATAAACAATACAGTTAATTTCAGAGCGATGATTGCAGCTTAAATCCACATTTACTTCTTCATCCTTTTTATTTCCATTTCTCTATTGTGCTGTGAAACTTTCTATGGATATGGCTAATAACCCAGCTAAATAACCCTCTCATGAATGGGTTTCATTTATTTATTTATTTATTACTCTAGGATTACTATCAACCAGCTGCAGCTTCTCTAAATGACTGTGGGAAAATTTTCCTTGATGATCTTTAATGCTGTGAAAGATAAATTTGAACATTTGGCAAGTGAGAAAGCTCTTTCCCTTCAACGTGAAAGTGAAACATGAAAACTTATATTAGTTGTCAAAGACATCACCTAGTTGTTTTTAATTCATCTGGGAATATCCAAATGAAAGGTGTAAATAGACATTATCTTGGGAAAAAAAAGTTGTAAATTATCAGGTAACATCTTTACCCAAAATAAAATAAAGATTGAAAAGACAACAACTTTCTAAGGATTTTAGCATAAGGACTTTGTCTAATTTGGTGAGCTTTAGTGTTCAAACTTGAAAGACTACAGGTTGGAGGACATAGTTTGAAGATGCTTTCTTCAGATAGACAGATTGATAGGGCTTCCCATCTGCTTTAAAATCTGACTGAGATTAAGTGGCTTGTTGAATTGAGAGTTAGTGATATTCCTTGAGATAGATTTCATTTTTCGTGGGAGTGATCAATCCTGCCTGCATCTGTAGAACTGTCAAAGCAGCTGCTTATGTTATTGCTGCCCCGTGTGACAATTCGACATAGCAGCATTAAATTAGACCTTGGTTTGGATCCTGTCGAAGCGAGTTTTGACATTGACTTTCTAGACAGCAGGCTCCAGACATATATCTAAGCCATTTTCAGAATACGTAATGTTGTTCAGCATCAGTGTTTCCAGGATCATCTTTCATCTATGGCCCAGTCCCAAAGTCCTTAAAAAGGTAACATTTATGTTTAGTGTACCAGAAATCTGTTAAGTGGCAAGGCTGGCCACACAGTTACCTTTCTGAATGGGGCAAACAGACTGAAAGCACAGGCTTTGTAATTAAAAGCTGAGTATGAAAAATCTGTAGTAAATATGGCTGGTTCAAAAGCAATTGCTTCCAAGAACAAAAGAGACAAATGAACAATTTCATTCCAATTTTGCAATTGCTTCTCTCCCTCTGGAGTGTGAACCATAATTAGAGCACTTATACAAAATCACATTTGTCAGCCTGGCTGCTAAATTCCCCTTAAAGATTTATCCACAAAGAGCATTCTGTTATCACTCCCACAACAGCCTACAGTTCTCATTTTCACTTTCAGGGACAGACAAGCAATTACTTTATCTCTGTTGAAAATCTCATATAAATCTAACTGCAGTGAAGTTAAGTAACATCAGATCTATGCACAAGCAGTTTCCAAACCATTACTTCATGACCAGCCAGCAAGGACCTGTCTTTCATCCAGGAGGAGCTTTTATGAAAAGCTGTTACCAGAAGACAGTAAAAGTTTGTCCTGAAGCTGACCTTTGTTCCATGGATGGACCACTGTAGTAAAGGATTCTCCATAAGCTGTGAAGTACCATTGTTGGTACCTATTTGCCAGGAAGATATCTCTCTTAATAAGTGAGAGAAAGATTTCCATTCTAAGACCAGACAGGCCCCCCAGGGACCAGAGACCAGCCATCTCTAGAGAGGCTCAATCACAAGCCCCAGTGTCTTCTGGTGCCATATGATTTGACAGAGCCCTGCTGCCCAAAGATCTCTTCCTGGCCCATCTCCGAGTGCTTTGAAGGTGTTACATCCTCTCATTGTTGTTTCAGTGAGGATGCCATCGACAGTCATAGTTCTTGTCATATCCCACTCAGTCCTGACAGATATTGAGAGCATTAAAGAAATTGAGAAACTCCACCTTTCTCAACCCCACATCATCCCCAAAGAGCAGTAGTTAGGCTACTAACACCTCACAAATACTTTGGAGATTAATTGTGCCACTGGTCCATGTGCCTCTGCAGATCCACACGCAAGCCTGGGCAGACACCCTTCAGAGAGAGCGTACATGTCTGATAGGCATGGATGCACTAGGGGCCTCTGGACATAAAAATAGGAGATACAATTTTACTGATACTGGTGTGGTTGTGTATCATTAGGATATGTGACTGCTTAGGGTCTTAGTAATACAGATAGGAAGTCATACACTTAAGTGTAAAGTTTCCTTTGGGGATGATGAAGGCTGCATAAATACCTTTGTACATTAGTTATCAACTGATTTTAAAATGTGACATAGTGACTATAGCCACTATCATAAATCCAGATGCCTTACATTCGGGTTTGTATGGTGGTCTACACTGTCTAACCTTTGCCATCTGGACACCTACAGGGAAACCTCTGAGCGTGCACAGAAGCACCTGCATCCTAGGACCAGGTGTGTCCAAGTTCTTGGCTGAGTTTCAGTACAATTCCAGAGGCCCTGAGTTCATACAGAAGCAGTGGTTCTGTGCTTTAGCCTTCGTGTTGACAATGCCCCTCTGCCTGCACAGATCCAAAGTCTCTCTCAGGTGTTTCTCTCTTCTGAAGAGAGCATTTAAACATCATATGGAGGACAGCAGGCTCACAGAACCGCTTTCAGTCTGTTGTGCCCATGCCACTGTGCTGCTAGCAAAGCAGGATTTGTCTTTCATCCAGTGGTAGCATAACGTGTATAAACTCTCCAGGGAAAAGTCCTCAGGATGTCTAAAAAACCTTCTTGTCTCTCAGCACTTAGCTAGTTGGCTCGCTTTGCTCTTCCCAGTGCTTGAGCTTCGGTTTGACTGCACTGTTCCCAGGTTTCCCCAGTGCAAACACCCTTCACCACCACCTTTCTCCTCCATAGCTCAGGTGCTCTTTGGGCTGGACCACAGGGTGCTCTCCCAGAATAGCAGGGCAGTCCCTAGAGTCATGGCACTAAGCTAGACCGCAGGTCTTGCCTTTCAGTTAAGTCTCTAGTATGCAAAGGGAGCAGGACTGCATCCCAAATGTGCAGATGTGCCAACAGCAGGGGATGGAGCTATAGACAGACAGGGCTCTGGGCACCTTTGTCCAGTGTTTTCTATTGACTGGCTCTGGAGAGCCCCTTAGTCAGTGTGTGAGCTGTTAGTGCTCCTCCTCAGCTCTTCCTCCCTCGGCCTGTTTCTTCAGCACTAATCCATAGCTCGTGAGGGATCAGTCTGAAGTGCTACATGTCAGAACTTTAGTGACTGGCACTGTCTAGTACAGGCAGTCTGGATCTTGCCTCTTTAGTACGTGGGAATACATTCTCTCATCTGCTTGAAAAAACAGCCTGGGCCCACACTGAATGTACTTTAAATATAGATTCAAATAAATCTGTGTAAATCGTTTTTAATTCCAGGCAGAATTTTATCATCATTTTGCAAAAATTGTTTGGGTTGGTTGATAGAATTTTTGCATTAAAATCCAAGCTGTTCTGAAAATCATTTCTACAACTGGAAACACATTTTTCATGTTTGGAAGTAACCACAATTATTTGTGCTGCCAAGGGCTTTGAAATATGGAAATGAGAGGTTTATTTAGTGTGTGGATCAAGCTTATAAACAGCTTAAGTCCTCATTCCTTCTAACATCTTAACAGCTGTGCAGTTTCTTACAAAATATGTTTTATCGTTTCAAGAAATGCTGTTAACCTCGCAGTTTTAAAACTGAATGAACAAGGCCTCTTGGACAAATTGAAAAACAAATGGTGGTACGACAAAGGAGAATGTGGCAGCGGGGGAGGTGACTCCAAGGTTAGCCTCAATGTCACCAAAAGCGGGTAAACAGTATGTGAAGTAATTGGTGCATCTGCTGGGGTCCTACCTGCAACGAAACAGCTTCACCAGTAGCACAGCACTGCTGGTACCTGCAGCTGAAACCAAGGTGTATGCAATTACTGTCAAAGCAAAAATATTTGCATTTGTTTAAGCACCCCAAGGGGAACTAGTAAGTGGTCTCTGGGGTGAGATCTATCACTAGTTTTCAGAAATGTGCATCTTCTGAAATTGTGGTGAGCCTTTTCCAGGTTTGCTCTTACGAACAAGCAGTTAAATACCTTCAGAAGCTTGCTCACCAGCTAAGACTTTTTTCCTACTATGTGGTACTACTCAGAATATTTTTCAGTGACGTTAGAGAAAAAGGGCAAAAAATCAGTGTGACTGTCTCTGAGGGGTAATTTAATGTATGGTCCAGGCTCAGGAATCTGCTATTGACACAAATAGTACTGGTACAAGTTACAATTTTCACAAGTATCCAAAATAGGAATACAAATTTCAGATAAAATGTCTTCATGCTGACATTTTCTGATATCTTTCCAACAAACTGAAATGGTGGTTCTGTAGGCATAATTTACCAGAATTTATCAGACAGGAATTTTAGGCTGCATGCTAGGCTGAGGTATTAACAGCTTCATATTCTTTCTGCATTCCCCCATCTTCCATATGGCCAGTACCAGTACTTCCTTGCCTTCTCAAAGCTTCTTTTGAGAAACTGCCTGGTACTGAAAAGAAGCAAAACACGTGGAAGGTGGTGAAGTGGGGGAGAATTGAAATACTAAAAATACCCCTTCTGTTACAGGCAGCAAGTAATAATATTTATTTATGTGCTTGTGTGTGAACAATATATTGAAGAATGCTGCACAGGTAGCTGTGCAGGCACAGAGCTAGTCAGATATAGATGATTAAATTTGACTGATTTGTCAAACACAGTTTATGTAGCTTCCTTTACAGTTGCCTACATATATTTTTTCTTACTATTTTCTCTCCTTCTTTAGTCCTCCTGCTCTTTCATGCTGTGTCCTGGCCTCAGGGACCATCCCTTGGGCTGTTCTGCACTCACCCAGAACTGGTCTCCTAATCCTCTTCACTTTGCCTTCAATCCTGCTGCTCTACCTATTTTTCCCCACACCACTCTGCTTGCCAGCAGTCAGTTTCAAAAATGGTCTCTATTTTCTCTTCCAAAATTTTCAGATATATTTGACCTAATAGCACTTACCTCCACTCAAGCCTGAACTTTTGCATTACTAGGGGAGGGGTATTTATTTAATTTTTTTTTAATATCACAGGCAGAGAATAAAATCAATAAAATACCTCAATTTTAATAGAATATCCTCCTCATAAGCCTGCAGTGGTTGCAAAGTGAGATGAAAGCTAGATAGCAAACTAAGGATGTTTTTAACTTACTTTCCCTGATTACCAGCCACAGGTGCTGTGAGTCATGAAGCAGGAAAAAAAGGGAGCAGGTCATGGTAGAAGGACAGGCAGGGCTTCACCAGGAAATGTCTGGAAGTGCTGAAGGAGCGAGTTTGGGATGATGGAAAGTGACAGAAAAAGGACTTGGGGGGAACAAGTAGAGAAGAAAGGCGAGGAATGCGGTTCATGGAGAAACAGGGAGTCTGTGAATGCAGGAGGGAGGAAGGAGCACGTTGACAGTGGAAATAAACAATGGGTGACACAAGCAGCTCAGGAAACAATGGACAATGTGGTGGGCAGGACAGTGTTAGCAAAGGATGGAGAGCATGATGGAGCACAACCAGTGCTTCAGGGCCTATATACAGCCTGCCGTGAGCATTCATCCGACCTTGGACCTGTTTCTTGCCACAATTTTTGACAGGCACAGCTGAGTGAGTAGGCTGTACCAGTGGTCCTGGGAAGCTCCAGGTCTACCACGTGCCTGCACTGCCCACGTTTGGTAGCACCAGGCACATCATTCAGGTAGGCAGGCATTCCCACGCTTCTCAAAGCCTGCATTGCAGCAGCATCTGGTCTTGGGTTATAAACTACAGCCAGGCTGATTCCCCAAAGGGTTGCTTAGCCATTTATCATCTATAAAATTCATTTCCTTGTTCAGAAAGAGTGTTGATCAATTGAAGTCAAGACCCTTTCTACTGAATTAATGAAGCTCTAAGTATTTAATTTTTTTTCTGCTAGCAAATTATCGTTAGTGGAATAACCAGGACACTATGCACTACTTTTGTAAACCTGATAGCTACCAACAAGTCCTGAGCTAAGTTCTTACCTTCTTAAGAAGCTTAAGAATACTTCTTTTCATTGTATGAATTTTAAAAATTCAAAAATTTTTAGAAGCTCCAGTTTAAATTATAAGGCTTTGCACTCTCATAAATGTGAATAAGAAACTCCTCTTCTCTTGAAAAAAATACAGCACCTGAGGCTTGACTGATAACTGTGCTACTACTATTTGAGATTTGTTAGAATATGAGAGTCTAGACCCACAATAACCCTTTGTGATAGTACAGAGGACTACGGAAATGAGGGAGCTTCATGAGAGTTCAGCTGTTCTCCGAAGGTTTGTATTGCTCTGTAAAACAAGATGCCTCCTGCCTCCATTCTCTGCTCTTGAAAGGTCACCTCTAGCCTCCCCATTTATTGTTCCCTTTAAGGGACAATCTTCCAAAATTCAGAAGGCTGCCCTGTGTGAACTGCCTGTAGTTTAGTGATCTGATTAATTAGTTCATGGTTGAAGATAAAAGTGAGTTCCCCAAGTCATCATTTGAGTGCTGTTGAAAGTATTACCTCAGATCCCAACTGTATGCCGTGATTTCATGTGGTGCATGGAAAGGTACTGAAATACTGTTTCTGCCACTTTGCTCCATTGTTTTTATAAAAATGTGAGTGTACAGAAGCTGTGCTGATGGAGATCCTTTCCAGTCTCTGCTGGTGGCTCCCAGGAGAACATGATGGACTGTCGCAGATCGACACTAATAATCAAGCATGGACACAGGTTTCATACACACGCCAAGGTCTCGGGCCAACGGGCAAAAAGCCTGGCCCTCGTTTATTTTCACACTTATATACATATGTACAGACAATCAACAATTGGATGAAGAGGTTAAGCCTCTCCAAATTCATAGGATATAGATTCAGTCCATCACCTTCCTCCGCCTCCGGAGAAGGAATGCAAAACAATTCTAAAAATACAGCTTAGAAAAGATTCGTTACAAAAACATGGGCATTGTTTATCTTACAAGTTATGAGAAAGTCCTTCACTGCTAACGCGAACAAGGCATGCAGTGAAAAACCAGAGTAACAATGGACCATGTTCTTTTTCATTCAGCTGATGAGGCTGACCTTACACTTAATTAATGGCTCCGCCATGAGTGGGTAATGAAAATGCTCCTCAAGTATACCCATGATTGCATTTTTAAAATCCTTGTCTACCAGAATTCTATATTGGTTTCAGAATCACTCAGTATTGTGATTTAAATGTTATAATTGCCCATTTTTTGTCCTGAACACAGCTAGCTCAGAACTTCATTAATGCCATTTTAAAGCACTGTGATTTTGCTGATGTTGCTGGCTCAAAATCCAGCCTGAGGCTCTTAAAAAACAGCCCTTCCAACAGCAAGTGATTGATGACAGGATAGGAGGAAATGAGTAAGAAGCCAAGAGAGGAGGTAGAATGGCTGAGAATGTGATGAAAAGTTAGGAAACCAGTGTCCCTGTGCCCAGGTCGGGCTGTGCCAACATCGATTTCAGCACATGGGGGAAGAGCAGTGTCTCCTGTGCTCTCACACAGCAGTTTTGCACTATGGCTACATGGGGCAAATTCTTCTCTATAGATAAAGGGCAATTTTAGTTATTATTTCTCATGTATTATCCTTACATGAACTTGAGGCAGTTGGATCCTGTTTATATACAACAACAGAGATTCTCAGCAGCTGTACACTGGAAAAAAAACTACACTGATTTTCATAAAGTGTGCCAGTTTACTCTAGTTGAAGATTTAGCCCAACATCAGTAATTCAGGAATCAGTAAGCAACTTGAACAAAACCCAAATTTATAGACATTTTCCACTGCCATATTAAGTACGCAATACTGACCTTAATGGGAAATTTAATTATAAATGCTGAATTTATCCCCTGTATCCCTTCAGTACATCACTCTTGCTTGCAGACAGTGAACCGTACCAATTTTTTTGTTTCTGTCCCCTTTAATATCAGTGGGATTATTCACCAACCGATTGTGTAAGCAATGTAGTAACAAACTGCAGTCTCTGAGTTCATGACTGACACAGTCAAAATAAGTGACTTGCCCGAAGAGCCTACGTGATCTGGACATGCATCTCCCGTAAGAGTTGTTGAAAATCTCCTACTAAAATGAAACAAACAACCAAAAAAAAAAGCTTAAAATACATTAAAATTAACTACACCTGCAATCACTTACTGCAACTGCAAAGAGGTGTATATAGGCTGTG
Organism: Oreocharis arfaki; assembly: GCA_013398015.1. Taxonomy (NCBI): domain Eukaryota; kingdom Metazoa; phylum Chordata; class Aves; order Passeriformes; family Paramythiidae; genus Oreocharis; species Oreocharis arfaki. The sequence goes on along the minus strand of VZRR01006237.1, from coordinate 407,937 downwards.
ATTCTGAAAAACATAAGCAAAAAATCTTCCTTTTTCGCTCTGCAGCCCCTTAGTCTGGGCATCTTATATTGGACCATGTGCATTTCCCATCACAGCTGACTGATTTAAATTAGGACAAAAATCCTAGTTTGAAAGTAAAATATTTTTAAATATTTTAAATATATAATTTTTTCTCAGAATGCTTCTCCCTCATCACAGCAGGGACTGTCTGAAGGCAGATGTGAAGGATGTCACACAGCCTTGCTAAGGCAGGCAAGAAAGTGAGGGGCAGAGAACCGGCTTTCTTGAGCTTCAGCAGGGCCTTCATTCAGAAAGTTTTCCAGCAAAATTAGTGGAGAGGACAGACAAGGGCCTGGCCTCAGTCACATCCCTGCTGTATCCCAGTGAAAAGTGGGAGCTTTCTCTGTTTACCATTGCCATTGAGACCACTTATAAATTGGGGCTAGCATGGCAATTGAAAGTCTGAAATTGATTGTTTTTCCCAAAGGAACACCTGAGAGTATCCTTGCAGAGACAATGCAGAAAGGATGACATTAAAGGAACTACAATTGCAAAAAAGAAAAAATTCCCTGCCTGCTTCAGGCTTTATATGCATAAACTGTTAGTGCTGGGGAAAAAAAAAAAAAAAAAGCCAAGGACATGGAGACATCTGTTTTCTGACTTGTTCCCACCTTGCTGGTGGCCTTGATAGTTCATATCTATTCCTAGTTATCAGTTTAATCAGTTGAATCTGCAACAACTCCATAGGCTTCTGATTTTCCAAGTGAGAACAGTACCTGTATGCCCCTCACCTTTGTCATAACCAGCCCTGTTACACTGATGGGATTTAGGAGCACTGGAATGTGGCTCAGTGCCAGTGCATGACGTGTTACAGATGACAGCTATTCAAATAATATTAATTATTTTGCACTTGTACTACAAGCCAGCAGAGGATCATGTTGACAGGCAACTTGCCAGCACCCCAAACCCACTCATTTCACAGCTGTGGGACTCTCATGTTCCACTGTCAACCTGCACAGCCTACTGCCAGAAGCCTGAAGGCAAAATGTAAGTTTGAATACTGGAAAAGAGCAAGAAATGGGCATTTTCATTTCTAGAAGCTGAGTATTGCATATGAATTAAATGCGTGGGATTTGGAAAGTGGATGAAGCTTTTCTTTTACTTAGAGTGATCACTTAGGAGTCCCTGGGAAATCCTCTCACCTAACTGTGGCTGTCAAAAATTTCTCCAAGGCACCAAGCTTCCTCAGCAGTAATTGAAGAGACAGGCATCTCAGCATCATCCTTTTTTAAAACTGGTATCAAAGCCCACCATTTGGAGGTACCTACTTTTTTTCCATTAACTGCAGGGAGGTCTGGACAGACAGACAAAGCTTGGGACGTAATTTAGGAGTGAAAAAATTGAGGTGAAGTGAATTTCCCCCCTTTAGGTACATACAGAAAGAGTAATCAAAATGTATGAAGAGGCAGGGTCCCTAAAGCTAAGAATAGCATACAAAGTTCAGAAGCTGTTGTGCATTAAATAGATATATACAAACCTGCACAAATACATTAATACATAAGCATTTGGGGATTTCCAGTTAAACCAGTTACAGAGTGTAACAAGCCCCTTTTCTCTTCAATGGAAACTATTTTAGTAGGTTCAGTTACACTATACTAATTAATGTCTGCACTGGTTATTTATTTATTAAGCCTTGAATTCATAATGTTTTAGTAAGGCATGGATTATGGCATATTATGGGAGATAAGTTTTTCCATAGGAATCTGCTGGCACACACAGGATCATGTCATTTAACATCACCAGAAGGCTATCTGTCACATGCCATTTCTGTTTATCTCCCTGCTTCTCAGATATGTATTGTATTTGCATGCACACCTGCACATAAATAGATATCCATATGCCTACCACATTAAGAACTGAACAATGATTTAAAGTGGGAAGTACATAAAATAAGCCTGTTTAATAATTTCGTATGTTTTTAAAACACATAGTGGTAGATCTGCACAAAGTGGGGCATTACCATAATACTCTGAGATTATTCAATGAGTTTAAGCAACTTCAGTGTAAACCCATAGAATTTCATGATTTGGAGGCATTGGATTAGGTTTCATTTCAATATTAAACTCTGTTACATCACCCACAGCAAATAAAAGGTTTTACCAGTAAAAAAAAAGCTATTCCAAGTGGAAATGTGTCATCAGCCTGGGACCCTTGAAATATTGACATGAATAAGTGAGATTTAAGGAAAAACTTCGAATTATAAAATAATGTTGAAACAGGAAATTAAAATTGGAAGACTCACTGTCCTTCTTAGCTGGGGATAAGGGGATCTTCGCAGCTCTCCCCCTGAGTTCTTTGCATGCTGACCTCCTATTACAGGGCTGTGTTAAATGGTTATGGGCAGCACACTGCAGGAAGCATCTTCTTTTCTTGCCAGGATAATTTTGAGGGCAGTAAATGAAATACCTATGGCCTAATCATATTATTAGTTTGTATGCATACAAACTAAAAATAGATTGAAAGCAAGGAACACAAATTAATGTTTCGTAAGTCATATATGCAGTTGTCTTACTTATATTTCTGAAGGGTATGTTGTTGATATGTCTAAGCCAATAGTTTTGGGTTCACAGTAATTGCATACTATTTATTTACAAATCTTCCCCAGCAGTATGTGCCTGTTACCTAAAGCGATGGAGCAGGTCCCGGTCATATGTCTGTCTCTAAACCTGGGCCAACAGTACATGACATAGCACCCACTGTGGCCTCTGCTCTGTCACTTTGCAATGCGATTCTATGTAGTTTTACTTGAATAACATAAAATAACATATATAATGTTATTTATGTTATTTTCCACGTGAAGAACTCCTGTAAACCTTGCAGTATTGAAACTCAGTGAACAAGGCATCTTAGACAAGCTGAAAAACAAATGGTGGTACGATAAAGGTGAATGTGGAGCCAAGGACTCTGGAAGTAAGGTCAGTCGCTACAGTTCGGGACCTACTATCGTGTTCACAAAGCAGTAGAGGAAGTAATAAGCAAAATGACATAGAAATAAAATAAGCAGCTGTAGACACAGAATGAATCAACTTTGGCCCATCTTGATGGGGGTCACACTTTAATTTAAGGAAGCACTATTGCATTTGAAAGTCTTCAGTGATATAAATCACCTAACATCATCCTACATACTCGGAGCATCTCTTGGAGAAATATGAAGCAGACTTTTGGGTTTGGAAGAGGCAGGCTGGATTAGTTGTTTCCTTCCTTCCTAGAGGGGATGGACTTTTTCCATTGACTACTTAGGAAATGTCCCTTCACACCTTCTTCTGGAGCTGGCATACCTCAGCAGTTTCCTGAACAGGAGAAATCCTAGCAGGAAGGATTGCCTTTCGTCGCTGGCCAGGAAGGTGGTGTCTGGCTGCCTTTGGGGATGTCCCTGGCTCCTTGAGAGCCAAGGAAAACTTAACTTGAGCTTTGAAGTGAAAGGCTTCAGTAATTAATAGTTTCTATAGCTTCCAGTGTTTATCCTAATCCATACCCAAACAGTAATGCTTACAGCTCCAGGGAGCTGAGAGCTCCTTCCCTATTTGGGGATAGACCCAGAACCGGGTGTTTTCTGATGGTTGGGTAACACCAAAGTCAGTGCCAGCCCTGTATTTGGAGAGTCTGACATTTCTTCACAGTACCTGACTCCATGCCAGCCTCTGCAGCCACAGCTAAAAGGAAAGAATGACAGGCACTGACTGCTTGCTGCCTGCACATCCCAAGACTAACCTTGATAAAATTAGCATGGGAAACAAGCTTTCAATGCATTTCGCTTTTTCTGGCAAGTGCTTTGAAAAAAGGAGTGAAAACCATTTAAGAGGATGACAGAGAACCTGTAAATAACAGCTGAGAAAGCCTCACCCCACCACCTACATTAGGGCTGGTCTTTCTCAGTCCTGCCTCCTCCTTGTTTGCAAGCACCATGTTAGCAATTGCCACCAGAGGAACAGTCATCTCCAAGATCCTCAGACTCCTCCTAGCCAGGTGAAAAGGCACAGACAAAGCAGAACCCAGCTTTAAGCCCCAGTCACCTCTGTACATCCAGGGGAACCTTTACTGTTCTCATCTACTGATTACACAATGAATAGTGCCTCTTTAAATTAAACATCCAAATTTTTTGCATTCTCTGTAAGTTAAAATTTCATAGAGATTACAATCAGAAGTTAAGTACTCTTCTTACTTTAGCTAAAGATTATATAGTCTGCATAAGAATAAAGCTTTATAAGTATTTTAAGGCACACAATGTAGCATATGAAGTCAATCCTGAGAGACTTCCTTGAGAACCGTGCTAAAAAAGCACATGGATTTCAAGTAAAAAATGTGCTTCATAAGTAAGCAGTGAAGTATAGAGAAATGTAGAATAGTTATTTACTACAATACACCCAAGAAGGTGATTTTTTGTAAAATTATATATATTTAATAATTTGCTAGAGAAAATCCTTTTATCTAAATGATGAATAATGTATAAAATTGCATAAATTGATATTTAGAAGTATACTGTTATTGAGCTTAGTAGTCCATGGGCATATTCCAGAACTGTATCTATAGTAATATAAAACCAAAATGCAATAATAGGTAAGAGGCAAATAGATCACAATGTGTATGGTGCAGTGTGCACTTTCAAAGGAAGTGTTTGTTCAAAGAAAGAACTTAAGCCTCACGTGCTATTTTCACCTGTTGTTTAAGTATCAGAAGCTCAGTCTAGATCTTTTAAACTTACAGCAAGGCCTATCACAAGTACAATTACTGGTTTTTGTAAAGATCAAGCAGAGTCTTGTCTGATAGAAATGGATTTCTGGATTCCGAGGCCTCTGAAGAGCTTTACATAAATGCAATTTCATATCAGTGCTGAAATGTCCCCTAAAAAGAGCTAGACATGTCATTGTTTAATTCCCCATGTAATGGAAGTAATGCTTTGCAGTAAGCAAGCAATGGCATCCTGATATGTTGGCAATGTACTTAGAATATTTTTTATGCCAACCAGGAAAACTAGTTGATTAAAATACATTTTATAGATCCAGATAGGTCAAATTTTGCTAAAGTATGTAAACAACTGTCATTAAATTCAGCTAAACATTGTTATTTGTCTATTTCTAATGTTTTAGTGTGTGGTTTGTGCTTCTTGGGATCCATTTTCCAGGGTTAACTGTGTCACTTCTGTTTTCCCAGGACAAGACGAGTGCCTTGAGTCTCAGCAACGTTGCTGGAGTCTTCTACATTCTGGTTGGAGGCTTGGGCTTGGCAATGCTGGTGGCTTTGATAGAGTTCTGTTACAAGTCCAGGGCAGAGGCGAAACGAATGAAGGTGGCAAAGAGTGCACAGACTTTTAACCCAACTTCCTCGCAGAATACCCAGAATTTAGCAACTTATAGAGAAGGTTACAACGTATATGGAACCGAAAGTATTAAAATTTAGGGGTAGGACTTAGGGCCTACTACAGCGAGTGGGTGATGCATCTTGTAACGCAGTGTTGTGACATGTCTGTCTAGTGGTGCTTGCTTCTGAACAGAGCTTTATATTTTGGAAAATTTCAGTGCAAAGTGGTTCAGTTCTTTTGGCTGCAGATGTACAGTATATTATTCTATGTTGCTAATAGACATCTGCATTGCAAGGAATTTTTAACATGAAAAATACATTTTGAACAACTCAAAGTTGTCAAATCAGTTGAGAGATGACAACTATTTTAAAAAAGAAAGTATGTATCCAGAGGGCCAGTTTTTAAACACGTGATTGGAAATTCTTTTTTCCTAAAGGTTTGCACGCTACTAGTGACAAATTGCTGCAAGCCTGTATTATTCCATTCTGGCCCTATCTGTAACCAAGATTTAGGATAGGCAACATCACTGAACCATAGTTAACCTGATGGAAGAAAAGGCACTGTTACAAGAAGTCTAAATGTTGTTTTACCTTCTCTCCCTCCTCCCCTCCCTGTTCCTTCACCCTCCCTTTGATACATGTTTTATGCTAATTCTGTGGCTTTTTTTTTTGGCTTTTTTTTTGCCCACGATATCTTGCTTCAGGTCAACTTTTGCCCACTATAATAGTCACAAACAGTCACTAACCAGTGAATAGATTGATTCCTTGATTATCATCCTCAGCTTTCAGTAACAAACCCCCTAACCTAGGTCAAGACTAGTGTATTTTAGACATTCATGCAGTGATTTTGGAGGCTGAAGCGCTGATGCTGCCGAGCTGCATCCTGCATAGCTCCCCTGAGTAGGTGTGCAGGGATGGTTTACTAATGTACTTGCTCTCATCCGTACAGTGAGTATCTTGCCAACTAATCATTAGACAAATCAACTCTCTGACCTTTGGAAATGGCATGCAGCAGCAAATTGAGCTTCTAAATATAACTTTTACGTAGCTCCCAAGCTATGCTGGCTGCTTTATAAGTGAATGTGCAGCTAGCACCCTACGCTGTCATGCTAGAGTTCCCTTGCCCTTGCCAATAGCAAGCCACGTCTCCTCCGTTTACAAAAAGCTTCAGCTACATTTTCCTGAAATCACTGAGCCATCCCTATAGTGGAAGTAGGAAACACAAATTTAGGGAAACGAGATGAATAATATAATACTTTCGATGCCACCTAGGAAAAAAAAAATGCTTGTAGGAAAGAACTGGAGATACACTTACTATTTTTTATTTATTATTTATGTAGCGCTGGAGTAGGCGGCGCTGTACAATAGGTGAAGTGTGCCAAACACATAACAGGTCCCTGTCCCGAGGAGCTTACAGCCTAAAGGCACAGCCGGTACAATACCGAACCATACAGTACAGAGCAAACACAGAGTGAGCAGAGAATGCTGTTTGAGCATGATAGCTGGAGCGCTGCGAGGAATAGGTGGGTTCTCGGGGCGCGAGGGAGGGGGCTGGCTGGGAAACTGTCCCCAACACACTGTTCTGTGTAGTTTCCTTTTCTTCCCTGTTCTAGAAGGAGTCACGACCCTGGGTGTATTCTAATTGTAACAGAGCTGCCAATTTCCCCGTGTAAAAAAAAAAGTGTTAGCTGTGCACTTTGTTCACTAGTGAAAATGTGAGCCATAGTATGTGTCAGGGGGACTCCAGGAGTGTAGGCCAGTGTTCATTACTCCGAACTGGGAACCAGGACTTCCAGATGCTAATTAATCTCCCAAGTCTACTCCCTACTGTCAGTAATAAGGGTCTTAAAAAGAAGTAATCCTGTGCGAGTCATTGTGCAAAATGCAAGTGAAAGGTGCTTTTTCCTTTAAATTCTTTAGTGATGTGCTCACAGCTCAGAGTGTCCCCAGGCTGGTATAAAAGTAAGAATCCCAGAAAACATATTTCTCACCAAGTTTACAGAGTGCAATGCATTCAAAATAAAGTCTTAAAAAAAGAAAAAAACCTGACCCAAATTGGCTAAGCATGCTAAACATGACATGACTTGACAATCCACACAGTTGCCAGCCAGCTCTGTATGATTCCAGTGCAACAGACACTGATTATACTTGCAGAATTTTTTTTTAGTCTTAGTGTTTTCTTGTAATAAAAAAATAGAGCTAACTAAGCTTTGTATTTAAAGGAAAGATCATAAGTGCCTTACTCTAAAGTTTGGATTTCCATGGGACTTGTTGCAACACAGAGATGAATTCCTATTTGAAAAATATATTTTAAACAACACAAAAAAGATACAAAAACGTTGCATTTTATTTTATTGAAAATTCATTTTTGGGTCAGTCAAAACTTCTGACAGTTAACATTTTAGGGTGCAGACTTCTAAAATTCACAAAGTCACAAGGATTTTGAACAAATATTTACAGACTTCTGAAATTCTTTTCTGTTTATTTGATGCAATATTTACCTGAGAAATTTCAAGTGAACTTCTTATAAAAACGCTTATGCTCATAAGTGGAAGACTGCCAAGGCCCAGTCATCCTCTCCTGGCCACACTGGCAGCGGGAGGTGCCTGTGTGCCACACTGCACAGGGGGGACTATGCCATCTGTTCATACATGTGCTAGTCATAAACCCCTGCTTAGCTGGCAGCCTTACAGAGCCCACGATGATGGCTTCACATATTTCTGTAGAAATATGTCTGTCTTATGCATTTTGAAACCTTTGATATGTTTATTTATCCAAGGAGTAAAGAGATTGTATTGGAGCTAAAACCTGCTAATATGGGAAGATGCCTGGTGGTTCTAACCTGCATGAGTAACCAACACACTGACTTTTTAAGCTAACATCCAATAGTTTTAATGGTACATGTTTTAAAACTAATATAAAATAGCTTAAATAACCCTCTTGACAATTAATATTCATTACCATGACTTTTATTTTAGTTTCATCCAGTCAAACATGAGTTATCTCAGGGAAATTCACCCTGCCTGCAAGGCAACTGAAAATGAAAATGATGGACCGGTCTGTATGTGTGGACTGGTCTGTATGATAATGGACTAGTCTATATGTGTGGGATAAAGACATTCAGAAGGGCTGACAGGCAGTTGTATCTGCTGAAGCTAGGGGAGAAAATCTGCTTTAAGGAGGGGACAATTCCTTCCTCTGGGCAGCAGTTTTTCCATTAGTATTAAGCCCTTAGTGTACAAGTGAAGCTGATACCAAGAGCAGGGAGGAGCTTAACATCCTTCTCTGCAGCCGCTCTAAGGCAAAGTCCTGCTGCATTCCTCCCCCCAAACAGGCTTTTGAAGGGGTTGTCCCAGTATCCAGCCAGCCTCCACCACCGCCTCTGCATGGCCTTCTTGGTGGGCCACGGAGCTCAGGAACCAGCTTACGGCTCAGCTGCCTTCTGTTGCTCTCCCATCCCATGCTGCTGTTTGTAATTACAAAATTACAAAGAGCAAAGGAAAACATCATTATTACAATTAACTAGAAGAAAAGTTGAAGTGTTACAGGATGGCTCAGTAAGTGCGCAATGTGCTTATTTTGACTCGTATACTTGCAGTTTCATAGTCAAGAGAGAAAAATTCAATAAAAGTTCCTCTTAGATATTTGTGCCAAAGACACCTCCATGTGACCCAAGTACTAGAGGAGCCCAAACAACAAAAGAACCCACACAGGCTAGGATATTTGTATTACACAGACTGAGGATATCAGTTTCTGAAATTCCCATTTCCTGTTAGGAACAAGGCAGTCAGTGTTTTCACGTGATTAATTCCACAACTAATTAATCAAAACTAATGACGAATTTGACAATACATTATCACTATTAACCACATACACTTACTGCAAGGAGACTTTCACAGTTTGAGTAATATTCACAGTAAATACCGAGACTTTTCCCTCTTATCCCAGCCACTCCTCAAACTGTTTCTGCATCCAGGCCATACATCTGAAATTGCAGCAACACAGTTAAGCAGAGTATCAGCCTGGCTTATTACTTATAGTGTAGTTTAAAGTACAGAGTAGACGCTTACCTGGTTACTTGACTTTATGGCACTGTCTCAAGTACAAGTTTGACCTGCTCCTCCTGGTTTTTTAAGTGTCTGAGTTGTCCTGTGGTGTGTTGCTGAGCTGTTGTTAGTCTCTGCACTAAGAGGACAAGAGTTGTTTCCTTGCAGCTTTTCTGTTCTTCTGTGGCAGGCTGCTGAGAAAGTGTTGTTCTCTTACTTTCTTTTTTTTTTTTCTTTTTTTTCCCTCTGGATGCCTTTTATTGTCTTTCTGTCCTGAATGTGTTGTTAATGGCCAGAAAGTTATTTAGGCTGAGCTACTAAAGCACAGTTACATACAACTCGTATATCCCATATAAATGTGAGTGCTCTCACTCAGATTTCCCGATGGGAAACTCTGAATGGCCACGAACAGATAGTTGATCAGTGTGCTGGAGAGACTCTGGTACACAACGATGACTTTCTGGGAAATTTAGCACATCTGGAGTTAGCTGTCCCTTTTCCACCCAAGTTTGCTTTCTAATCTGGTCTGGACTCTCATCCCTCTCCCACACTGAAGCACCTTTAGGTTTTTCTTGCCATTGACCAGAACATGTTCTCTGCACTGCTGCGGATAGTTTCCAGTATCCGTTTGCAGTGGGACTCAGGACACGCACCATGTGGATCTATACCACTCTGCATTGTGCTGTGCTTTGCAAATGCAGAGATTCTTATTTGCTGCTGGGAAGTAGTTGAAGTTTTTGGTAACGTATAGGCCCAGGTCCCCTCTTCCTCATCACCTCTGCCACCCTTTTTGTATCTGGGTGTTGTTTTAAATCAAGATATGTTTGGTAACAGTCCCTGTCACAAAGTACAGTGGCAGCAGGGAAAGTTTTCAAAGGATGTCCTTTACCAAAGCCAAGGTTTTTCAGTGTAAGGGGAATGCCATAATGCCCTCTGTAAGCTGAGGCCTTTTCCTGAGTTTGGGTGCTTTTGAGGGCTGAAGTTTTTAAGGTAATTGGTTTGGAAAGTTGCTTTTAAATCCAAGCTCTGGCTGTGCCACAAACAGCCGCTGTATTTTTGACAACTCTTTTTGAAGGAGCTACTGATAACTGCAATATTAGACTGGTGTATTTCCACGGAAGTGCACCAGAAGCAGTGGAAATGTTTGGGAGTTTAAGGACTCTTCCTCATCCCTATATACTCATATATAAAATTAACTCCAAATATCAAACACTAGCTCAGGATTTCACTGCTACCTCAGAAGGAGAAACTGGGCTCAGAGGGATAAAGTTCAAAATGTAGAGATTAGTAATAAAGCAAACAAAATTACTTTATGATGTTTGTTATCCCTTTGCTCCTATGTGAATGCACCCTCCTATCTCCGTTTTTTCCCAGTTGGTGTTTCAGACTGCATCCCTGCACACCATTTACATAGCTTCTCCGGACTAGAAATCAGATTTCCCCACTAATTAATATCTTAACATGGTTATCTCTGAATTCTCTTTCAATGTAGTATATTTAGGGTGCCTTGCTGCATTGTTTGACCTTAGACACTTACCCCAATTTTAGTTAATTGGAAATAATTTACTTTAAACTAGTCATCTTGGCTTTTTTTATAATCACATGAGAGAGCCCTATTAGATTAGGCTACTGATTTTTGGACGAATAAAGTTAGATGGCATAAATGTAGATTTTTTTAATAAATCCAGATTTTTTTCTTGAGTAATTTAGTCCCTAAACAAGATATTTTGTTCAGATTTACCTGAAACTAAAGATTTTAAAGTAACAAAAATTTAAACCTTCTTACAAGAAATATAGACATAATGCAGAAAAACGTAGAAAACTGTATCTTCTCTCAATAAATTACATTTTCTTTGAAAGTTATCACCTTCTCTAATGGTAGGAAAATATATATATATGAAAGAGATTTGAGGACAGTTCTCAGATTTCCTGATACTAAATATTTGCACTGTGAAAATAAGTAATAATTTCTTTAGATTTAAGTGATGGAATTGCCAGAGGGATATCTGATACAGCTATTGCAATTTATAAACAATTTTCAGTAGTTATATTTTATCTTGACATCCCTAGTTGAAGGTCAAAGCCTATAAACACCTGTGCATGATTTTATTCACAGATGCTAATGCTTTCAGGTTCCAAAAGGTCTTCTCACTGTATATAAATTTAGTTTGAAGCAGTTTAGATGAAGGTATTACCTCTTCAGTTAATTTCATGATCAATTTCAGATTTTATATTTAAATCAGTAGCAATTTATTGTAATGAAATTTACCCTCTTTTTTTTCCCAGTAGACTTAAGTGCTAGGTATTATATTTATGATGATTACTATTTTTATATTTAACATTAACATGAAAAAATGCAGATGTCTAAAATTTAATATTTTGATGTTTGCTGTGTCCTGGTTGGCTGAAGGACAGAAACATTGTAACACTTTCCTCTCTTCTGCTTCTTCTTCAAACCTAGCTTACCTTTTCTGAAGCCATAAGAAACAAAGCCAGATTATCCATCACAGGGAGTGTGGGGGAAAACGGACGCGTATTGACTCCCGACTGCCCGAAGGCCGTGCACACTGGAACTGCAATTAGACAAAGTTCAGGATTGGCTGTAATTGCATCGGACCTACCATAAAAACCAAAAAAACAATTGAGTGCCTTAATCAAACTGTGTTGGTGACTGATGGGAACACAGCACAGACTGTAACGACATGGGAGTGTCATTGATGAACTGATAATTTGGCTGAGAAAGGGAAGTACGTCCAAATGCGCCAGACATCATCAGCAACAATGTGTGCATGAGCTCAGCTCGGAAACCCAAACTCAGATTTTATATCAGGAAAATTCATAATTTAGTTTTGTTGGGGGGAGGGGGCTGGGAAGGGTGTATTAACAGCAACAAATTTCACTTGAGTGGACTTAAAACTAATAAGACTTGCCAATTTAGCGCATTAAACTGTGAAGAACATGCTCAGAAAGGACACCGTTTTGGTCTTTGTCTTGACAAAGGGAGAAAAATAGCTATAGAAGTCAATGAACATGCTAACCTGTGTCTCCAGAACATCAATATATACAATGGAAGAATACTCAGCTGTTCAGCTGTAGAAATGAAATCACTAAACTGTGATAAAAAATAATAAATATGTAAATCCTGTGAAAAAAATAAAGAAATTATTTACATTTTCTTTGAAAAAAGAGGAATATTGAAACATGCTTGCTTTTTAACTGATGTAAATTCAGTAGAGGACAACACAATTCTTTTTTCTAACCATCTTAGGGAAAAGTCATTGCAATAATTGATATAAAATGCCATCACTGTAATAAAATTCAGAGAATTTTTTTTTTATAAAAGTTGTTGGTCATCCTCTTGTTTGCTGTTACCTTCATTCTGTTCCATCATTCCGTGTTCCACAGATTTGCATCTGTCTAATACAAGAAACAAAATGATAAAATGTTTAGAGTACTTCATCAGTCTGCAGTGTAGAATCAAAAGAGACTACGGGTCACTCATGTTACAGATATTATTTATAATCTTGTTCTGTGTAAGAAACTGTGGTTTTTGTACCCACCAAAAAGAATAAAACAACAAATGTTCTTATAATATTGACAGAGCTTGAGTTGTTTTCTGATCATTAGGGATGCCACTTGGAAAATAGAAAAGGGTTGCTCATTTCTTACAACAGGATACAGGATCTTAACAGAGTCAGTCAGAGTCCCTGCACATTTTTGTAGTGCTTTTAAGTCTGTAGGGAGGAGGGACTCCGGGCAGCTGAAGAATTGTCATGATCATTCACTAGGTATTTCAGTACTAGTCACTGAAACCCCTTCTGAGGTGTTAGGGAACCATTTAGTGATAGTGTGTGTCCTCTGGGTAGGTCAAGGGACGAGATGCCCAGGTGCAAGGAAGTACAAATGACAGTCCTTGAGACTGATGTGACAGATGACAGGTGCAGCCTGCTTGGTATCCAGGAGCCTCAGTTTTCATCCCCCATCCTACCAGCAGCATGCCTGGGAAAGACTAGCAGCCACCATTTGAATAAAAGCCAGATGTCAACAGGAGCAGGCAATCTGTAGGTGCAAACTTGCAGCAAGTCTGTTCTGTGATGCTCATTCTCCTTGGCCTCACAAGACCTGGCAGTGGTGTCCAAATCCAGAGTATTGCCAGCACTGTAACAGCTCCATGCCAGAACCCAGACTGCAAGTGATTTCAAAATTGGAGTAATCACAGCTTGTGATTTTTCCGGGCCTGTGAGGGGTCATATTCCAATGGCTTACGTTTCCCCAGGCCTAGTGCTGGTGCTTCTCTCAGCCCCCAGGGCTCTCATGCAGAGGAGAGCGGGCCCCAGGTGGAGCCCAACACTGCCCAGCAGTGACCAACCCTCAACTACTGCCAAAACCAGCAGCCAGACACCACTGGGGTGATGTTCCGTCTGTGTGGTACAGACAGCTACACAGTGGTAAAGCAGGGATTAGTTTCAGTCCAGATATCAACTATTTAAATACAAGTTTCTTGCCTCAAATACTCTATAGAGACCCTTTATAGCTACTGAGGAGAAATAAAGAACGAGAGTGAATCACTTCATCTTAAAGTAGACCTTAAAACATCGGTAGCTGAACCACAGCAGCAAGAGCCTAAATCCTTCCACTAACCTTAATATAGGCTGGAGGAGAACAGTTCTTATACAGAGCTTGACAGTGCAGGCAAACATGAAAATAAGGTGATGCTTACCCCTGAGGCACAATAGCTACAATGTGTGCAGGGGTCTTAGAGGAAAAGACAGATAAAACTGCAATGAATCACTGTGACTAAACTTACTTTATACCTATGTCTTTACTGGCATGTTTAGAGCATTCATGGGTTACTGTGAACTGTTCTGTGTTTCTTTGGCTGAGTTAGGTGAGTTGTCTGTTTTTCCTCTTTTTTGAGTAAACCTGGAAGCTCCCTTCTTTTTACAGCTAAATTTAAAAAACAGCTTCTGGGTGGGTTGGTTCTGGGTTTGTCTTTTTTTTAAAGAAAGAAGTGTTTGCCTCTGGTTTTCATAAAGTAACATATTAGAGGCTGAACAGACTGAGAGACTGAGTATGAAGAATGCTGTCTATTTTGTTTTACTGTGTCTGTCTGTTTTTCCAGGAGCTTGTCTTCATCCTTTCCTTGTCCACAACCATGAGCAGTGCCAAGGCTGTCTTGGGATATTTTACTGTCTTCCAGTGTTACTCCTCTTATACGCTCCCCTGTCTCTTTAACACATTATATTTATTTTTCACTTTCAGTAAACAGCCCATCACTGCTGTTAGGAATGTTGCTCCATGGAGCTCATGATTAATTCCCTAAGTCTGGTTTTCACTTGGCAATGAGGCACCCAAGTCCTTTGAGAAGTCCAGTGTCAGTAACCACGGAGGATCCGCACCAGGAAGGATTCAGAATTGAGTCCTGTAAGCAATGCAGCCACCGAGCTGCACGGCCATGGAGTGGCGTGACCTGTTGCAGTGCTAGGTGTTGCTTAGCTGCTGCAGCTTTCCCTGGGAGCGCAGCGGGGGCTTCTTGGGACAAGGCAGGGATTCTCTGCCCTCCTGCAGTCCATCTCGGACCCCCCGCCCCGCTGCTCCAGCTGCCAGCCTGCAACTTCAGTGATGGCAAAGGAGGTGAGAAGGCTCTCCTCATGGCACTGCAAAGGTCTTTATTCCATGCTGCCTCCCCAAAGCCTGGGGCCAGCACACGGGCTGGCCCCCAAAGGCAGAGGAGAGGAGCTGTTGGCAGGCTGCTCCCAGGGGCAGAGAGAGGGAGAGAGAGAGTCACATGGCCTGAAGTCTCAGTTTACCCGAGTACCGGGGGGCGGGGAGAGCACATGGGCAAATGGTTTCAGAGCACAGGGGTGGGACATGGGCGGAGTTGGGATGCAGGAATCAATAGGGAGAACTCGAGGAGTGGCCAGGACTAG